>CP092881.1:54873774-55244658 GCA_030710605.1 Cordylochernes scorpioides
GAAGGAATAGTATCTTGCCACAAACGAACATTTGTAAATAACTGTATTTAGCGAATGTACCCGGCTTCGCCCGGTTTTTACCCGAGTAAAAGTTTGCCTAACGAACATTTGTTAAAACGATTCTAGAAAACATCCAATGCACCTATATATAGATTTATAAACGTATACAAATATTGTTATATGCGTTTAAATATATTTTTGAAACACATAATATTTTTGAAAATTTAATATTAATTTAAAAATATATATTAATATTGAAATGCCAAGTTTTTTACAACGTCATTGGAATATTATATTACTAAATCCTCAAATTAAATATTAAATTTATTATACTTGGAACACATTTTAGCATTTTTACAATTTATAAATGTAAGTTCACCAGATGCCGCGAGAGGCGCTGCTTGTGAGTGAAAGTAGAAAATTTGAAAATAAAATTGAAACGAATATTTATTTAAAATCAAACTCAAACCAGAAACCTTCCCAGTAGTATAGTAAATAACTTCCTAAAGTTTCACGGCGATTGGATAATCTTAACTTTTAAAAACATTCATCGTGTAAACAAACTACGTGTAAAATTATTAACCAATCATATTCATTTATCGTCGCGACCAGTGCTGCGCCAAGCGGTAAAAGGCTGGAACTAACGCTTTTTGGTTTTACATTTTTAAAAAAGCACATTAACCTTTTTAGTTTTTTTAAAAGCCCATATGTTAAACGAAATCTTCAGCTACCTCCCTGCGAAATTTTCAATGATTGATTCTGTAGATTTTGCGCAACGCGATAACAAACATCGATTTTGGATTTCATTTTTATAGATATAAAGGATATTTAAAAATAAATGATATTTAGTTAAACTAAATGGTGGTAGAAAAACGTTGCAGGTATACAGATAAAAATCCCACTTAAGTTATCTTTCGTGGATGATTCAAGAAGTAGGATTCTTCGAGACAAGTTGAATCACAGATCACCATGCCAGAAAGACTCCAGGTTGGAGCGATTCCAAGTCATTTGTCAAGATGTAGAGATACATCTATAAAATCACATCGTAACACCAGAGCACGCACACTCAGGATTCACGCAGGAAGCCGATACTTTAGTTAGAGCAATCAATCTTCCGAGAAATACCAGAAAAGAAGAATTCAAATCAAGCTTAGTCGTTTTTTTTGCAGGCCAAAATATTTGTTATCAGGCTAATGACTTAGATGCCGGGGAAACCGTGTTAAATGTGGCAAAAAGAGACACCAGGTTTGTGTGCTTATATTTAAAACAAGGTGAGGGGAGAATGCTTGGAAGAAAGCGATTTGTTACTTGTGTGCAAGTTATGTGTCACGCTCTATTTAAATCCCAGCAGGCATGCGCGCGAGATTCGTCACCCCAGCAGAAGTTGACTAACAAGACGCCCCCCGGTGACCAAGAATAGAGCTTGTCTCATGCATCATCATTCCCCTCAATTGTCTCTACTCCTGCTGACCTACTTTCCTGGCATGAGAGAGATATCTGACTTTAAAAAAAGAAACAAATGACTAGATGGGTTGTCCTTGATATGGTATTTCTTCTTATAACTGGAGATCCAGCAATCATTTTACCCCGCCCATCGCTACTTAGAAGAAGTAAGAGAAGAAAAAAGTTAGTTGTGGATGAAATTAACGGTTTATTGATTTTATTTTAAATATTTTCCGATAGGATAAAACCCAATATAGTGATGACTATATAAACCATGTTTTGGTTTATATAAATAATTGGTTTAATTGTGCGAAACTACAGTGAATCAGACTAATAGACTTGGTATGTGAGAGATTCAGATTGGAATTTTGCCAGTAGACAATGTAGATAAATAGTAGGCGTTACCCAGGTTGTTATGTGGTAATCTTCCAGTTTTTTTTTTTTTTTGAAATGCAAAACAAAAGTAATCGATATTCAATATTCTAATAGGGACACCTTATCTAGCACATTAATAGCCTTGTTTATACACCCCCAAACAAAAACAAACCTGATCAACCGTCAAAACCTATTAATTATATATTTATAGTTTGATTAAAATATTTGATGACTCGGGGTTGTCAGGAATATACTTACCCAATTTCGGAAACATACACCTCCTCCTATATGCCGACGATATTGTTTTCATCGGTGATTCTAAAATAAACCTTAAATTGAAAATCAATATACTGAAAACCTATCTAGAAACTAAATTACTAACTCTGAACGAAAACAAGTCAAGAATAATGGTTTTCCGTAATGGAGGAAAGGTGGCGCGTTCAGAAAGATGGTATTGGGGTCAAAGTCCTTTAAGTGTTACATCAAAATATACGTACCTGGGCTACCCGCTCACCCCTTCGATTTCTTTCACTCAAGTTGCCTTAAATTATAGAGGCAGGACCATGGCCGCGATGGGTGCTGTGGGGGAGATTATTTTGAAGTCCAAGCTCAAATCCTTCCATGCAAGTATGAGACTGTTGGATTCTATGATCTTGACAGTCCTACTCTATGCGGCTCCAATCTGGGCACATGATCAAGCCTTAATCTTAGATAGAATCCAGGATACCTTTCTCAGACGTTTTCTGTGCCTTCCAAGCTATACTCCGGGCTATATTTTGAGGGCCGAAACAGGAAGACACTCTCTTGATATCACAGTGAAAAAACTAACTTTAAATTCTGGACTAGAATTCTGAAAATGGACGGCAGCAGGCTACCTTCAATTTGTCTGGCACATTTGTGGGACATTTCAATTTCTTCAAAACAGAATATCGGACTGGTAAAAAGCATAACAGAGCTACTTAATAACACCGGCTTCTCATGGCTTGTTGGATGTACAGACTTCAATATTCTACAAAGATACATCCCCCTAATTATTAGAACGGCAACCGATCAGTCCTTGCAGCTGGATTATGTAAGAATAAGAAAATCAATACTCTACTCTCACTATAAATACTTTCATTCATCACCTACAATGGAATGCTATCTGAACGACAATATCCCCCTAACCTTAAAGAGAATCATTGTACAAGTAAGAAGCCTTTTTGTAGTACAGAGAATTAATTATGTTTCACTATTGAAAACTAAGACCATAAATGCACCTTATGCAATGGTGAATTTAGTCTCGATTTTCCACACTACATGTGCTACTGTACGGCAATGGAAGAAGAAAGAGAAATTCTTCGTCAAGAGACCGGCTATAATAGCAATTCGCCTTATGTTTTAATGGCAAAAGTCGTAAAATCCAGACCCTTTGCATTCGCTTTTTATAAATACTGGAAATCAGCTCAATCAAAATATTTAGCACTGACACCGGATCCAACTCGATAATTGGTCGAGGTCAATACCCAATATTTGTATATAACTACGATGCTAATTTGTTATTTATTTATTTTGTTCTACAGGGAGAATCCTGTATGGCACGTGTGCCCAATAAAGGCTATTGTTGTTGATATATTTATAGAATAAACAATATATATACACAATCATCTCTTCGATATACACTCATGGATAAAACTTAAAGAAGTGTGAAGTCTGTCGCCGGTCGTCTTATTTTTTTTAAGGAGACAGAAGAAATTTTGTTCACACTTGGTTATCTCGTGTCACTGTGTATCAACTATCTTTCAGCGTTATTGTCTGAATCCCGATATACATTCTAAAAAGTACAATATCCTTGTCAATGAGTGTAGAGTTGTTAGGCTTAGGAGAGAGATGAATATTTTGTGGCATCATTTGAAGAGAGAGAATTACAATCCTCAAAAGAAAGCATCACAGAATGGTATTACAAGCTGCTGTAAAGGATATAATCCACCAACAAAAAAAAAATAAAAAAACGAACTAAAAAAACAAAATAGTATTCCCAATCACCACTACTTCGATCAGTCCTTCTTATTACAATCCTGAGTGACAATTTTGACAATTAAAATAGACTTTATTGACATACTAGTCAATATTTACACTCCATCAAGAGTTAAGAAATATTCACAGTCTTCTTTGGAAGTGGAAATTCACATTAGGCGGAGCCCTCTCCGAGGGGACTGAGTGGCCAGTCGTACCCCGAAGTTCTCTTTTAAGTGATAACTTCCAAACCTTGTATTCACCCCCCATCACGGCAGGGTTTGACAATAATAGTAAGGTCCTGCCATATTGATAAATTATCATGTGTATTTACCGTATTTCACTGAAAACTTAATCATTTTAATCAATTATTATAAAAAGCTTTTATTCAACTTGCTTCCATGTCTCTGTTAGTCTGTTTACAAATCTTGTAATCAAGTTTTAATATATTTTTACAGAGAGATAGAACACCTAAAACTGACGACACTGCATGTTGTGACATTTCAAACTTCTGCCAACGGACTAATTTTAAATTCAAAAATGTTGTGTTACATTTTAATGTGAAATTTAAACTATTTTTGACACGTATGATTCTTTTTCAAAATAAATCAATTTTCTACTGCCTTTACTGCCATGATAAAATCCATGTGTGTAAACCTTGGCTACATTTTTTTTTCATTTGCCTTTGCAATTACATGTGGCCAATGGTTGAAAAATACCAACTATATTCAAAGCCTATTTTGCAATGATGTTTTAACTACATAAAATTATTGCATATATATTGCCACGTGGAAAATTAGGGAAGACCAATTCCGGGATGAGACAGAAATTTATTTCAGGAAAGGACAAACTATGAATGGTAAACAAAAGATAAGCCACGAGGGAAATTTACAGAGTAGCAAAATATAAACATAAAAATGACCACTCTGTTAATAAAATTAATAAATACTTTGTTACAATATCAATATCAAGTTTGATTTATATTTGTTATTATTGGTTGTATTGGGAGATTGTATTGTCACAATGTTTCCCCCAATATGAGAATAGAATTTACACATTTTAAAAAGGATATTCAATATTGTCTTATAAATACATAATAAAGTATATCCCAAACTATATATATATATAGTTTGGGATATACTTTATTATGTATTTATAAGACAATATTGAATATCCTTTTTAAAATGTGTAAATTCTATTCTCATATTGGGGGAAACATTGTGACAATACAATCTACCTATATATACCTATATCATTCTACCTATGTTAATTGAGATATACAAGGTGTGTCCAATAAATAATGAGAACGGTCAAAAACAAAGAAAAGATGAAATTATATATATATTTTTAAAGTCTATTAAAAAAAAATAGAAAGCTTAAGCTACACTGCGGTATATCACATCACGCCTTGCATAACAACTTCTAATTTGCAATGGATAGAAAATTAGAACAACGAATTTGTATTAAATTTTGCTACAAAATTGGGAAATCGGCTTCAGAAACTTTAAATTTGTTGAAATTGGCATTTGGAATTGAAAATGTAAATAAGCCCACCACATTCAGATGGTTTTCACGATTTAAAAATGGAATGGAATCGGTGAAAGATGAGAAGCGTGTTGGACGTCCAATTCTGCACAGGAATCCTGAAAAGGTGAGCCAAATTTCAAATTTGATAAAAGAAAATCCACGAATAGGGTTACGGGACATTGAGGAAGAAACAGGGATATCAAAATCATTAGTTGGATCGATAATTAAAGAAGACTTGCAGTTAAAGAAGACACCTTCAAAATTTGTCCCTAAAATGCTCACAATCCAACAAAAGGAGAATCGCGTTGAAGTTGCCAAAAAAATGCCTGAAATAGTAGAAAAAAAAAAACCCTAATTGGAAGGAAAAAGTAATAACTGGAGACGAGACATGGGTTTACGGGTATGACCCGGAAACAAAGCGCCAATCCATGGAGTGGAAAGGAAAAGATGAACCAAGAACGAAGATATCCCGACTTTGTAAGTAAAAAAAACAAAAAACAAAGTGTTATTGGTCACGTTCTTTGACATAAAGGGAATTGTGCATTATGAATATCTAGAGGAAGGTCAAACAATCAATAAGGAGTCTTATTCAAACATTATGAGACGTGTACGTGAATCAATTCTTCTGAAAAGAAGTGAAATGTGGAGTTCCAAAAATTGGATTATCCATCATGATAATGCACCACCACACACCGCTACATCTGTACTGACTTATTTGGCTAAACACGGCATCCAAATACTTCAACAACCTCCCTATTCCCCAGACCTAGCTCCAAATGATTTTTTTTCTCTTTCCAAAACTCAAAATGGCTCTAAAAAGAAGGAGATTTGACACTAGAGAGTCCATCATAGCGGATTCGAAAAAGGTCTTGAAGAACATCCCGAAAGATGCCTTTTCAAAAT
Source organism: Cordylochernes scorpioides (assembly GCA_030710605.1). Classification (NCBI taxonomy): domain Eukaryota; kingdom Metazoa; phylum Arthropoda; class Arachnida; order Pseudoscorpiones; family Chernetidae; genus Cordylochernes; species Cordylochernes scorpioides. The sequence continues at coordinate 54,880,018 of CP092881.1, forward strand.
GTTTTAAATGATGGGAGAAGAGATAGGAATTAGGCATAGATGCGGGAGGGGACTCTTTTGAAAAATACTAATAAAATATTTTTTAATCATTCTTTTTTTTTTTTTAAATCAGTCTCATTATTTATTAGACACACCTTGTAAGAGAAGAAACTTTAAAATTTTACAATATTTCACCTCTCTGTTTGATAGGGAAATTACTTGAAATTTTTGTTTTTGAGTTTGAGAAAACGTTCAATAGCAGAGAATGTGCCAGGCCGTCGCCAGCTAAGGCAGTTCCAGCAGACAGACGATTTTACGAGAGGTGATTGGACTCAGAAGGGTCGGTTGATCCATACGTCAAATCTCTACGAACAGACAGCTCGACGTGTCCACGGTGCACCAGCTATGACGAAGTTGGTTGGAACCTGGAAATGCGGCATGATTGAGGGGTGTTTGTGCGGCCAGAGTGACGTCAGCACGCGTGGACCGACGCATCCGCCGGATGGCTTTGACGGCTCCACAGTCCACTTCTGTCGCCATTTTTCAGGATATGCAGGACACTCTTGAATCTTCCATATCGACCAGAACCATTATACGTAAATTGGTCGCCGGCGGCCTACACTCATTGCGCCCATTAAGAAGATTACCAATGACCTAACGGCACAGACACCTCCGTTTACAATTTTGTCGGGATAGAGCTACATGGACAGCGGAATGGCTCAGGGTAGTGTTCTCAGATGAATCTCGCTTCTGTTTTAGCAATGACAGTCACCGAGTAAGAGTTTGGCAAAGTCTTGGTGACAGGTCCAACCCGGCTGCATCTGTGCAACGCTGCACCTCTCGACAACGCGGCATTATGGTTTGGGGAGCTATCGCCTATGCTAGAAGATCGCCTCTGATTCGTTTTGAGGGCACTATGACGACCCAAAGATAAATGGATGACGTGCTGCGAACGGTGACGCTACCTTTCCTTCAGCGAGTACCAAATGCCATTTTCCAGCAGGATAATGCCCGCCTCACACAACACGCATCAGTCAACATGCCCTGCATGAAACCTCGGTTATTCTATGGCCACCAGTCTCTCCCGACCTCTCGTCTATAGAACATGTCTGGAACTTGATTGGACATCGTTTGTGTGCGCTGCCACAGCCGCGTTCAAAAGAAGAACTGTGACTGATGGTTGACAGGTCAGCCATCCCTCAGTACACCATCCGCACGCTCATTCAGTCAGTACCAAGACGTGTTGGTACCTGCATAGCCGCAACATATGATTACATAGACATTAATTGAAGAAATACGGACTATTTATAAAACCCAAATATTTACTTGCAGACCCGCGGGCGGGTATAAGGAAATCAAAACATTAAAAGCTATTTGAAGCGCTCATTTTCTATACAAAATATTATGAATATTTTAATATTTTAAATAAAGTTTGATGTTTTGATTTCCTAATGCACACCCGCCTGTGTGAACATTTGAGTTTTGCTAACAGTTTGTATTTCTCCACTTGACTTTGATAAGACGTTAGTAGAAGAGCGTCGTTGCTCGAAATCCCGCCTTTTTCCCCCAATGCAAAATATATTTATTACTATTTTTCAAAATAAAATTATATAAAAATATCAACAATTTATTTAATATTAGAGTAAAAACATCATGCTCACTTTTAATTCATAAATCTCTAGCTAATGGGCATGGAAGCTCATCCACAGGAGAAAACACACGATAGAGAATGGTTACAAAACGGGTCGTTATTCAGGACTATTTATAATGGGAATTGTGGCTCTAGGAACCAATTTTAACAGTAGATGGTCGGAATTGAGGCGAGGTCTTTATTCAGGACACAGTTTAAAAGGAATTGCGGATACTCTGTCTTTTAGCCGGAGTCGTTATAAAGGCACAACTAAGCCTGTTCCTTTGCAGATACGTTTTCAATATCTTCCAGCACATTAAACATATATGAACAATATATAAACATATTTAAAATAATCATAAACTATATATTAGAAAAAAAGTGTAGAGATAAATTAATATAATATTATATAATAAATGTATTTTTAATAAAAATATATTTTTTTAAATCTGGAAATATTCAATAAATGTTCTTTCAGAAAAAAATGCGTCATTCGTTTTTAAATAGTTCTAGATATTACCAACAGATGGCAGTAGGGGTCTCATCGTCCAGTTTTTCAGCTATTGATCCCAGCGAAAGATGACGGCCGCTATTTCTCTCTAGGAGCTGATTTTTTTTCCAAATTAATTTGCGAACGATAGGCAATTTTATTTTTCAGCGTTTTATCTAATTACGATTCTGTTTTTGTTTATTATTATTTTAATAAAACATATATAACTCTCAATTTTTGTAAAGACACATTACTGTTACATCAAGATATGAATCAGCAACTTGTACTTCATCCGCTCAATGGGACTTGAGTCAAGTTCCTCTCAAAATCAAGATATCGTAAGATTAGGAAAAAAAAGTGACATCAAAGCAAGAATTCAAGAAGAGACGTAAGATGTAATGTGTACATTTTTGTATGCAGACTGTAGCGTGTTTGCATGCTTCGATATTTGTAGAAATACAAATATCCTCTTTGCGTACTCAATTTTTGCTTCAGGAATTTGTATATAAATTATATGACAATTATGCTGGTAGTCAGTTTTATAGATATTATAGTGTATTTCTAATAAACTATATTTCCTAAGTCCGTGGCCTAATAGAAGCCACACCTAATCTTGTCATATCCTGGCTACATCTCTATCTAGCGATACAACACAGACTTTTTACTATGTCTTCTGTTATGTAAAAATAATGTTCCGGGAATTTCATATGCATGTATAATAGAGGGACCTCCCTTGATTGTTCCCTCCCATAAGCGACTACCTTTTCTTAACATCCACACAAATCCCAATCTATGTTTATTTGAAATCAACCTCTTCTAAGAAAAGCTCCTCTCTTTAACTCCCGGCACTTAAAACCTTTGACCGTGGACCACAATAATTCAACAGATGATACATATTCTAATATTTCTTTTTATTAAAACTTGTCAAGCTTTCAGGGTCAAACACTCTTCTTCAAGCCGAAAAACTTAAAAAACAAGATAAAATTGAAATTATACTTTGAAAAACTAAGTCAAATGTAAGCTAAAATATAAAAATAATATATAAAAGCTATATTTTAAAAATGTGTTTTATAGTTTTAACTTCATTTTACTTTGATTGCAGCTTGGATCTTAATCAGTTTTATCTTGTTTGTCTCAATTTTTTGTATTGAAGAATAGGTAAAGAAAAAGGGGCATCTCCTGAATGTGCAACTAAAAGTTGCTGATGGCCTGCGCCATCTGTTGGAATAAATATAAACAATTCGTTGATTGAAGAAGGAACAAACGGCGACGAGTTTCTTTTATTAATGCTGCAAATTCGGCATGCTTTCGGACTTTGACGTCCTTCGACAGACAACTTTCCTAAAAAAAAAAAAAAAAAAAAGAGGGAAAGTAGCCTGTCGAAGGACGTCAAAGTCCGAAAGCTTGCCGAATTTACATCATTAATAAAAGAAACTCGTCGCCTTTTGTTCCTTCTTCAATATGATGTCAGGCGATTCCTTCTATTGTAATTCGTTGATTATTAATTATTCCAGAATTGGTCAAATACCCATTCTTGATTAATCGAAAAAGGCTAACTACGTACGCGTTTTGAGCTGTTGGCCCTCATCAGCGTAGTGCAAGCTGTACCTCAACGACAAAAAAAAAAAAAAAACTGGTAATTTAGGCATCCTGAAAATCATGAAATGGGTAGTTAAGGCCAGAAGTACGTGAGAACGGACAATTTCACTTTTGTACTATTTTTTTACATTGAAAAATAGGGTTCGTTGATTACTGCCCAAGTAGGGTAATTGTCCACCCTATTGTTAAATCAATACTTCATATTGTGATATATTTACATATTGGCATTCGCTTATTTTGGCCGATCCCAAGTGAGGTGATATCCATCGGAGAGTATTCTTTTACATGAATATTTGACTTTGTCATTATGACATTACGTGTGGCATTACAAATATGTCATTTATATATAGGTTTTAACTTTTAATTAGACAATTTTAGTTTATATTTAGGGGGGTCGGTGGAGGGCTGGTTAAACCGTTTGGTTTACGACCACTACGACCCGGGTTCGATCCCCGCATTGGACACTTTTTTCTGTTTAAAAAAAAAAAAAATGCTCCAATGGCCCCCCGATTCTTGCAAAAGTCCAACCCCACCAGCGAGTGCAAGTAACCAAACGGGGCTCTGGCACATTTGTAAGTGCAAAGTCGAACTGCTTTCACATGTGTAGACATGTGGTGCGCTTACAGTAAAAAGCAGTCACTAACTACCCACCATGATTATCATGGCCTGCACCACGTGTACTAGGGATAAGCAAAAAAAAAAAAAAGTTAATTTTTAGACATTTTTCATTTTAATTTAGACACTTTCATTTTTATTTAGACATTTTCAATTTTAATTTAGACATTTTCATTTTAATTTAGACACATAGGCTTTTTATAGAAGTCCATGTGTCTAAATTAAAATGAAAAATGTCTAAATTGAAATGAAAAATGTCTAAATATAAATTAAAATTGTCTAATTAAAAGTTAAAAACTTATATAAAGTTTATGGTTATAATATAAAGCTATACTTTATTTTTGAAAACGTAAAAATTAGGAACAATTGGAAAAGCACGGCCAATTTCAAGTTTGAAAACTTTTCTCAATCAGACTGATGGCACATAAAACATTTGTTTCTGTGATAACGTGAAATATTGAATACATCTTCAATGAGAGATAGGGCGGCTCTTGGTCTCTCCTGGAGGTATCTTTGATTGATTGGGTTAGTTCAGCCCAAGATATTTCTGATTTTTGTAAAGATGTGGCTCAGGGAGGTGGTCGCTCATCAGAAGGGTCTTTCAAGAGAGGTTTTACCATAGTAGGAACAAAAGAGCCCAGTCAAAGAGAAAGTAATTGTGAAGGTGTAAACAAACACACACATACATGTATATACACACGCCTTCAAGTAAACACGCACATACATGTATAGACACACGCCTTCAAGTAAACACACACATAAATGTATAGAGATAATCACACGCCTTCAAGTAAACACACACATACATGTATAGACACACGCCTTCAAGTAAACACACACATACATGTATAGACACACGCCTTCAAGTAAACACACACATACATGTATAGAGATAAACACACGCCTTCAAGTAAACACGCACATACATGTATGGAGATAAACACACGCCTTCAAGTAAACACACACATACATGTATAGAGATAAACACACGCCTTCAAGTAAACACGCACATACATGTATAGAGATAAACACACGCCTTCAAGTAAACACACACATACATGTATAGACACACGCCTTCAAGTAAACACACACATACATGTATAGACACACGCCTTCAAGTAAACACACACATACATGTATAGAGATAAACACACGCCTTCAAGTAAACACGCACATACATGTATGGAGATAAACACACGCCTTCAAGTAAACACACACATACATGTATAGAGATAAACACACGCCTTCAAGTAAACACGCACATACATGTATGGAGATAAACACACGCCTTCAAGTAAACACGCACATACATGTATGGAGATAAACACACGCCTTCAAGTAAACACACACATACATGTATAGAGATAAACACACGCCTTCAAGTAAACACGCACATAGGGAGGCAGAGCTAGGGAGTCCAAACACTTCCCAAAGAGGATTTTGCTCTTATTCTGTTTCACCTTTGACCAGCGTCTCACATCGACCTTAGTATTCGATACAATTCTTATTAATTCTTAATATTCATTTTAAAATGTTACATAATTTGGCACAAACAATCCTATGGCATGTTTTATCTGACATTTGTAATTCAATCTAAACCTTACACCCATTGGATAGGAGATTAAGACGTTTTAATAATCAGGGAAAACTTATATATCCTGCATAACTTGGTGATGCTACATGTTATCTGGGGAATCGTTTGACATTTTATATATTACCTTCATGCCTTTCGACAAGTAATACTTGAACAAACGTTAAAATTGTATCAATTTCATCATGTATCAATCGCGCGCGCGCGTTAATAATAAACTACTAATCAATAGCTATCTTAAGTATGCAATTTTTTTAGATTCACGCACATCTAGAAAATATTTTGAAAATAGAGAGCAATCCATAAATAGATCTTTAATTAAAAAGGCATATATTTTGATTCGCTATATACCTTTTTAATTAATAGAAAATATTATGAGCTATAAAATAGATATAAAACAAATTCCTATAATTGAAAACAGGGAAATTCCCTGGAATTTCATAATAAGAATTGTCAAATTTTTGAATTATTCTATAATACCTAGCTTCGCTTCTTTTCCTTGATGCAAATTTACAAACAATGCCCTTAAAAGAGAGGGCCATGTGGCCGACATTTCGTGTTGTTGATTGTTTTATGATAAATCAGCAGCCACTGTTGTGTATTCAACATATTGTTTTTACTTTGGTAAATAAAATATCGGGCAACATGTTCATTATAAACAAATAAAAGAGTACCCACTAAAAAGTGAGCAACAATGAACAATACTAAAAGCTGGTCTATAAAAAATAAGGTATATTTTAAATACACATATAAAAAGATATAAAATTAAAAAGTAAAAAAATAAAAACAGTATTGGTGAGTATATTTGTTTTTCATTTGTTTAAAATCACACCAAGGGCCTCTTTATTATTGCATAATATATTCTTTTCATAGATTTAAAATAAAGAAATATATAAATAATAAAAGCGGAGAAAATATTACCTCATATATAAATTGTAATTAAAATTGTCATTTAAAAATTCGTGTTTATGTACATCATTAAAAAATGGAGGAAAATGTAGAATTTAATTACATTCTACTTAAACAGAAGATACACAAACACGCACACACCATTTGTTTACCTACCCACCTATTGCCTAAGTTGTCTATTGTATCAATTTGCATACACCTACATTTAAATGCTTGTTTTTCGATATTCACGAAGAAAGAACTTCTGATTATTCTAAAATGTCTGGTCACGCATTTTCTATATACAATATGCTATCATGCAGGAAATTAGTTTTCATCATATGTCTATATTTTAGTCCAGGCCAAAAGATATCTATCCTTCAAGCCTATCCTAACTTATTCAAGATGTCTTCCTTGCATGTATATACTAAGTAAATAATGAGAACATCTATCTATTCGGCATGTCTATCCTAGCCTATTGTACGAAGAAATTATCTCTTTTGTATGTATATTATTATTTTTTAAATTTTAATTAATTAATCAACCAGGCGCGATATTGAAATATTTGCGTCTAATAAAGAGGAAACAAAACGGCAAAAAAATTAGAACTTAGAATTAAATATTTATAAATTTACGTGTATTATTCTACAGAGTTTGTATGTATATCCTATCTTCTGTAAAATATATCTGTCCACGTGTGTGGACAGCTTAATATTTGCAATATTTCATAAATGAGGCCTAAAGTTTTATTATCAGATGTCATAAAATGTCATAGCGTAAACATAATATTAGCATTTTTTCCCCAAACGATAATAAATAAAATGATAATAATAAAAAAAGGAATTTTAAATTTTTAAATAATTTTTAAAATATATAATATTTTTATATAATAAAAAGAACAATTACGCGATATATTTTATATATTTTAAAAATACTTAACCCTAATAATAAAGAAAAAATTGAATTCTGTATATAAAAAAAATAAATATATATAACGCGTCACTTACTAAAAATGCCTTTCCTATTTTCTTCCAAGTTTTCACCAAAGTTTGGTAGCAACATATTTTTTTGTGAAATGGTCTGCTACAAAAAGTGCAACAAAGGCTTCCCTAATTGCAAGCTGATTCTTCCACAATCGTCGTTAAAACTGCAGCTGCCAACTTCAGACTGCCTTGCCCCGCCCCATGGGGCAAAAATAAACTATTTTTAAACATAAAAAATATCTTCTATTATAGACACGTTAAAACAAAAATATCTCTTATATTAAATCTCCAATATACTCTTGATATTACCTTTTTTGGGTGTTCAAATGTTTAAAAATATATAGTAAGTTGTATTTTTATTATTTTTAAATATTTAAAATGACACTTATAAATCTATTCAAAGAATTTATCTTGGCAAAAATGTGAAATACAATATTTTTCTCAAACTTTTTGATCATATAAAGGACATTTTAAAATAATTTTAATAAATATATTTTTTTAAAATTTATATGCATATAAAAATGTTTTAAACTTTTAAGATAACATTTAAAAGTGTGTGTTTAATTACATTTTATGCTACAATATAAACATTTAAAGTTTAATATGGCAACTTTTAAAAATATTTTAAAACATAATTTTATATTTTGAAAATGACATTTCAAAATTTAATATCGATGTTTCAAAGTTTAAAACGAAACATTTAGAAGTTTTTAAAATAGCATTGTGAAATTAAACTAAAGGGGTATAATGAAATAAAAAATGTATTGAATTAAAAAAAAAGTTCTTAATAAAATCGCACATACAAATAGTGATATATATATTTATATATATTTGAAAAAATAGTACAAATGTGATATTGTACTGGGATAAGGTGCATAAATTAAGAAAAAGGCATCTCCTTATCGTGCAACTGAAAGTTGCTGATGGCGTGCGCCATCTATCGGAATAAATTGCACCACGCTGATGAGGGCCAACAGCCCGAAACGCGTTCGTGGTTAGCTTTTTTTGGTTAATCAAGAATGGGTATTTGGCCAATTCTGGAATAATTAAAAATCAACGATAATAGTTGATATTTATTCTGATAGATGGCGCACACCATCAGCAACTTTCCGTTGCACGATAAGGAGATGCCTTTTTCTTAATATATATATTTATAATACTTTTATAATATAAAATTTATATTTTTATAGCTTCCAAACACACTGAAGTTTATCAGGTAGTTGGAATTTTACGCTCCAGGGGAACCAGTGTTATGTGCATGTACGTACAAAATATATTTGGAAATATATAATATATATATTTGGATTAGTGTTATATATTGGATTAGAAAAAAAAATTGAGAAAAGCCCCAAAAGAATTAAATTATTATTTCAAAAAATTAAATATTCAAACAAAATCATCTCTATTTTAGATTTTTATTTTCATAAAGTATGCACATACAAAGAGGTAAAACTTATAAAAATTAATATATTGAGACAATAAATATATATTTTTTAATTGTTCAACTACTAAGTTTAACCCTACTAGGTTTAAAAATATTGTATCAGTTTATCAAACGAAGTGCAGTTTTGTCGGGCCAGAAGTGAGTTGTTACAAACGACATGGTTGAACACCCAGTATTGTGTGCGCGCAGACTAGACGTTCAAAATTGGATTTAAGATGGCGGGTGGGTCCCACGGCGTGGTGACAGGCTCGGGTTTCACAAAGCGTGTTTTCTTCGTTAAATTTATGGGTTCCGGTGTTGGTCAGGGATTGGGCCGCCTTCTATGATTTGTGGCCCCCTGTCGCACCTGACCCTCAGCCGCCCCGCTCAACAAGAAGGATTTGAGCAAAAAGACAGAAAATCCCACAAAGAATAACTTATAAATAAATGATCCCACCCTTCCACATATCTGGCTTTCCTTTATAAATAGACGTTTGTTCTCCAATGTGCATCCAGAAGAAATCAGGTGAAATAGAATGGAAAACGATATGAACAAATTCTATTTATAAATACGGGTAAATCATCACTCCCACATATTTAGTTCGTCCTAATATCTACGAATGATATAATTCGGCATGGAAACTGGTAGAAAATGTTCTTTGCCTTGTAAAACTAATAAAGACATCTTTACAAACAGAAATATCTGTAATATCCTGCACGTTGAAAGACTACGGTAGGATCTTGTGCCCTTGCATTGACGTGGAACGTCTCTTCCGTTTCTTCTTTTCGGGAGTTAGCAGAGATATTCTGTGGAATTAACAGCCGAGATAGAAAACTCTTCATTCTATTTCCCAGTTGTTTTACAAGTTTGCGTTGTATTTAGCCTTATTGCTGGTTGTTTGTCTATCATTTCTGTTCTCATACTTCCTATTCCTTCTAATAACATATCGTTGTTAGGATTATATATAAGCGAAATTTCTGAAACAGAGGTATTTAAGCTGAGTATTACAGACATGGGATTTTGTGAGAATGCTATAAATGGTTATTTTACGGCGATGTTGTTTTGTTACGAGAGATTGCATCGAAGGATAGCTATGAGAGTATTTTAGCATATTTGACAGTCTCACACTTTAACGACACGATGTAAAAGGAGCACTATGGGAAGTCGTGGAGGACAGGCTCAAAAAGACAAAACCAAACTTAAGCATAACCGCGGAGCTGATATTGATCTCTCACTTTATTCAAGTTTTCCATGTTGTTCGAACCTAGTCTATTACCGCGACATTGTCCTTAATGGCTTCATTTCTTTATAAGCTCTGCTTGGAGATTCCTGACTCCAACATGAAATCCCACTGACAAAATATTGCATCTCCTTATAGCCTTTTAAATTTGTTTTTTCCACCTGACATTAAAAATACTATTAAACAGGCAGAATAAAGGATTAAAAACGTCTGAAAACTGTTTCGAGTCAATTCGGTCGTTCATTACGGTTTTGAAGAAGGGATAGAGAGGAAGACCAATGAAGGACTGGTCTCAAAGAATGGTCAGTTGACGTAACAGAACAGGGCGTAATGGCGACGTTCAGAGTATCTTGGAGGGACATGACTACCTGATGGTGGTTACACCGGGAGCTCGAGCCAACTGCTAGCTTCTAATACCCCCACATTTCTAAATCTTATAAAACATTAAGCGAAGAGTAGTTAAAAGACTGGACAACTGTACCTCAGCTTCGCCCGAGTGAATGCTTGACAAATCCATTTTGTATTTAAAGTTGTTTATTATATTATCTCATAAGGGGGTCGGTGGAAGGATGGCCTACAACCGTTGGTTTTCGACCGCTACGACCCGGGATCGAATCCCGCATTGGACACTTTTTTTCTAATTAAAAATACTTCAATGGCCCCCGATTCTTGCAAAAGTCCAACCCCACGAGCTAGTGCAAGTAACCAAACGGGGCTCTGGCACATTTGTAACTGCAAAGTCGAACTGCTTTAAACATGTGTAGACATGTGGTGCACTTACAGTAAAATCAGTTGCCAACTTCTACCCACCATTATTATCATGGCATGTACCACGTGTACTAGGAATATCAAATAAATATATTACCTCATTATTATTAGTAGTAGCAGTAGTCAGTGGAGGAGGAGCGCGGTATATTAATAATAAAAAGACTAATTAACTAATGTATTATTTTCTTTAAACTTGTCCGACCCCGCGATATCTAAATTAGCCTATCAGTGGTTACAATGATGTCGGTGACAATTTACAAACCTAACTCTCCATATAAATATAGTGGGTCGACTGACTAGGACAAGTATATGGTGATATAGGAGGAAGTGGAGTGTAGCCATTAGCCTAATGATATCGAGTTGATTTGTATATTCTGTGGTGGAAGCTAGGGCAGGGTGACGCCTACTCTTTCTCCCGACTTGATTCTATAGGGTGTGACAATGTATGCGGGACAGACATACAGATATTTGTGTATTGTAAAATATATTATTTTAATATATGTTCTAAAATAGATTTATACAACTTCCTTAAGTTTTGTCTATGAATGTAAGTTCAAAGTTTAAATTAATATATTTAAAATATGATATAGTATTATAAATTAGTGTGAGATGCGAACATCATCCCTGGCGCAACCATAAGAAACACCAGTGTTTCAACACGTGTGTCAGACGATCATAGCTGAAATAGTTCGTCCAACCCCCGATAGATGGCATTATGATCGGCTGGTATCGACTGCCATCGTCTGTTCACTGATTACTGTATCTAAAATTGATATATTCAAAGTTTCTGGAGCTCATAACTCTAAATACCTGGCTCATCATTAAGTACTCTTGTTCCACTCTATTTTCAACTGATATCTACTCTTTTTCAATTTGTAGTTTATGTGTTTGCTTTACAGTTTAATTTTTTTAATTGTTTTTTTGGGGAAATATATTTTATGTTTCGATAGGAATAGTTTCTTTTTCACATACTTATTGTATAATTTACATTACAAGTGTATGTTTACATTATCACTAAGTATAAAACCCAATATTGAGGTATATATTGATAAAGTGTGTTACCCAAACAAACACCTCTCTCAATTTAATATTTTAAAAACATGAACGTATTCATCTCCACAAAATTTGATGATATCAATAACTATTTGTGAAGGTACTAAACTATTGTATATTGTTTCTACAACGTGGATAAATTATTGAAAGAGTTCAACGTTTTTTCTCTCTCTCGAGGTGACATTTTGAAATCGGATTAGTCCACATTGAAATGGCTCGTTCCTCACAGAGCGCATATTGATTTTGTTCACACTGTCGTCAATAACATCTTGTTGGGCTATAAGGTCACCTCTCCCGTCAAAAATCCATGAGATCGGGATCTCATTGAATAAAGTCCGCCCTAGTCTGACGAGGGCCATTAGCTCGAAACCATGGTCTTTAGATGGACGCTTCTCAGTTTGCCAACGCTGATGTTGTGTCTTTGTCATCGACTCGAGGCCGCTAGTTTACGGCGACGGTAATAGAAGATGTCTCACTTTGACGTCTATTTTGACGAGAGAGGCGACCTTTATTTTTATATAGATCAATATCCTCTCTGTAAAATTTCCATCTAGATCTTGTTGGACATCAGGTCTACCGGAGGATCGGTGGCATCTTGTGAACATTTCCACGGCATTGTTGTGCAGTGGCGAGAACGAAGAAGCTGTAAGTTTATTAGAAACTAATTCTTTGAAAATGAAACCAAAAAATAACTAAGATTTGTTTCTTAAATAGTCTACAAAACTCCGATACCAAAGCATGCAAAACAACAACAACAACAATGAAACATAAAAGTTTATAAATACAAACAAAGAACAAACAATTGAACTTATGATAATAAATGTCAACAAACAAGTAAGTTAGAGGAAAAGGTGAAATGAGAACAACAGTAGCGTCCCATCAATATTGGGGAATATTTTAGACAGATGCCATTTAAATAATGGCCCATACTGTTGTAACTTTAACGTGTCCCCTTCATGTGAAAATATTTAGTTGAAATCGTCCACTCTGGAGCCACACAGCTAGGGGTCCACCAGCGAGGCTTTCCGAAATTTCCAAAGTTGGGGTAGTGGCATTTTCCCGGACTGGAATGTATAGGACGGAAGCTGAGCCATGGTGCTCTGCGTTCGTTTAATGGCAGAGTTGCTCTTTTTACCGTTTTAATATTCACGACGAAATACCTCTATTCAATATTCGATCTCTATTCACACCTATCATTATAAAATGGTGTGGGAACTGACACCCATCATCTCAATAGAATAATCCTCATTTTAAATGTACTATGCTGGGTTGCCAAATCGATAGATAATGTTATTTTTCCATTCATAGAGAGAGGTCGTATTTGCATAGAAAAGTAATCAAATAGAAGCACAATGATCAATTCAGTATTTCAATAATTTCTAATTATTCAATCACAGAGAGGGACCATAGTAACACATACTACTGAACAGTACTTTTGACGGTAGGGCACTAACCGCTAAACATTCATTTAACATATATACAAATCTATATTAACATATACACATATCTATATTAACATACACATATCTATATTAACATATATACAAATCTATATTAACATACACACATCTATATTAGAAATGATGCATTGGTGCGCCATCTGTTATAAGAAATTTAAACTATTTTAACCCGTATGTTTCTTTTTAAACTAAGAACATTTTCTACTGCCCTTACTGCAATGATAAAAATAATGGGAGTCTGTGTGGTAGGTCTAACTATCGGAATATTTGGAAAGTTTCTTCACTGATGAGCCACGCCCTTTCATTTTTCACCATTAGGTGAATGTAGTAATTCTAAATTTTAAAACAAATGAACAGCTCAGAAAATGTTTTCTTCTCTTGTCACACACACTCATACATAGTAAACAATACCATTGCACTAGAAAATGTACTTGGTTAACGAAGCTGTGATGTAATGGCATCGTACTATTCCGAGAAAGATACCTTTATAACAACAACAACAATAAAAAGCTTTATTAAGACCTTTTAGTTTTATACACATTCTCCAAGCATACAGAAATGTAGGGTACATGCAGGAATAACAGTAATATTACCAGTAATCAGCAATGTTATTTACAGTGTATCAAATAAGAGGAAAAAAGAAAGGAAGGGCTTATCATAAACTTATATATAAACAGTTAAGAACAAGCAGTTATTTTTGTAAAATAACAATAATTAGTAAAATAAACAGAATTATACATAATTATCAGACATCTTCATAGTTTTATACATAGATGGATCAAGAGTAGAGGGTTGTCTAAAGTTAAAATTTAAAGTCTTAGAGGTTAATTAATTTGTCCATTCACTCAGTTGTTCAGTAGAAACCACCGAATTCTTTAAGTTTCTTCGAATATCTCTCGCAGATTTATAAAATTTAAAATATTTAAAAGTGAAGCTTCAGTCAACCAGCGCAGATATCTTTATACATATATATCATATTTTATTGAATGTCTTTACATTATTTACATTAGAATCTCTCTACTAACTTCAAATGTCGCGATATTTGAAAGTAGGGAAAGTTGTGGAAGATATTCCAATCAATACTGTGGCCCCATATAAAGAAGATTGTGGGACAGACAGTAATAAGTTCACAGTGGAAAGTCTGTAGAAGGCCGGAGGGAATAAGCCATGACGGCACGATAAGACATCTAAATGGCCCATCTTCGGCGTGTTGAAAGTAGATAAACCCAGAAAATTGTAGCCTGGTCCCGAGTCAAATTTATTAACCTGTCTCCAATCCGAATTTTTCATTGACTTTCTATTTTTGGTTTATTACTTTCCTTACGCTAAGGAGGGAGGGCCTTTTGCTCGTTTTCTCCTCTCGCTCCACGTTTCCTTCCTTTCCCCCCAAAATAACGTTTTAAAAATAAATTCCAGAACTTTAATAACTTGTAGTTGATTCTTGATTTATAAATATAAACGGAATAATAGTATTTTATCGAATAAAAAAACTAGGAACATGTTTTTAAGTCGATATTATTTGTATGGCATTGCATCTAAAGTTTAAAAATTGAATTAATGTTTTCTACCATTAAATATACCATAGTTAAAACAACTACTAGTTATTTCCAACTATTATGAATTAAAAAATCACTAATAATTAATCTAAATATTAATAGGATATTTTAAAAATTATTTTAACTCATTTTGTCAACTCCTCAGGCTATTAGAAACTCGGCTTCAAGGCCATTTCTTCATCATTTCTTTTTCAAGGCCAAGTTACTTCGAATATCTCTCGCAGATTTATAAAGATTATATTAAGATTAATCTTATATTAACATTCACACACAAGTATGATATTCAGCTTTCTTTGAAGTCTTATCCTGTGTCTTGAAGACATGGAGTTTCGATCTATTATATTAAAAAAATACCTTTATATTTTTATCAAATGGAGAAATCAGATGTCTCTGCTGCTCTGTGTATGTGTCACCTACTGGAATCTATAGTTGAACACAAAGAGTTTCACAGTCCCTTATCTATTCAATTGACAGACGAATTTTCTCTTCTTATTTAGTAGCCGTTCCACCTAAATATTATGAAAAATGAAGTTGTTTTTTTTTTTTAAGTACACCGTGATATGTAATTGTCGACAGTAAATACAACCTCTACCAGGTCCCTCTCTCATCCAAGAAGCAGCCAGAATTTTCGATCCCAGATATCGAGTTACATCCAAGAATGATTTGTAGTAACCATTGGGATTGTCCAAATATTTGGAAAAATCAAAATGGCACATATACGCTATTTTGTTTCTAGGCAAGCACTTCCATTAGAACTCTCATATCTAATTAAAATGTCTCCTTATTCTTATTTGAGACTACCTCTGTGGTAAGCACTTCTAGGGATTTTTTTCTAAACAGCCTAAATGGTAGATATAGTCAAAAATCATGTCTTTATCTTTTCTTTCGTTCTTTGAGATATCCCGTAGGTATACACCCATTGACAAAACTTAAGAAAGTTGTACTTTCAGCATGTATATCGGGATTCAGATATTAACTCGGAAAGATATTTGATACACAGTGTCCTTTATTGAATACACACAAGATAACTAAGTGCGAAAAAAATAGCCTCTATTTCTTCAAAAAAAAAAAAAAAAGACAACCGGCGACATCAAAGATTTTCCACTTCCTTAAGTTTTGTTCATGAGTGTACTTCAACGGTGCCAGCCAGACGTCTAAACAGGAAACTCTGGGTGTTACGTTACGGAAAGACGAATGGTTCTGATAACGAGCGCGTGAAGACACTTACACATTCACAAAGGAAGAACCGTTTAAAAATAATCGCCGCAGAGCAAAAAACAAGCCGACAAAAACAACGTCTTGCGCGGTTTGCATTCTAAATGAATTGTCCGTTGTGAAGTGTTCCAAGATTACCCCGCACTGTCCCTCCTTTGTCTCAGCAGCTGAGATCTTCTCTGGGATAACTTCAATTCTCTCCGAGACCAAATATTGGTAGATCTCTGGTACATTCTTCTGTTGGGACTCGGGTGGTGGCGGTGGCTTTGAAGTGGGAGATGGGGAGACAATGCGTTCTACATCAATGGTGGGGACAAGAGTATTTTTACCCTCTCTCTCTCTTCTCCGCTTTCTTTTTTAAAACTTTTAATGAAAAAACCGATAGAGCGAGAATGCGCCATTTGTTACACTCCATTGTTTGAAAAATAGCTTTGGGAGACTTGGAAAAAAATAACGTCTCCGTTTCTCTGGAACCGTTTCAATATACACCCTGATAATCTTGTTGTGATAAGTTCTTTTCTAGTGAATTATTAGTAAGGGGGGGGGGGGGGGGGATATGTGTAGCTAAGTTCATTCCTTTTGTGCAGTACCATTTTCTTTATAGTATTATTTATTACGATGAGGCATTTGTTCTTAATCTAAATTTATTCTTGTTATGGCTGAGGGTTGCAGCTCCACATTTTCTGTGTCTCCTCCCATAACAAACACTGCGCTATTCGGTCCATATTCCAGTATACAGGAAATATATGTTGGCACGTCAAACACAGATATTTTAATATTGCCCCTGCTGCCTATCATAAAGTTCATTTAAATTTCATTCTGTCTTCTGTCATTCTGTAATCTTAAATACACAGACTTGTACCAAATTCAATTTTATATTTGTCCAAACTTTTCAACACTCGTTTTTCCCTATCTTGCATATCAATTGTTAAATACACTATTTATTCTTCTTCAATTCGTTTAACTTATCCTAAAATTTCTACCATATTATTTAACGGTAGTACCGCGAAAATATTTATTCTTTTTTTTTTATATACACATATTTACATACCGCAATATGCAACTCGTATCTGAAGGCAAGTTTACAACTTTCAATATACCGTTCTAGTGATATGTCTCACTACTTGAAATCTTCAAAAATAAAGGAAAAAATAAGTTCAGATATCCTTGAAAATCAATATTTTAAATATGCTGTAATGTGGATTGGGTATGTTACAATCTAATACAAATGTCTCGATGATCCTTACTTCTTAAACCTACTTCCATAAAAGAAAACCCTTGGAAGAAATCAAGATATGCAAATACAAGAATGAGTCTGGACCTGTCGTTAAAATAGAAATGCATTTAGTGACCGGACCTTCCCCAGTCTTTCAACTTTCCCCATCAACTTGGGAAAAACTAAAAAATAATAATAAACCTAAAGAACTATAGAAAAAATAGTACAAAAATGAAATAATACTGGGGTCAGGTGGATAAATGAAGGAAAAAGGCATCTCCTGATTGTGCAAATTAAATTAGTCAATTCTGAAATAATTAAAATGAACGAAAATTTGATATTTATTCCGACAGATGGCGCAAGCCATTAGTTGCACGATCAGGAGATGCCTTTCCCTAAAGACATGTGCTAGATTGTATTTCTACACCTTCACAATTTGTCGTGAGGCTTGTCTATGATCTTGTTTTAGTTGATTGTTTCTTTTCATCAAAACTTTCAATATTGTCGTAAATGCCTAGGTACTGGACATCAGATGACATGACAGCTCCATCTAGTGGCGAGGGGCAGTACTAATAATGGTAGCCGGGCCGTATCAATTAACTGATCCTTCTATCGCCGATAACTATTACTGAAAAATGATTCAAATTTTAACACTATTTTTATTATTAAAATATATTTTTGCATACAGATCTTATAATGAAATTATAAAAATTGAACTAGGAAGTCTTGGCTCATCAGTAGTGAACCCTCTCCGTCAGTTAAACTCCAGACCGCTCTACTATTGTATTAGACTGAGATATCCCATTATATTCTGTATTTGAATACAGGATACGAGTGTTTGAGAAAAACTATAGGACGATATAATTAACGATTTGGATCAATATTTCAGCAATAGAGGGCGTTACGGTGATGATGATATAATAATTACTTTAGCGTCAGAACAAAGGGAGTGTAGCAGTTTCTAACGTCATAAGGTAGAGAGAAAAAAAGTTCCTATTTCTACTAAGACTACAAACATCTAAGATTTGGAAGGCTCTAAATTCCAGCCTGATGGTTTATTTGCATATTTCGCTAACATCATTAGATCCAGCACTCAGATGAATTTCATTAATATTTTTATTCTGAACGACTTTTTTTCTTTTTTTTTTTTTGTTTCTGAAGGAATTCACAGGAGGCTCTCGTACATTCTACTATTTAATGACGTTTCTTTATTTTCTGAAGGAATGAAACAAAAGTATGATAAAAATAATGAGCTTCAAATGGAAAAAATTCTAGATACAGTAGTTATATACAGGTCAATTCAATAAACTTACTTACATAGCACTTTTCCCTTACACTAGCATAAGTATATTGCATAATGACCTGACTTTACACCGACCTAACACTGAGAAAACTAAAAAAAAAAAACTCTCTATATATGCAAAGATGCAAATCACAACAACATATACAACAATGGTCAATAAATAAAAAATAATTCCTCATAGAAAGAAAGAGAGAAATATTCTATAATTGTTCACTTCTAGCAGTTTCGTTAGCATTACAACAATTACTAGTAATTTCACGTAGCCTGTAAGCTGGAAGATAGTATTGACATCGTGAAACACTACGTTAGTTTAAACGATATTCCGCTAAAAGTACTAGTTATTCGGCAACTATCGTCAACAGTCGCATACATGGCATGTAATGGAATATTTACTCACCCGAATATTCAAATTGTTTGTAAATAATTAATAAGTAAAATACATTTTAAAAAAAGCTTCCATTTAAATGCACTAAAAAGAAAAAAAAAAAGAAAATATTGTATCTTCTGTCATTTAGCAATTAGATGTATCTGAGTGAAAATAAAAGCGGCGGGGGATGATCATCATGAATTTCGAACCTAATGTGATTTAATATGTAGCAACTGATTTGCGATTTTTATGTGTTTGCTATATTTTTACCTCTTCTCTAAATATGATAGTCCCCCGCCGCTTTTATTTTCACTCAGATACATCTATTTGCTCAATGAGAGAAGAACATATATTTTATTTTTTCCTTTTTAGTACATTTAAATAAAAGCTTTTTTCTAAAAATGTTTATTTATTAATTATTGCTCAATAAGATCATCTAAATCTGTTGTATATGCAAAATCGTTTGATTTAATCATCTTTAAGAGATAAAAAAAATAATGATGTATTTTATAGATAATTTATTTTTATTCCATATCCATTTTTCTATAAAAATTATATATTCTTAGATTATTTTAATATTAATATTTGTAAATATAATCTACGCTTAGAGGCCCTTCCAATTTAAATCTTTTAAAAAAGGAACATTCGAGCTCAAATTATTTCAAATTTCATAAAAATTAAATAGTTCAAGATATATATTTTATTATGATTAAAACAAAAACATGAATATTCCTCCGCAATTCATTTAAGTATAAAATAATCATTGGATTTTACTTATTAACCAAAGAAATCTATATATTTACGGAAATTAATCTAGCAACATTGTGACGTAAATTTTATTTGACATTTTTGTACGGCGATGTGGAAAATTCTTTTGTTTTTTCCTGATTGGTTGCCTCGGAAGAGTTGATCGATGTTAAAAATTAAACATTTCAAATTTGGTCAGCCTGCAGCCGCGGCCGGCCATTGGCCAAAATCGACGCATGCGCTGTCCGGTCGACGAGAAGCAGAAGTCATTTTGCTCTCAGTGGCTCCGGTCATGGCCCTCACCGTGCGATTCTAAACTGACTCCTTTTACTCTCGCAGCTTCTCCGTTGAATGGGCATATTAAACAGAATGGGTAATTATACTTTTATATGCTTCCCAATTATAGCTTTTCACACCATAATTATCCCGATTTAAAATGGCTATTAACGGTATCAATACTTTCGCATTTGATTTTGTATGTAAGTTTTATATTTTATTTTTGTTATTATTTTTAAAAATTATTTATATATACATATACGTCTTGCATGATTAAGTTAAATATTTATATTAAAATAAAATATCACGCACAAAGTATGTGCAACTAAATATATTACGTAGCCAAAATATATTTTTAGATATTTATTATTCAATATAAAAAATGTATTAATGTATTTTATAATATTTTATAAATGTATTTTAAATGATAATAATGCTAGATATTAGTATAATTATAATTGCGCCTTTCTATTTTAGGTAAATATTTTACAAATCTTCTAATAGATGGCGCGTAATGACAATCTTGGATAGAGAGAAATTAAAACAAATTTTATACAATATATAAAGTTATAACTTTTATATTTAGAAGATATAGACTATATTATAATTATTTATAATGTGTATATTGATTTTTTAAATATATTAATGCATGAGCGAAAAGTTTTTAAAGAAAATTTCGGTATATTATTATCTCTCTCTGTATAAATCTTTTATTAAAAATATTTGAACATCTTTTGATATTTACGTACAATTTTTTTTTAAATATTCGTAGTGTTTAAAGCGAAAATTATTTAGGCGAAAAAATATGTATTAAATTGGTATGGAACTTCCAACTTATAAATGTCCCTCTTTTTTCTCAATGCTATATTTTAAATTAAATATCGTTAATTTTTATATTTCTTGGGTCGTTTGATCACATTCTATGCTGAACGTTGCTTATAATATAAAATAGATATAATTAGATAAGCTACGCGCATTTTGAAAATGTTTTGATGCGAAAAATCTCAACTAGTACCGAAAATAGTTGTCAAATGGTTCAGTGTGCTAAATTGTATTGTTTTTTTTTGTTTTGTTTAATTATTTTTAGCTAACGACACATATTCTAGTAAAAAGCACACGTACAATTTAAAACATGGATTTTAACATATATTCGGTATATACCCGTTTGATTTTATTAAGATAATTTTTATTTTTAAAATGACATTTTAAAAATTATTTTTGGGCCTCTATACCAGTATAACGAATTTATAGCTTTAAGACAAGTTCAATAATAGCATATGACATAGCATTTTAAAGTTTAATAGTAAATATTTTAAGATTTAATGTCAATTTTTCCTAACGACCTTTCAAAGTTGAATATTGACATTTTAAAGTCTTGAAGCATATTCAATGCAAAAATATAACACAGAGTTTGTATTTTAAAAATAACATTATAAAATTAAATAGCAATATTTTGAAGTCAAAAACATTTCAAGTTAAAATTTAAATTTTAGAATTTTAAATATATATTTTATTCCATAAAACTCGTTTCCATATGGAAGTACGATGATTAACTCTTCAAAATGTTGTTATTGATTTTGAAAATATTATTTTTAAATAAACAAAAGCAATTATTCCGCATTAAATGTTTCTTTAACAGTTTAGATCGTCTATAAGAAACTTTTAATTGTGGGGCTATGAACTTCAAAATGTTTATATTAAGCCATAAGATGCCGTAATTAATCTTTGAAGTTAAAGTGTAAAATCTTTATACGTATAAAAGATGCCCTTAATGAAATAAAAATGTCTTTAATAAAATCACATACACAAAGATATATTAAAAAAAGTATATTACCTTTATATAATAAAAACACATTTATAATAAATATAAAATATGTAGATAAGACAATTTTAAATAAAAAATAGATTTGAAATTAGATATTTTACAATCGTTTAAAGGACATTTCGTTAGGTCTCAGAAATTCTACAAACCAAAAGTGTGTCACAATCAGCATCAGAAGAAAGATATAGAAAATGTTGAAAAGGTCAAGTTCTAGGTGTGGCTTTGTTCCATTCAATTCTATGATAAATACATTTTGTGTTGTGGTCATTTAATAGATAATTGTTTGGGTGTGCGCGCTACTGAATATTTACACATATTTTTAAATATTGGGTTTTCTCTCGAAAGCATGATTTCTTGCTCATATTGACCAAATGAAAAATTTTAAATATTCATTTTTGACTTTTTCTTTCAGTACCGAATGTAAAATCTAAGATTTAAAAAATATATATATATAGCCTTACATATTAAAAATTAAACATTTTATCCAAGGAAAACACAGCCACACCAACCAATAGTTTATTTCAACTCCCGACGTTTCAGTGAGGGGAGTGACAGGAAGTCATTGGAACGTCTGGAGTTGAACTATAGGTTGGTGTGGCTGTGTTTTTTCTCTGATCAACTTCCAACCAACAAATTATCTTCGGAAATAAACATTTTATAATACTAAAAAGTATTCAAATAAAATTTAAGATTATATAAAAAAAAATCACTAAATTAACAGACCCATTTCCTTGCCGAAAACTCAGATGTTTGTGGAACACGATGACATACATATCCGATTGTTCAAAGTTGTATTAGTTGTTGACACAATTCTCCCGTGGTAGAGTGTTGTGTTTCTATATGACCAAATAGAACAATTTACTCCATCAGATTGACGTCTCCCATATCCGAATTTTCACCTACCTATTCTATATTGTCCGGATTTGTGTGTAAGCTTCGTATAGAGATGTAAATTTACCGTTTCTGTTTTACTTTAGCTCCAATACGTATAGCGCGCGCGCAAATCTAATCCAATAACATTAGCCATACTCGTTTTGTTCAGGCCTAATTTTCAAGTTACTGATTTATTTAATTTTAAATGTTTTGACCAAACATTTGTCAGTTAGGGCTTCTCTTTTACTACACATTAACTGACACATTTGGCATTTATAACGTGTGTTTTTTTTAGGAATATTTTATATAGTAGCCAGTGTGGTGTAGATGAACGAACTAGCGACTAAGTCCTACTCTTTGGCAGCCATTGATGTTATCGCGAAGTTTGGATCATTTATATATAACATACCGAACTACCCAAAATGATAAGTTTATATTGTAATACCGCCGTTCTTTCTGTGCCTTCCAATTCAAGACTTCAACTTGATGCACCGAGTTCTTCGCATACCTGAACTACCTTCTTTTCATGTGTGAATAGAAACTACAAAGAAGTTGTTCCTAGAAAAGGTATTTGGCATGTTTATACGAAGTCTATCTTAGGTAAAGTTGTCTATTTAGCGTTATTGGATGTCGAACAATCTGAAGATTGTTTCTATTAATATAGTGTTAGAAGGATAGACAGGAGAAACTTGGTTTCCCATACAAGACAGGTATTCCATTGAAGAAACCATCAACTGACGACGTCCCAATAACAGCAGGGTCGGTGTAAGGAGCACCTGTTGAAGGCAGGAAATATTAAGTGGGAACTTCCCCACTCGGATGAAGTCTCTCCCTCCCCCCAATTTCCGCATTTTTAACACTCTAAAATTACCCCTTCCACCACCCGCCTATTATTAGCTGTCAAAATCTCCCCTGCTGCCATTTCAGTTTGTAGAGGTGTTGACATGCCGTACTTAGCTGGCGGAGGATTTGTTTTTTTATAGTTTCACACATTGCTTGTTGGAGAATCATATCGTCTGCAAATACTTTTTTCAAAATATATTTATTGATATTTGGTCGATAATTATATCATAAGTGAGCTAGTTTGTAATTATCTTTTTTTTCTTTCAATGACATAGAGTTCGTTAATATCAAATCGCGTTTTTCACAATATTATATAAAATAATTGAAACAGTGAGGGTAGAATGAAGTTTGCCAGTTGATAAAAAAAAAAAAACATTTAAAAGTTAACTCTATTTTTCATCCACCGAGAATTTCTGCAATGAGCCGGTATGTAAATAAGTAGATCGACCCATTACAATATGGAAGTGTTATGGTAGATTGAGCCGGAGAAACCGATGGAAGGGTTCACCACTGATGAGCCAAGCTATACCAATAAATTGCAGTGAGAACAGTAAAAGTTACTAGTTGTTTGAGAAAAATTAATCAGGCCTCAAGGGCTATTTTTGTAAAAATAGCTTTTAAAATATATTTTACCAACAAGAATTAAATAATTTGAGGCTGAGAGAGACGAGGAGTATAATAGGCTGAAGATTTAAAAGAGGATCGTCCTAAAGGATGAAGTATAATGAATCAAGTACAAAGTCAGATTGGCTGCCACTTTAATGCTCCAAGATGGCGCAACTTTCAAATTTTGCAAGTTTGGCCGAAATGCCGGCATGGTCTTTCAGGATGTCTTATCTGACAATTTCACTAACGGCACCGTGTGTCCAGGAGGAACCGGTACCATCCTTACAGGACGCCGCAAGGGAAAGTGCAAGTGGTTCAACGTGGCCAAGGGATGGGGCTTCATTACACCTTTGGACGGAGGAGCCGATGTCTTCGTGCACCAGGTGAGTAACAGGTCCTGCTCTAGTGTGGGACAAGTGTTTGGATGGTGCCTCTGGGTACTAAGTGAGTTACAGGTCCTGGTCTAGTCTGGGACAAGTGTCTGGATGGTGCCTCTGGGTACTAAGTGAGTTACAGGTCCTGGTCTAGTCTGGGACAAGTGTCAGGATGGTGCCTTTGTGCACTAAGTGAGTTACAGGTCCTGGTCTAGTTTGAAGCAAGTGTCAGGATGGTGCCTTCGTGCACTAAGTGAGTTACAGGTCCTGGTCTAGTGTGGGACAAGTGTCTGGATAGTGCCTCTGGGTACTAAGTGAGTTACAGGTCCTGCTCTAGTGTGGGACAAGTGTCTGGATGGTGCCTCTGGGTACTAAGTGAGTTACAGGTCCTGGTCTAGTCTGGGACAAGTGTCAGGATGGTGCCTTTGTGCACTAAGTGAGTTACAGGTCCTGGTCTAGTCTGAAGAAAGTGTCAGGATGGTGCCTTCGTGCACTAAGTGAGTTACAGGTCCTGGTCTAGTGTGGAACAAGTGTCTGGATAGTGCCTCTGGGTACTAAGTGAGTTACAGGTCCTGCTCTAGTGTGGGACAAGTGTCTGGATGGTGCCTCTGGGTACTAAGTGAGTTACAGGTCCTGGTCTAGTCTGGGACAAGTGTCAGGATGGTGCCTTTGTGCACTAAGTGAGTTACAGGTCCTGGTCTAGTCTGGAACAAGGGTCTGGATGGTGCCTTCGTACACTAAGTGAGTAACATGTCCTGGTCTAGTCTGGGGCAAGTGTCTGGATGGTGCCTTCGTGCACTAAGTGAGTTACAGGTCCTGGTCTAGTCTGAAGCAAGTGTCAGGATGGTGCCTTCGTGTACTAAGTGAGTTACAGGTCCTGGTCTAGTCTGAAACAAGGGTCTGGATGGTGCCTTTGTGCACTAAGTGAGTAACATGTCCTGGTCTAGTCTGAAGCAAGTGTCAGGATGGTGCCTTTGTGCACTAAGTGAGTTACAGGTCCTGGTCTAGTCTGGAACAAGGGTCTGGATGGTGCCTTCGTACACTAAGTGAGTAACATGTCCTGGTCTAGTCTGGGGCAAGTGTCTGGATGGTGCCTTCGTGCACTAAGTGAGTTACAGGTCCTGGTCTAGTCTGAAGCAAGTGTCAGGATGGTGCCTTCGTGTACTAAGTGAGTTACAGGTCCTGGTTTAGTCTGAAACAAGGGTCTGGATGGTGCCTTTGTGCACTAATTGAGTTACAGGTCCTGGTCTAGTCTGGAACAAGGGTCTGGATGGTGCCTTCGTGCACTAAGTGAGTAACATGTCCTGGTCTAGCCTGGGGCAAGTGTCTGGATGGTGCCTTCGTGCACTAAGTGAGTAACATGTCCTGGTCTAGTCTGGGGCAAGTGTCTGGATGGTGCCTTCGTGCACTAAGTGAGTTACAGGTCCTGGTCTAGTCCGGAACAAGGGTCTGGATGGTGCCTTCGTGCACTAAGTGAGTAACATGTCCTGGTCTAGTCTGAAGCAAGTGTCAGGATGGTGCCTTCGTGCACTAAGTGAGTTACAGGTCCTGGTCTAGTCCGGAACAAGGGTCTGGATGGTGCCTTCGTGCACTAAGTGAGTAACATGTCCTGGTCTAGTCTGGGGCAGGTGTCTGGATGGTGCCTTCGTGCACTAAGTGAGTAACATGTCCTGGTCTAGTCTGGGGCAAGTGTCTGGATGGTGCCTTCGTGCACTAAGTGAGTTACAGGTCCTGGTCTAGTCTGAAGCAAGTGTCAGGATGGTGCCTTCGTGCACTAAGTGAGTTACAGGTCCTGGTCTAGTCTGGAACAAGGGTCTGGATGGTGCCTTCGTGCACTAAGTGAGTAACATGTCCTGGTCTAGTCTGAAGCAAGTGTCAGGATGGTGCCTTTGTGCACTAAGTGAGTTACAGGTCCTGGTCTAGTCCTGAACAAGTGTCTGGATGGTGTTTTTGTGCACCAAGTAAGTGACAGGTCTTGGCCTAGTCTAGGATAAGTTGATGCCTTCCGGCATGGTGGGTGACAGGTTTTAGTCCTGGAGCATGATGTGGTCTGGAACAAGTATCTAGATGGTATTTTCGTGCCCCAGGTGAGTGACAGGTCCTGGAGCATGATGTGGTTTGGAACAAGTATCTAGATGGTATTTTCGTGCCCCAGGTGAGTGACAGTTCCTGGAGCATGATGTGGTCTGGAACAAGTATCTAGATGGTATTTTCGTGCCCCAGGTGAGTGACAGGTCCTGGAGCATGATGTGGTCTGGAACAAGTATCTAGATGGTATTTTCGTGCCCCAGGTGAGTGACAGGTCCTGGAGCATGATGTGGTCTGGAACAAGTATCTAGATGGTATTTTCGTGCCCCAGGTGAGTGACAGGTCCTGGAGCATGATGCGGTCTGGAACAAGTATCTAGATGGTATTTTCGTGCCCCAGGTGAGTGACAGGTCCTGGAGCATGATGTGGTCTGGAACAAGTATCTAGATGGTATTTTCGTGCCCCAGGTGAGTGACAGGTCCTGGAGCATGATGTGGTCTGGAACAAGTATCTAGATGGTATTTTCGTGCCCCAGGTGAGTGACAGGTCCTGGAGCATGATGTGGTCTGGAACAAGTATCTAGATGGTATTTTCGTGCCCCAGGTGAGTGACAGGTCCTGGAGCATAATCAGGTCTGGGATAAGTGCCTAAATAGTGCCTTCGCGAGTCACGAGTAGATCCTGGGTACGCTGTCTTATTTATAGCTTTGCAATGAGGGGGGGTCTAGGTTATTGTTTAATAGAAATACCAATTGTGTGTGTTTCTATCCATGTATTTTTGCAATATGGTTTCAGTTCGCCATTAGTTAGCGTAATTTTAAGTATAACCAACATATATATTTGATAAGGTGAATCTTAGCGTAGGAAAACCACACAGAACTAGACAATGTGGGGTTAACCCTGCTGCCCGCTCGTTTCTCTTGTTGTGATATACCTTGAATGCCTCCACCTGCACGATCTGGGATCGACGGAAGTAAAATATTGCTTTGTTCGACATTTTATACAATCCCTCCTTTAAAAACTGTGCAAAGTTGTTCCCCGATTTATACTTGTAGAATTCTAGGCAGTGCCACTTGTAACGTCAACTTAGGGACATATATGACACTGTGCTACCACATGGCCCCTGTTTATTTACCTTGGACTATATGTAAATAGAGAACCCTATTTACATAAACAGAATCGGTCCCATACCACGCCTTCAATATTGTAAGCGTCAGCCCCACTCAGATATGTCTTTATGGTCCGCGGCTTTAAAACTACTACTTCAAATACACAATGCCAAATACCATTTCTAAATGGAAGAAGGATCAATGAAATTGGAAGAACAATCCGAGAAAATTGGAAGGGAGCCTTTTGAAGCGGTTTGCAAAATAATAAGATCTCCCCTCCAACAAACAAATTAAAGCAATTTGTCATGACGTTATTTGACCCGAGGTCTCCAATACATACGTCTGATCCCTTCAAATTGGCCTCCACCATCTTGTGGTCACTTCGTCTTAAATCGTCTGTCATGGCGACCTCTCTCTTTGCATATCCCCCACTTTACATAGCACTCCCTCTTCTTTGAAATACGGAATGTATTTATGTCGGGTATAACGACTTACATATATACATATTTAATTAAAAAGGCATATATTGGATCAAAATATCATTTATTTTACCAATATTTCAGTTGGCTGACGCCAACCTTTTTCAAGGTATTACAACATATTAATAAACATTTATAAATTTATTAATAACATTAATTATAAACACACATTAATATTAAAAAACAAAGTAGGCATATCCTGACCAGGAGCACATGTGCTTTTCAGAAAGCAGAGCGCCATCTGGTGGAACAGAAATCAGCTAAATATTGATTTAGCCTGTTCCCTGAAATTTGGCCAACCCAATTTCTTGACAAATCAAGAAAAGCCATCCACGAACGCGTTTCGTGCTGTTGGCGCTCGTCAGCGTGGAGTAGGCTGTACCACTGCGACCAAAAAGATTTTGGTCAGGATATGCCTTTTTATTTTTAATATCAACACCTGGCCTTTTTATATATATATTTTTTTTTCTATTATTTTTTCAAATACATATATATTTGAGATTTTTAAGCGGCTTTACTTTGAATTTATAATAATAATAATAATAATAAAACATTTGCTGGTTAGGAGTTTTTATTTTATTTTTTTAAGGATATAAATCACACAAATGCTCTTGATTTATTTACTTGCCGATGTCACTGTCGCCATCCTTAGAGGAATAAAATCTTGGTTTCCAGCTTCTGTTTATACTTACTTTTAGAAATTCGAGTATAGAATTCAAATCTGGAAGTTAGAACTAATCCACTGACGTCGGAGAGTCAATAAAACAATTGATGTAGTAGCTCTATATTCTTTTTTTTTAATCTGCGATTTCAATTCTCACTCGATCGAGCACATATCTGGAGTCGTTTCATTTGAATCGATATCCTATAGGTTTATAATCATTCGTACAAGTTGCTTTACCAAATGGCATTCATCCTAATAGTTTTAATTGACTGTTAAGTCCAACCTTTGTTAATAATAATTAAGGGAAACTCTCATCTTTAAACTGAATTTTCATTTCGAATAACAGTTCAGTTAAAAAGATAAACCAACTTATTAAACTCCTTAACTAACTTGCATTACTCTCTCGCTCACTTTCATAAAATATATTTTTCATTTTTTTTTCTGCTCGTATAGCTTCTTTCACGCTTGTCAAAATTAATTAAAAGATATAAAGATAGTATTAGTAAATTCATAGATTATAAAACCTTCTAGTACACTGAGTTTATATTTTTCATCAGAATTGCTGGTAGATTTTCTATTTTTCCATCATAATTTGGTTAAGAGGTATTTTTAAAAAAATCTCACTAATCTAAATCAGCTTCTAAATCCCTACACACCTAAAATACAATTATTCATTTTGAGAAATAATATGCTATTAAAAGCAATTGAATCTTGAAAAAAAATTAACCTTTGACGTAAATACTGTATAGAATTCGGACATATTTCTCTCAAGTTGATAGTATAGTTCCCTGTCTATACAAGGGGCCGAGCAGAGTTGTTCTATAGCGTGCAACGAACAGAGATAGGTCAAATTATCCACTTAGACTAACTAGACAATTAGCATAATTTTTTATTGACATCTTGTCAATACATGTAAAAGTCTGCGCTATTATTTAAAAATAATGAGATATCTACAACTATGTACAATGAATATGGCGCCTCTACCACCGCTGTAGATTTTGGTGGAGAATCGCCAGCGGGTATCCAGTGACATCACGTATTTCACGATCTACGAGTCATCCGAGAGGTGTTCACCATCATCGGGCGGCCGCCGGACCTGCAGTCCTTCGGGTTGATCTCGAGGACCACCATCTCCTCATCCACTTAGAGCAGTGCCTGCTTCCACCGATACCTTATAGAGGGTCGCCTTGACAGACGTTGATCGGTATTTTGGTGGAATTCGTTTTAGAAAATTGTTGCCTGTATACACCCACTGCCTTGGAGGATGTCATTAAATGCAAGCGATAGGCATTTTTTCACAACGTTCTGCTAACTAGCCATACACCGGCTGGATTCGACAGAGAACTGTCAGAGAGAAGAGGGAGAAGTTGGAACCAAGAGTCACCATAGCATCATGCTGACGGAAGCATCTCACCTGCTTGAACGAGGGCTGATATCAACGTAAATACGATACGTGTGGTCAAATACATTTATTTTAATTTCAGAGATTTTATTATTTCTCTTTATAGGAAAATACTAGTAGAGTTAAAGAGCCTTAGCAATAGAAATTATTATGTGCGTGGTTTCCATTTGTCATATCAACTGAGAGCTTGTTTAAAAAAAACAATGCTTAATGACTTTCGGAATATTTGCTTAAAACACATCAACATTAAAATAAATGAAGAGAGAATAAATATTTCACCGAGATCTTTCCGAAATATAGTCTTCAGCAAAGAGTGCACACACACACACACACATAGAGCGCGCAACAAATTCTGCCCAATTAATGTCCCAGGCCAGAAGAATCAGACAAACGGCTAATAAAACCAAAGTTCCTGGAGGATATTAGGGGCCAATTGCCTGGGAGAAAATTCCCCATTAGATCTTAAAACCAGACGGACGGAGGAACAAATGGGAGGAGGAGGAGGACGATTTTATTTTAGGCGGCGGGACCTGCCATTAGGGTCGTCAGACAATGGACGCACCGTGATCAATAATGAGCCGCTGCGAGGATTTAAAGCACGAGACCATATATGGAAGTGGTCATTAACTTCTCGCAGGCAGCATTAAAACTTTCTCAACTAAATGACCAATCTCTGCAGAAGCATTTTCTAAAAATGGCTCCTCCTCCTTTGGACTGTTCCAACCCTCCCCCCCTCCCAATCTCTTCTTATTCCGCTCCTGCTACTGCCATTAAAGAAGAAGTTGGGCGTCTTTATCTTAGTGGGGCGTTTAAAAATTAACGGCCTGTTTTCTGTGTGTTTATTTGTTCGGATTTCTTCGGCAGGGAGGAACAATCTCGCCTGTAATAACGCTGCCTGCCGCTGTTTTACATCGTCATTACGGCACGGAATATGGTTTCAGCCATTTTGTTTATGGAGAGAACATTTAATTCTAATTATTTATCAAGACTGTACTTATTTAAAAGTATTTCTCCTGTGTATTCCTTTTCCAATACTAACAAATCGGTGACAGAAAAAATGACAACTCTCCCATCACAAAAATATGTTGAAATAGTAAATTTAGATCACAATAGTGTGTGTGTGTGTCTTGTTCGATTTAGCCAGAGCTATGATCATATTTAGGTATAAATTAACCATATTTGTCTCACGTTGTGGAACCAACTTTTACTAACCGTAATCAGCATATTCATAGGAAGGAATCTATTTTGATGCGACAGTAGATCGGTTTCTACCATAGCTGCACATTTCCATCTAGGTTGATAGGAAGCTTCAACAACCTTTCAATTTTTTCATGGCACGTGATATGATGATTATCTCGCGGCCCTTTCTATATAATCATTAATTATATTCAAAAATTAATGTGCCTGACAACTGAAACTATGATTTTACCAATTTGTCTACTTGGGTCTATTGGCCCTAGCTGTGAATGGAACCTTTAGTCAATTTCCAGAGCGTTGTTCTTCCGAGTATTTCGATTATCGTCGCAGCTGAAATAGATTTTTTTGGTAGAAGCTAGTCAAGATAGATTCTCTGAGAGGCCAATCGATTTCTATTCATCTTCTCAAGACTTAGACAATTTCCTTCTTTTTTAAAGTTCGAAATCAAATGAAGTTCTAATGTACACCTCACAAACAAGAAAAAAGTCTCCTTCTTTCTCCCTAAATACGTCTCGATCAAGTATTTATTTGACAAGCTAAGAGTGTAACATTGTGAAAAATAGCACACAAGTGTTAATTAAGAAAAAAAAAAATCATGATCCTGATCGCGTAACTAAAAGTTGCTGATGGCTTGCGCCATCTGTCGGAATAAATATCAACTTATCGTTGATTTTTAATTATTCCGGAATTGGCCAAATATCATTCCTTGATTAATCAAGAAAAGCTAGTATTTGGCTAATTCTGGAGTAATTAAAAAATATCAATGATTAGTTGATATTTATTACGACAGATGGCGCAAGCCATCAGCAACTTTTAGTTGCACGATCAGGATATTCCTTTTTTTTTTCTTTCTTAAGAGAGAGAGAGAGCAGTATATTTTCTATTTCAATCTTTGATTTCAATATCTGTAGCACTCACTTACTTCTAACTGTTGAAACATAACTGATGGCACGCACACACACCGCGTGTAGATACATTTATAAAGCCTACTCCCCCTATATAGATGAAATACAAAGATGCTGATGTGATCAGATAGACGGTATAATGAGAAATATATGATACAGTAGGAATATGTGGCACAAAGAAATAATAGTTTTTTTTTCTCTAAAGCACTTCATTAGAGTAAATATTCACTAATGGACAAAACTTGAGGAAATAGAAAGTCTATGGAATTTCGCCAGTTGTATATTTTTTTGAAGAAGAAGACAGAGGCAATTTTGTTTACACTTGGTTATCTCGTATGTCTTCAATAAAGGGGTCACTGTATAATCTTTCAAAGTTATTGTCTGAATCCCGATATACATGCTAAAATGAACAACTTCCTTAAGTTTTGTCCATATGTGTAGATGGCGTGAATATGAGATGGGAATTAGATGAAACGAGAAAATTTTTGTGAGAATAAAAATGCTGCTCTCTGATTAACATTTTTCAGAATGTATTTATATGTTTAGGGTATATAGAAGTTTTATAGGCCGAATAACATAAATAACCGAAACTTCCTTTTATAGAAAGATTTTAGCCTAGCGCCCCCTCAGTTTCAGAAAATTTCGCTTCGTAGAAGCAGAAAGAAATGAGCACAGAGCCAAAATTAGGATCCCTTTTATCTTTTTATACCTTACTTTATAATTGCATCTTATCAAGTTGAAAAAGTGTTGGCCCCTGAAAGCTAACAGTGTACCGATAAAAGAGTGTGTGCTGTGGTATATTGTTATGTGTATTCTTGATGCTATATTGGACTAGCCGAATGACCCGGGCAACGCCCGGGTTTTACCCGTATAAGTGCTTTTATTCAAATACTATTCGTTACAATTATAAATTGGCGCCGTGGATGTCATTCTTGTATAATATATAAATGAGTTTTAAAAATTGTAAAAAAAAAAAAAAAAATGATTCGGCCGGGAATCGAACCCGGGCCGCCCGCGTGGCAGGCGAGCATTCTACCACTGAACCACCGATGGTTATGAGAAATGACCATATTTGGGTATTTATTCCATTCACAAAGCAAACGGTGACAGAATTGATTAAGAATTGTTGCTTGATTATGACGCTGATAACTGTATATATTAATGGTGAGTACTGTAAATTAAACTGGATTTGATATATATGTCCTCAGCGTTAACATTTAATTTCGGTTAAAATGACTAAATCGTTCTCATTCCTCAATAAAAATAGGAAAATATCAGTCTCAAATTTTTGAAATACGCAAGTGTGCACTCATGGACAAAAATTAAGGAAGTTGTACCTTTTAGCATGTATATCGGGATTCAGACACTAACTCTGAAAGATAATTTATACACAGTGACTTTTTTTTTGAAGACACACGAGGTAATCAAGTGTAAATAAAATTGCCTCTGTCTCCTTCAAAAAAAAAAAAAGATGACAGCGACATAAAGAATTTCTACTTTCTTAAGTTTTGTCCATGAATATATGATAAGTTCTGGGTAGTTATGACTTTACAACTACGAAGTGGATAAAGGAAATCGCCATGATCAATATCTACAGCAGAATTGTTCTTATCTTCCTTCCGCACGGGTCTACCCGGGAGATCTACACCCTAATGTAATTACCACCGGGTGTCACATGAGTGGAGACATGGGGTCAGCCCGCAGCAGCCTAGAAGAGGTGGGATCCGGGGAATATGGTGGGGGAGCCAGTCGATAGTCAGTTTCAGCAGAAAAATACATGATAGAAGCCTGCAGCTGCCTAGGAAGAGTGGAGCTAGGAGTGTAGATGGTAGAGCGACGGTAGAGTTTGACGACGGAAATATAGTTAGAAGACCAGTCGGTATGAGTAGAAAAAGAAGGCCAGATAGGAGGAGTGTAGATGGTAGAGCGACGGTAGGGTTTGACGGAAATAGAGTTAGAAGACCAGGCGGTATGAGTAGAAAAAGAAGGCCAGATAGGAGGAGTGTAGATGGTAGAGCGACGGTAGAGTTTGACGGAAATAGAGTTAGAAGACCAGGCGGTATGAATAGAGGAAGAAGGCCAGATAGGAGGAGTGTAGATGGTAGAGCGACGGTATAATTTGACGGAAATAGAGTTAGAAGACCAGGCGGTATGAGTAGAGGAAGAAGGCCAGATAAGAGGAGTATAGATGGTAGAGCGACGGTAGAATTTGACGGAAATAGAGTTAGAAGACCAGGCGGTATGAGTAGAAAAAGAAGGCCAGATAGAAGGAGTGTAGATGGTAGAGCGACGGTAGAGTTTGACGGAAATAGAGTTAGAAGACCAGGCGGTATGAGTAGAGGAAGAAGGCCAGATAGGAGGAGTGTAGATGGTAGAGCGACGGTAGAGTTTGACGGAAATAGAGTTAGAAGACCAGGCGGTATGAGTAGAGGAAGAAGGCCAGATAAGAGGAGTGTAGATGGTAGAGCGACGGTAGAGTTTGACGGAAATAGAGTTAGAAGACCAGGCGGTATGAGTAGAGGAAGAAGGCCAGATAAGAGGAGTGTAGATGGTAGAGCGACGGTAGAGTTTGACGGAAATAGAGTTAGAAGACCAGGCGGTATGAGTAGAGGAAGAAAGCCAGATAGGAGGAGTGTAGATGGTAGAGCGACGGTAGAGTTTGACGGCAATAGAGTTAGATGACCAGGCGAGTAGAGGAAGAAGGCCGGATAAGAGGAGTGTAGATGGTAGAGCGACGGTAGAGTTTGACGGAAATAGAGTTAGAAGACCAGGCGGTATGAGTAGAGGAAGAAGGCCAGATAAGAGGAGTGTAGAGTTTGAAAGAAGTAGAGAGAGAGAGAGAGGGTGTGGGTCGATAGGCGGGGGCTAGCAACTTAAACTTTGCGCCGAACAATTCATTACCCGGCCAGCCCGGTATACATTTAATTAGAGAAGACAGGGATCCCTCAGGGGACTTAAACTTATTGAAGTCGGACTTTGGGGGGAAATAACTTAAGTCGAGTCGCTGCTGTCAATGGAAACATTGATCAAGTTGCCCTGCAGGGAAACACCTTCTTTCTTCCTCTCAGCGGAGAATGGTTAGTTAGTTAGTTAGCAGGGGATGGCTCAATTTTAGAATTGTTGCTGAGTAGTTGTTTCTCTTCTCTCGCTCTCTTTTATTGATCTCCTGTTTTATAAATATCTTAACTATTCTTAACGTCGCGGATAGATATATTTGTAATAAATAATCAGGTTGGTTATTTATGTGAAACGATAAAATCACATCGGTGATTCTTTACAAACAAAGGGCCCAAGGTGGTTGTGGCATGTTCTAAGAAAAATAATAATCAGGAAATCCTTGAGTTCCAATTTTTCAGGATGCCAATAAGTATAGGAAAACGAGATCATCGACAAAAAAAAAAAAAAACGGAATGCCTATTCAAACACCTTTTCTAAAATATCGAATCATTTTTTTTTACCAAATTGTATGCACAATTCATTATGTTGTGAAAAATATTATCGAAGACTTTGCTTACATGCAGGGGCCCTAGTTATCTTCAGGAGCTACTAGCTGCTGCTAAGGTAAGTTGAGGTAGGTCCTGCCTTGATAGACAGGCCAAACACCTATTGGCTTGGTTTGTCAAACAATAGACAGACCAAAGAGTTATTGACCTGGTATGTCAGACAATAGACAGACCAAAGAGCTATCGGCTTGGTCTGTGTAACAATATACAGTGCAAAGAGCTATTGGCTTGGTCTGTCAGACAATAGACAGGACAAAGAGTTATTGGCCTGGTCTGTTTGACAAAATACAGAGAAAATACCTACTGGCTTGGTCTGTCGGACAATAAACAGGCTAAAGAGCTATTGCTTGGTCTGTCAGACAATAAAGAGGCTAAAGAGTTATTGCTTGGTCTGTCAGACAATAAAGTGGCTAAAGAGCTATTGCTTGGTCTTTCAGACAATAAACAGGCTAAAGAGCTATTGCTTGGTCTATCAGACAATAGACAGGCTAAAGAGCTATTGCTTGGTCTGTCAGACAATAAACAGGCTAAAGAGCTATTGCTTGGTCTGTCAGACAATAAACAGGCTAAATAGCTACTGGCTTGGTCTGTCAGACAATAAAGAGGCTAAAGAGCTATTGCTTGGTCTGTCAGACAATAAAGAGGCTAAAGAGCTATTGCTTGGTCTGTCAGACAATAAACAGGCTAAAGAGCTATTGGCTTGTTCTCTCAGACAATAGACGAACCAAAGAGCTATTGCTTGTTCTCTCAGACAATAGACAAACCAAAGAGCTATTGCTTGGTCTGTCAGACAATAAACAGGCTAAAGAGCTACTGGCTTGGTCTGTCAGACAATAAACAGGCTAAAGAGCTATTGGCTTGTTCTCTCAGACAATAGACGAACCAAAGAGCTATTGCTTGTTCTCTCAGACAATAGACAAACCAAAGAGCTATTGCTTGGTCTGTCAGACAATAAACAGGCTAAAGAGCTACTGGCTTGGTCTGTCAGACAATAAAGAGGCTAAAGAGCTATTGCTTGGTCTGTCAGACAATAAACAGGCTAAAGAGCTATTGCTTGGTCTGTCAGACAATAAACAGGCTAAATAGCTACTGGCTTGGTCTGTCAGACAAAAGACAGGCTAAAGAGCTATTGGCTTGTTCTCTCAGACAATAGACAAATCAAAGAGCTATTGTTTGGTCTATCAGACAATAGACAAATCAAAGAGCTATTGCTTGGTCTGTCAGACAATAAACAGGCTAAAGAGCTACTGGCTTGGTCTGTCAGACAATAAACTGATAAAATTACCTACTAGCTTGTTCTGTTAGACAATAAACAGTCTAAAGAGCTATTGCTTGGTCTGTCTGACAATAGACAGGCTAAAGAGCTATTGCTTGGTCTGTCAGACAATAGACAGGCCAAAAATCTATTGTCTGGGTCTGCGCGACAATAGAGAGACCAAAGATCTATTAGCTTGTTCTGTCAGACAATAAACAGTCTAAAGAGCTATTGGCTTGGTCGGTCAGACTATAGACAAACCAAAGAGCTATTTCTTGGTCTGTCAGACAATACACAGACCAAATAGCTATTGCTTGGTCTGTCAGACAATAGACAGACCCGTCTCTCTAATGACTTCCATTTCCATATCTCCACATATCTCCTGGGCTAATTAAAGTTTCCATAGGGCAATCATCAGGCGATGTGGATACTCATATGGAACTTAAGCCAACATAGAGAGATAGTACCGAGATTTAATTTAAATACACCCACTCGTAGGTGGTCTCTTATTGGAGGTTGGATCGTGTTATTTGTTTTCAAGGCGGTCACTTTTAGGAGGTCTTGCTTATACCGCGATTTGATTATTAGCTGCAACAAGAATATTTATTTAAAAGTGAATTTTAAAAAAAGTTTGAATTAATGCTATCGAAAATGCACCTGTTCAACTCAATCCCGATAAAGAAAATATTTTTCAGCTGTAATAATGAGTTTAAAGATCCTAACGTGATACACCAATAGAATTTTGGCTGAAATACTCTCTTTATGAGAGGATATATACAATTTTACATATAACCGTTCTAAGTAAAGTGGACACATAACGCCATCTGTATGTTAACGATGAAAATATTCAGCCCTTTTTAATATATAGGACGGGAATATATAAAATTGTTGAATAGAAAATGAACAAATAATTGGGAAGGACTGTCTCATCAATGGTGAACCATCCCTGGGATTTCATCAATATAAACTATCATATAACTATTATAATTTAGGGGGATTATGACTATATAGGCTCTGTAGTTGAATCTTGGTGATTAAATTAAAACGAGGCTATGGAAATCCATTTTATATGATGAAAAAAAAAAGTGGCACACATTGAATATTTCCATTTCTAAACTATTTTTCCTCAAAAATAAAATCATCCTTATATAAGTGTGAGCTAACGTATTATTTTATTTCACATTTTTTAATACAGTGAATTATGTAAAAAAAGTATCTGATTATAACTCGTGTCCTGTTGGCGAATCGTGATTTCTCCTGTAGAAGGACTTGCATGCCCGAAAGCTAAAATCTAAACTAAATGTTTGAAAAAATAAACTTATTACTGGAAGCCTTATGATTTCACCTTAATAAAACGTAAGAGTTAGGGTTGGGATAAGGAAGGCTTTTAGACAGAGCCAGCAGGTTAAAACAAGGGGAACTTAATATATTGTAGCGTAGAACTCAAGCCTTGAAATATCCTGAGATGTAAAAGTATTTATTGATGACGTCACAGCGACGAGTCGACAATTATTAACAGGTCAGCCCCACTCTATTTACAGCTAGAGAATCTTAAGCAAGTAAGCAAAGAAATATTTTAAGATGATTTCACAAAAACAGATTAATATATATTTTTATAATCTGTTGAATATATTTTCATTGAATAATATTAAATTAAATAATAAAATATTTCTTCGCCACATAGCCTCCTCCTATAAAGAGCATCGACCCGATGCTCAGAAGGAGACTTACATCCTCAGTCTCAAGGCTCGAGAACGGGTGATAGGGCCTGAGATCTCTTCGCGGGTCTGTGGTTGTTGTGTTCGTTCAGGGGATGTCTTCTTCCTGGAAGTTTGTCGAGTCATCTTCTGGGTCCTCTTCTAGCTGGTCCTCCTGGTCCTCTAGTTTAAATAAGGTTTCATCCTACCAATGTGAACTAAATCTTTTGTTTTACGACGACCTTGCTGGTTTCCGAAATTTTCAACTTCATAGGTCACATCAGATATTTTTCGAGTCACTTTGTATGGGCCGAAGTAACGTCTCATTAGTTTTTCCGAATATCCCACTTTACGCACAGGAATAAAGATCCATACAAGATCTCCAGGCTGATAAATTATATTTCTGTGATGGGCGTCATAGCGATGGTTATTGCTACCTTGAGATCTCATGGAGTGGATACGTGCCAGTTTTCGTGCTTCTTCGGCTCTTGCCCCTAGAGTTTGGATGAAATCATCGTCTTCTGGCAATAACTTGGGGAATAACACGTCAAGTGGAGTCTCGGCTTCACGCCCGTGTACAAGGAAAAATGGGGTGAACCCAGTAGACTCTTGTTTTGCTGTGTTGTATGCAAATGTAACGAATGGAAGAATCCTGTCCCAATCTTTATGGTTGACATCTACATACATGGACAGCATGTCTGCTATGGTCTTATTCAACCTCTCCGTGAGTCCGTTTGTCTGGGGGTGATAGGCGGTCGTCTTCCGATGGGTTATTCTGCACTGGTTGTTCAGATCACTTATCATTGAAGATGTGAAGTTCCTTCCTCTATCCGTGATTAATTCCCTCGGCGCGCCGTGCTTTAAGATGACATCTTCAATGAAGAATTTGGCGACTTCCATGGATTCACTTGTGGGTAGAGCTTTAGTTATCGCATATTTCGTTAGGTAGTCCGTACATACAATAATCCAACGGTTGCCACCTTCTGATGTTGGAAATCTCCCCAGGAGATCCATTCCTACCTTTTCAAAGGCAACTTCAGGAACAGGTATTGGCTGTAAGTGCCCTGAGGGGAGTTGGGGCTGATGTTTACGCCTCTGACAATCTGAACAGTGTGCCACATACCTTCTAACCGTTCTATACATTCCGGGCCAGTAATACTTTTTTCTTATTCGGTCATAGGTTTTAGTAAATCCGAGGTGACCAGCCGTGGGTGAATCATGGAAATTTTTCAGTAATTCCTGCCTTAAATGGCGTGGAACCACCAAAAGCCATGGTTTCCCCATTGGATCATAATTTTTTCTGTAGAGCGTGTTATCGATTTTTACAAAGGAATTATTAGGAGAACTTTGTAATTTGTCAGCGATTTTTCTAATAGCTTGATCATTCATCTGCTCTTTGCTAAAGTTCTGCAAAGTCACTATGCTTGGAATATCTTCCTCCATATCTTCACTGTATTCTAATGGACTTCTTGATAAGCAGTCTGCGTCCTGATGTTTCCTTCCGCTCTTATACACGACAGTGACGTCAAACTCTTGCAGCCGAAGTGCCCATCTTGCTAACCTCCCACATGGGTCTTTGAGGTTGGTCAGCCAGCACAAAGAGTGGTGATCTGTAACAATAGTGAACGGCTGTCCAAAGACATATGGTCGGAATTTATTGATAGCCCAAATGATGGCAAGGCATTCCCTTTCTGTGGTTGAATATTTTTTTTCTGCCTTATTTAAGGTTCTGGATGCATAAGCAATGGCTCTTTCCTTTCCCTTTTGTATCTGCACTAATACTGCTCCTATTCCGTAGTTGCTTGCGTCAGTGTGTATTTCGGTTGGGGATGAGTAATCAAAATGTCCAAGAGCGGGTTCGGAAATTAACGCTGACTTGAGAGCTTCAAATGCATTTTGCTCTTCCTGGTTCCAATTAAATGCTGAGTCTTTCTTCAAAAGGTCATTCAAGGGTTGGGCTACGTGGGCATAATTGGGTATGAAGCGGCGGTAGTAGGATGAAAGGCCAAGAAAACTTCTAACTTCCTTCAATGACCTTGGCGTAGCGAAGTCGCGGACTGCTCGAATCTTTTCTTGGTCGGGACGAATTCCATTTTCACTCACCTCATGTCCAAGAACCGTGATAGTTTTTGCACCAAACTTGCATTTCTTGGAATTGAGACATAATCCGGCTTTCTTAAGGCAATTTAATACAAGTTGAAGGCGTCTTAGATGTTCTTCAAAGCCATCTGAAAAAACGATGATGTCGTCGAGGTAACACAAGCAAATGGTCCACTTAAGACCCTTCAGAAGATTATCTATCATTCGTTCGAAGGTAGCTGGAGCATTACATAACCCAAATGGCATTACTTTGAACTCGTACAGTCCATCTGGAGTTATAAATGCTGTCTTCTCACGGTCCGATTCTTCTACGTCGATTTGCCAGTACCCTGATTGGAGGTCCATGGAAGAATAAAATCTAGCTCCCCGTAAGCAGTCTAAAGTGTCGTCGATCCTTGGGAGAGGGTAGACATCCTTTTTTGTTATTTTGTTAAGGCGGCGGTAATCGACGCAGAATCTCCAGCTTCCATCCTTTTTTCTTATCAATACTACAGGTGAGGCCCACGGACTTTCAGAGGGCTGAATGATGTCAAGTTTTTCCATCTTGTTTACCTCATCCTGAATAATTTGGCGTTCTCTTGGTGCAACTCGGTAAGGTCTTTGTTTGGTCGGTAGGTGGTCTCCAGTGTTAATTCGGTGTTTAACATTGACGTCCTTGAATTGTTTTCGTTTACTAAATTCGAAAATATCCGTATAGTTTTTTTAACAAATTTCTTAATTTTTCTTTTTGAGATTCATCAAGTGAATCATCTATAACAAATTCCGAGATTTTTGGGTCTTCAGAATGTTCCGCCTCTGTTTCAACTTGGTTACAATCAGCTAGAGTACATAATTGACTATCTTCGATGACAGCACTATCGGCTACATGCATCCCCTGTGGGATTAGTTTCGGATATGGACTCCAATTCACCACCCAAAGTTTACCTCAGTTATTGGTAAGTGAAATGACAGAGGAGGGAGCCGTTAGTTCTCTTTCCAGCAATAGCTCTTTTCGACATTCTGCCACCACAATTGCGTCATTAGGAATGTCACGACTTGCTACTTCTATTAACTGAATAGAGGCGGGTTCGATTCTATATTCCAATTCCGAGTAGAGAGGTGAGCTGTTCTTAGGGGTATCCTCAAAAATACATTTTTCTAAGAAGAGTGTGTCGTCAGCTGAATCAATTATCGCCCTAGATAACTTCAAAAAGTTCCAACCAAGAATAACTTCGTGACTACAGTCTTCCATAACGACAAATTCAAAGCTTTCCTGTAGTCCATTCAAGTCCAGTTTCAGTGTGCAGCGTCCTTTTGGTCTTACAATTTTACCGTTGGCTACTCGTAATGTGACGTCAGTTTCGGCAAACATTATTTTTCTTAGTTTGAGTCTGAACCTCTCAGAAATGACAGAATATGAGGCTCCTGAGTCGACGAGGGCACGCGTCATTTTTCCTTCTATTTTAATGTCTATGTAATTTTCTTTTAATTCTAATGTGGTCGATAAGGGAGGATTTATAAATTTTGCGGCCTTACCTCCAAAATAGGACGCATCTTCTAGTTTTCCTGACGGGAACGGCGAGGCGACTGGCTGGGTCTTCTATCAGGAGACGAATATTGTCCTTTTCGGCCAGTGTGAGGAGAGGGGCTTCGGTAGCGGCGTCTATTTTCTCTTGGCAGGTCGTCGTTGGGCTCTTGGCTGCTCCGAGAATTATAGAATGTTCTATGCTCTAGCCTATCTCTCTGTTTGTAATTCCAAGTTTGTTCTCCTTCATATTCTCTCCTCCTGTCACGGCAGTAGCGCACGACGTGGCCAGGGCGTCCGCAGTGGAAACAGATTGGCTTACCTTCCGTGGTTCGCCATTCGTTGGTATCGCGTCTTCCGTTTACTTGTTTTGGCTGCTGCGGTCTTATCGTTTGGGCCACATATCTATTATTATAAAACTCTCGGGGTCTTTCCTTCTGTGGGGAACTTCTCCTAGGCTTTGAGATTGGCGCCAGGGTTCTTCCAATCTCCTCCTTTACCATATC
The DNA here is from genome assembly GCA_030710605.1 of Cordylochernes scorpioides. Lineage (NCBI taxonomy): Eukaryota > Metazoa > Arthropoda > Arachnida > Pseudoscorpiones > Chernetidae > Cordylochernes > Cordylochernes scorpioides. The sequence continues at coordinate 54,923,284 of CP092881.1, forward strand.
TTCGATGGTAGAAATTTTTGGTTCCTCTCGAGTAGAGCCTAATGCCCGCTGTACCTCCTCACGAACAATTTGCCTGATCATAGATGACAGATCTGCCCTGTCATCATGATCACTGAGAGATGCCACATTTGGTAGTCGCTCGTATTTGGTTGGGGTCACTCGCTTACAGTGTAGGCTTTCAATGCGGCGACATTCGGTGACGAATTGCTCAGTGTTATGCACATCCCTTGGGAGAAGTGCCTGGTAGAGCTCCTCAGCTATCTCTTTCATCAGATGGGATATTTTATCTTCCTCATTCATTTGTGGATCTACCTCTTTGCAAAGGCGCAGGACGTCTTGGATGTAATATTCGGTGCTTTCTCCTTTTAATTGTGCGCGAGTTTTGAGTATTTTCTCAGCTCGCAGTCTTGAGCTTTCATTTTTTCCAAATACATTTTCTAATTGTGACATGAACTCCGTCCATGTCTGGATGCTTTCCTCGTTGTTTTCATACCATTTGAGAGCAGTGCCAGTTAGATAGAAATAAACGTTAGCGAGACAAAGGGTTTCATCCCATTGGTTGTGCTTCGCCACACGTTCATACCCTTTTAACCAGCTACGGGGATCTTCAACACCCTCACCAGAAAACATTGAGGGGTTTCTAGGTAGATGTTGGACAAAAAATGAACCTACCTGAGTAGTTGCTTCTTTCTTGATGTTCATGGTTTTTTCTTCTTGCTCAACCGAGTCAATTTTCCGTTTTTTTTTCTGAATGGGTATCGATCCAGCTTCTTCACCAGTTGTAGCGTAGAACTCAAGCCTTGAAATATCCTGAGATGTAAAATTATTTATTGATGACGTCACAGCGACGAGTCGACAATTATTAACAGGTCAGCCCCACTCTATTTACAGCTAGAGAATCTTAAGCAAGTAAGCAAAGAAATATTTTAAGATGATTTCACAAAAACAGATTAATATATATTTTTATAATCTGTTGAATATATTTTCATTGAATAATATTAAATTAAATAATAAAATATTTCTTCGCCACAATATCATTCCGTAGGTTGGATTCAAACAGCAGCAAGCCGGGCAGATGGAATATTTGAGGGGTGGAGTATTTATAACTCCTGTGTTGTTTGTAAACAGCCCCGTTGCCACGCTACATTTCTCTTACAGAGGTGTGGGCTGGAGCTTTTCAATGGAAAACAATGGAAATAGATATTGTGACAAAACTTTGAAGGGTGGAAGTATTAAACGTTAAAAAGCGTTTTTTTTTTCAATTGGTGAACTGAAGATAGAAAAAAAAAAATTGGGAAGGCTTGGCTCATGGTGGCGAACTCTCCGAGCGATGTCGCCAATTTAATCCATTATATCGCTGCAACTATTGTACACATGTATGTATCCCTAATAGTACAACATATCAAAAATACAGATCATGATTTCAATCTATCAAACCCTAATATTCATTACACAAACATAAATAGTAAACACAAAAGATTATTACTGGAAGCACTAATTTCATCAAAATATAATAGTATAAATAGACACATCGATATCCCAGAGACATATGATAGGCTGATCCAACTAAAATAGAATAATTTGTTTTCTCTTCATTGCAACATTTTATAATTTTGCATTTAATAATATTAGCAGATAGATTAATTTACATAGCAATAGTTATTACTTAATAATTTTTTTTATAAATAATCCTAGGTATGCAAAAAATTTAGCTTATATATATGTATATATACATGTCTGATTCACTTGTTTCCTTTTATTCCTGTAGAAGGGCTGCTTGCGCCCGAAAGCTCGAAACGGTTATTACCAATAAAGAAACTTATCCTTTATAATTTTATTCGTGTTATAACATGTATATGTATGTCTATGTGTGGTCTATTCTGCTCATATAGTCTCCCCTCGAAAGTATATTCTTGCTAATGGAAAGAATCTTCTGAATGCGCTATGAATTGTTTACTTATAATGTGAAGACCTTCAGTTTTGATGACTAAAATAGAGAATCTCCATATTATATTAACGAAAAATAAAGTTATTTTTCCTCTATAAAGACCTTTCCCAGGGCAAATTTTAAGACAATTTGGCTTTGGAAGAGATGCACTACAGTAGACGGCTATGATTTAGAAGATATACTTTTTAAAAATAATATATGTAGATCACTCTATCTTCATTTTAAATTACAAAAGCTAGGATACTTTCGTCTTAGGCTGGCAGAAACGGAGTATTTCTTAGAAATTTTTTCTCTGAATAATCGAGAGTAGATGTCAAGCTAAATTCTGATACTGAATAGCTGATCTTTCTAGATTGAAAAGTAAATCACTTTTTTTTTTCAAGAGAATTTTCCAGGGTTTGCAAAAGCTTACTTTCCTCGATAAAACTTCACAGCTTTTAAGAAATTTCTGAACTCTATTCTTTAAAAATGTTTGACGAGGGCCTACAGCCCCAAACGCGTTCCTTGTTAGCTTTTCTTGATTTATCAAGAAAATAGGTTGGCCAAATATCAGGGAACAAGTTAAATTAACGTTTAGTTAATTTTGTTCCATAGATCGCGCTCTGTCATCTAAAATGCTCATTTTATTGGTCAGAAAATGCCCTTTTTGTTATATATATATACATGTATATTTATATTATAACCAAAATTACCTTCAATGGGTTTGTGTTCTAGTGTAAAAGGTGATTTGTAGCACATTTATGTACAGATTCCAAGGTGAAAATACAAAGAAAACCGCGTGATCCACACTTAAATTTGAGATGATTGATACTATGAAATAAAAAGAGCTATGGGAATTTTGAATAACACAACAAATTTTCCTATTATTTCTATTTCTCTCAAAACACTTCCTTGAACCCATACCAACATTGTATAATAACCTTGGTATGGGTTCAAGGAAGTGTTTGTATGAATATGCTCCAACACCGGCTTTAATAAACTACTTTCAAGTATTCTAGTTTAGTTCTGTGATTTCCAACAAGGAACGAGTTCTTGACGTTTCCCCCGATATTGTTCTACTTGGAATGTTGTTGCAGTTCTGTAGAATACTTCACAGTTCCTCTCATTGTTGGGTTTAGACCGTGGTATCTTCTAGTTATGTTCCATTTAGACCATTGGACGATGTAATATTCCATTAGACCGTTGTTACGGATTTTTAGCCATTATATTACGCCCCATTTATAGGTTTTAGATAGTTCAACACTACGACATGGGATCGAATCCAGCATTGGGTACTTTTTTCTAACAACAACAACAAAAGAAAATGCTCCAATGGCCCCCAATTCTTGCAAAAGTCCAAACCCACCAGCGAGTGCAAGTAACCAAACGGGGATCTGACACATTTGTAAGTGCAAAGTGGTACTTCTTTTCACATGAGTAGTCACATGTGGTGCACTTACAGTAAAAGCAGTCGCTAACCTCTACCCACCATGATTATCATGGCCTGTACACGTGTACTAGGGATAATAATAAATTAAAAAAAGATAGTTCATACACCTCGTGAACATTTATATTCTGATAATGTTCCATTTGCTTGCGCTAGTCCAATATTACTGCATTCGGATAGTTGTCAAGTTGAGAGTAAATCTTTGTTGAATTTAGAAGGTTTGTATATTCCTTAGGTTGCCATAATTCAACGGTATAAATTTTACAAAACACATTTAAAGTATTCCTTGGAACTCTTGCTGCTTCGAATTTTTCAATAAAAATCGTTATTAGCTTTTATAATTTTTACAAATTAAAAAAATGCAAATTTCTAAAACTATAATTATGAAATTTTAAAATTTCTATTTTTAATCCGACCATTTAAAAATTACATCATATAAACATTTTTTTGTTTCGTTTTCCGATCTCTAAAAAACACCAGATGTTGAGCTCTCCAGTGAGAAGGAGCTCTCCCCATCGATGGATAGATACCTAAACAATTGTCCTGCCTGGAAAGGCGATTTTTAATGACAACTGATATCTGAGAAGTGGAGATAGAAAAAAAAAAAGATTTTTTTTTTCTATTTCGGGGTCTGAGAGAAAAAGATGGCGTATAGTTTTATTTGATGGGATTCGGGTAAATTGCATCGTTCTCCGATGTCAAAATACCGGAGCTCTTTCAAACGGTGGCTCCTCCCCCTTCTTCTTTCTTTATTGCTTTTCTAAAATCCATTACACTCTTCTAACCATCCTTCCTTTTCTTGGATTTGGTGTTTTAATTTTATTTCCGTCCCTTTAGATGGGATTTCTTCTCCAACTCCTTTCAATTCCTTCTTCTTCCTTTTTGTTTTAATATCCGCCTTGATAAGTTTACAGAGTTTTATTGATGTTGGGAATATTTTCTCTCTCCGCTCACGGAATAGATTGGAGATGGGGAACTTAACTCTTTAGTTATTTATAGTTTTATACACAGTATATATAGTTGAAGTAAACGAAAAATTGCGCTACAAATAATAAAAATACAACCTTTCGCAATGAGTTTCTTTTATTCTTTTATTAGAATAAAAAAAGATGTAGAGAGAAATACGGGTATTTATACACTTATGTAGAACTATACACTAGGTTACCTCTAGTGTTGTTTTACTGGAAATATACAGGTATTTTTTATTCTAAATGCTATTGATACTCATTGAAAATACAGATTTCTGTAAATATATAGTTACTGGAAATAATACAGCAGGTTACTGGAGATGAGCTTCTTTTTATTGTTGTAATCTCAAGCTTTTGGGCATCCCTGTCCTTCTACAGGAGTACATGAAACGAATAACAATAAACGGCGTTCAGTATTATTCGTTTTATATAGTCCTGTAAAAGAGCAGGGATGCCCGAAAGCTTGAGATTACACAAATAAAAACCACATCTCCAGAAACATTTTGTTCATATACATTTATCGTAGAGATATAGCACCACGCTGACAAGGGCTAACAGCCCGAAACGCGTTCGTGGTTGGCTTTTCTTGATTCATCAAGAAAATGGGTTGCCCAAATATCAGGGAACAGGCTAAATCAACGTTTAGTTGATTTCTTTTCCACTAGATGGCGCTCTATACCAACTAAAAGGTTCATGTGAACGTGATCAGGATATGCCTTTTTTGATTTTAATATACATATATATATATATATATAGTAGAAAAAATCATGCGTTTGTAATTTTTATTGACTCTATTTTTCTATGGAAATAGAATCTATTTGGGAAGATACCACCATGTGTGTTGAAATTCTCTTAACTGACGACATTATAATTATAGCTTCTTCATTTTCTAACGATATTCTCAGCTCTTCTGCCGAACTGGTAGGATAGGTAGACAAATGATTATCATTGGTCAACGACTCAAGAGAGAAACTTGCAAATTTTTAAATTGTGTCGGTGATAGAGGTATATATAAGGTGTTGTTAATTTTTGTCTTTTACACTGATATCGGGAACAAGATTTCAACGCTAATTCTTTTAGGGAATACATTTTTAAAAATTTTATAAAAACAATGATAACATAATACTTTCGTATGTTTTTAAAAAGTAGAAAAGATCCAGGTAGAGAGAGACACAGTGTGGTGGAGCAGGTAGATGTACAACTTAGGCCACCGTCGCAGTCCCAGCGGAATATCTCCAGTACACATATACGGAGCTATGATCAAATATCTATATGTCAACATGGAAACAACTATGAATACGATATCTGTAAAATGTCGTCAGAGCATATGTCAAAAGTGTCCTAGACTGATGTTATTGGGCTTCCAATGTAGCAGCCGCCAGAGGCTGGCATGGGTCAAAACTTGGCGTTTCTATCAACAGTTGAAGATATTGTGGGATATAATTATAGAAAGTACGCTGAATAAAGGTGTTCAAATAACGGTCCAAAATGTCGAGTGAAACAAAAATGAAGCGACGGGATTTTAAGTTGAATATTCCAATTTTAAGTCCTTCCGATGCAACCTCCATTTTTCTCTAGTTTATATCGACTATGCGCCTTTTTTTTCAGTTTTTTAAAAATGTATTTAGGATTTTAACGAAAATAATCAACTTGGGGTTGATTTAAAATTTTGATTCCTCTTGGTAAAAAATATTATCACATATCGTTATAAAAATATTAAAATATTGTATTACATATAAAACAATATAATCAAACACACAATTATAATCCTGAAATTTTAAAACTAAACTTTCCCCTTGACCTTTAATTTTTTTTCTATTCTGACGTGTTTTCATGTACTCTTGTCTGCGACCATCAAAACATCGTAAAACATCGGCCTAACGGTTTCTATAGGTGAAATTATTTCCTCGTTGGTGAATATAATTTCTACCGCTATAAAGGAGAGCAGACATCTCCAAGGTTTTCTCTGATTGATATTTCCACGATTAAACCTTCAATTAAGTTCCGCTTCAAATTTTTTCAACCTTCATTCTTCATCTGAGGAATTTTTTAATAAGTTGAAAGATTTTAGTAAAGACTTATGTATACCTGTATCATATGTAAACACCAATGTTTTCATTCGTTTATTTATTTTGTATCTTTTCCTTTCCTCGGATTTACCAGGACCAATATGTTTGTGAGCTTAACTGTCTTAATTATGATTAAACCTTCAGTTGATGACTGACACTCTGAATGAACAGTACAACAGTTATCCGGTGGGTTAAACTGGGGAAAAACTTCAACAATAAAGGGCCCAGTTCCTCATAATCATTTTTTCCATTCTCCGTTCAATCATTTCAGAAACTTGTCTCATATAAAAATAAATGAAATAATTAGCGCTAGAATGCTTCCAGTTTTGACACATATATTTATTTTAATCATTTAAAGCGAATTTTTTCTTTAATTAGTGGACTCAAGATGAAAAGGTTTTGGGAAGCTTGGCTCATCAGTGGTGAATCTTTCCAGGTACTCCGTTAATTTAATCCACCAATATTGTATTATTGTTCATTCTGATTATAGTCTGTTTTTGAAGTTTTTTTTTTTTCTTGACGATGGTGTTTAACGAATTTATAAGAAGGGATTTCTGTAATTCATCTTTTTGTGCGACATTTTATCTCGTTATTTGAGCACTTATTATTGTACTTTCTATAATTATATATCACACAATATATGAAAATATTGGTATACACACCAAGTTTTGAACCATGCCAGCCTCTTGTGGCTGCTACATTGGAAGTCCAGGACATATGCTGACAACAATGTGTGATTTCATAGATAACGTATTCACATATTTACCCAGATCTGCAATGCCTACAAAGATTACCTTACTTGAAGTACAACACAATCTACTTATATATTTGCCTTATTCTGTCTGTTTGTCTGTATGTCTGTTTGTCTGTTTGTCTGAAGCTCACGGATAGAATGCGCGCCCATTGGCTGCCAGCAAACACGTGACCTCCCTGCCCGCCCCCCTCTAGACAACCCTGTTATCAGCTGTGTGATACATACACCTGTCTATAGCGGCATTCTAGACAACCCTGTTATCAGCAGTGTGTTACATCCACCTGTCTATACAGACCACCCTGTCTATAGCGGTCACCTTAGACAACCCTGTTATCAGCTGTGTGATACATACACCTGTCAATACAGACCACCCTGTCTATAGCGACCACTCCAGACAACCCTGTTATCAGCTGTGTGATACATCCACCTGTCTATACAGACCACCCTGTCTACAGCGGCCACTCTAGGCAACCCTATTATCAGCTGTGTGATACATCCACCTGTCTACACAGACCACCCTGTCTATAGCGGCCACTCTGGGCAACCCTGTTATCAGCTGTGTGATACATCCACCTGTCTACACAGACCACCCTGTCTATAGTGGCCACTCTGGGCAACCCTGTTATCAGCTGTGTGATACATCCACCTGTCTATACAGACCACCCTGTCTATAGCGGCCACTCTGGGCAACCCTGTTATCAGCTGTGTGATACATCCACCTGTCTATACAGACCACCCTGTCTATAGCGGCCACTCTGGGAAACCCTGTTATCAGCTGTGTGATACATCCAACTGTCTACACAGACCACCCTGTCTAAAGCGGCCACTCTAGGCAACCCTGTTATCAGCTGTGTGATACATCCACCTGTCTATACAGACCACCCTGTCTATAGCGGTCACTTTAGGCAACCCTGTTATCATCAGTGTGTTACATCCACCTGTCTACACAGACCACCCTGTCTATAGCGGACACTCTAGGCAACCCTGTTATCAGCTGTGTGATACATCCACCTGTCTACACAGACCACCCTGTCTATAGCGACCACTCTAGACAACCCTGTTATCAGCTGTGTGATGCATCCACCTGTCTATACAGACCACCCTGTCTATAGCGACCACTCTAGTCAACCCTGTTATCAGCTGTGTGATACATCCACCTGTCTATACAGACCACCCTGTCAATAGCGACCACCACCCTGTTTATAGCGACCACTCTAGACAACCCTGTTATCAGCTGTGTGATACATCCACCTGTCTATACAGACCACCCTGTCTATAGCGACCACCACCCTGTTTATAGCGACCACTCTAGACAACCCTGTTATCAGCTGTGTGATGCATCCACCTGTCTATACAGACCACCCTGTCTATAGCGACCACTCTAGTCAACCCTGTTATCAGCTGTGTGATACATCCACCTGTCTATACAGACCACCCTGTCAATAGCGACCACCACCCTGTTTATAGCGACCACTCTAGTCAACCCTGTTATCAGCTGTGTGATACATCCACCTGTCTATACAGACCACCCTGCCTATAGAGGTCACTCTAGGCAACCCTGCTATCATCAGTGTGTTACAATCACCTGTCTATACAGACCACCCTGTCTATAGCGACCACTCTAGACAACCCTGTTACCAGCTGTGTGATACATCCACCTGCCTATACAGACCACCCTGTCTATAGCGACCACTCTAGACAACCCTGTTATCAGCTGTGTGATACATCCACCTGTCTATACAGACCACCCTGTCGTTAGCGACCACCACCCTGTCTATAGCGACCACTCTAGACAACCCTGTTATCAGCTGTGTGATACATCCACCTGTCTATACAGACCACCCTGTCAATAGCGACCACCACCCTGTCTATAGCGACCACTCTAGACAACCCTGTTATCAGCTGTGTGATACATCCACCTGTCTATACAGACCACCCTGTCAATAGCGACCACCACCCTGTCTATAGCGACTACTCTAGACAACCCTGTTATCAGCTGTGTGATACATCCACCTGTCTATACAGACCACCCTGTCAATAGCGACCACCCAAGACAACGTTTTCAAAATATATTCGCACTCGGGTAAACCCCGGGCGTTGCCCGGGCCATTCGTCTAGTATGAATATAAAGAACTACCAGTTATAAATGTACATAAGTTGGGTCCTTTCTCTCAATATTTGCCATCCAAGTTATGTATAGTAGGGTATGTGTATTTATTTGAAAAAAGAAAAAAAATCGTGCTTTGATTTAGTTTCATTTCTCGAACATAGTTGACGCGTTGTTGCCTTGTGTTATATATATAAATTTACATCTATATCTTTTTTTTTAAAGGCATATCCTGACCGCTCACATTTTAGATGGCAGAGCGCCATCTAGTAGAACAAAAGTGAACTAAACATTGACATAACTTGTTCCGTGAAATTTGCCAACCCAATTTCTTGATAAATCAAGAAAGGCCAACCACGTTATATAAATATAAAATATATAAATTCCACACCTAGAGGTTGAATTGTTCCAGGAAAAGCGACCTCCCGTAGTGTGGAAGGTACACAGCAGGACAACAAGGCAATAATAGCAGCGGCGGTGGCCAAATGTCAACTGGAGCGAAGAAATCGACCCGACAAAACTCGAGTCATTAAATTAAGAGATTGGGAGATTTAACGATTGACTTTATTGATAAAAGTCCAGTAGTAAAACTTTCTTCTCAATTTCCTTGTTGTTTGGTCTTTGCTTCTGTCGAGACATGTGGCAGAGTATCACCGCTGCCCAACATAGTTCAGTGCCAACTCTCTCATAGATACTACTCAACTATACACTGTTTAGGTTCGACAGGGCCTTCAGAAATTTATATATAAGTCACATTAGAAAATCAAACATTTCCCCCCATTTAAACAAACAAAATTCCCTTTTCCCCACATATTCTAATATACATGAAAATTTGGCCTTAAATAGCCGTTTCTTGAAGATGTCTCTTTGATCACCTTAGGGTCACTGAGGTGCAGCAAGCTGATGAGGGCCTACAGGCTGTGAAAATCGTACGCTGTTAATTTGTTTTGATTTATTAAGAAATGGGTCCGCCAATTTCCAGGAATAAACTTTAATCAACGTTGATATTTATTCCAATAGGTGACACTTTGCCATCAAGATGCTCATTTGAGCGGCCAGGGGCTTGTCTATTCAGTCAGTTTCTACTTGAATTCATACCCGCTACCACAATCTCTGACCTAACTGTTGGCAACTTTATAGCTTTTTTTTCTTCCTTCATACTTTAAGTGCACGCTGTGTAATAGTGAATTAATCCAGGACTTTCCACACTACACGTTTTACTGTCCGGCTTTGGAAGATGAGAGAGTGATTCTCTAATAAAAGAATGCTTATGAAAACAATTCGTAATATATTTATTTATTTTATTGGCAAAAGTAGTGAAAAGCGGGACCAATGTATTGGCTTTTCACAAATTCCTGTAAAATTACACAGCCAAAAGACGTAACACAGAAGAGGGACCCAACTTGAGGAAAGATTGATGTTATTCTCCACTTTCTGTAGATAACTGTTGTGTTACTTGTGTTTACCCAACTAGGAGAATCCTGTATGGGACATGTGCCCTTAACAAAGGCTTTGTCATTGTTGTTTTTCTCTCTTCATAATTTAGCGCCGCTTGTATCAGGGCAAGAGAGCTTATCAAAGTAATCTAGAGGGAGCCGATTCAAAGTAACATTCCTGATTATAACATTCCCAAATTCAATTTTGGCTACTTCTGACGAATTTATGACTTTTAGAAAATATATTAATTTTTTGAAAACTTTCTATACCAATAAATAGACATATTACTACATAACGTTTCTGTCTTATATTTTCTAAAATTTAATAGCAATTCCAAAATAATCCTTCAATGGAATCTTTTTAAAAATTTGTTAGTTTTGCTTAAATCACATTTTATTTCAGCGTTTCAACTGAGGGATGTTTACAATATATTTCATTATTTTCTTGTGAAATATATGTATTAGTATCAAGGCATAAAAAGGTAAATTTTGAAATGAAATATAGAGAATATTATTTAAAACCAATGAATATATTATGTTGATTACTTCAATTAACGCCTATGTAAGTAATTTGAAATAATTTACTACTATTTGTAAAAAAAAAAAAAAAATGCATTAACCTTCTTAAAAAAATCCTTCACTTCCTAATTTGAAGAATAGTAAATTTTTTAAAATAAAACACTAAAACTCCTGTGTTGTACGCTAATTGTGTTCCTTATGAGCTGTTAAAACAATTGCATTGCGATTGAGGTAGTCCGAATATACTTTAAATTTGAGACTGCCATATTTCAATAAGGTTGTTTAACATCCATTTTCTGCGAACATTTGCAACATCTTCAATTCTAGAAATGCGATAATCAATTATTCAACTATAACACATATCTCTATCAAAATTCGAAACTATTATAGACGTGTATGATTCTTTTAAAAATAAAACACTTTCTACTGCCCTTACTGCAATGGAAAAATTAAAATAAAATAAAATTTAAAAGAATCATACGCGTCTATAATAGTTTCGAATTTTGATAACAAAGGGTGCGCTAATACATCATATATAACATATCTCCATATTTATAAAAGGGAAAATAGAATTCGGTTACAAAATTATTTTAATTTAGGTTTTTGCGAATTTCGAGCAAATTTTCTGCTATTCAACGGAAAAATACTTTAAAATGATCTTTATACAAAAATAATTGAAAAACAAAGTGTTATTGGCATATGCCCTCGCGGGTATGCATTAGACTGTTTACAGTTAAAATAATAGATATTATAAGGGATGAAATATATACACACAAACAATTATTAATATAATCTATAACTTAATATTTGTTAGAATCAAGCCTATATTGAGCTGAATGGTTGTATTCCATGTTGAGAGAGATCTAAACTGTGTAAACCAGACGGTTCTCCTATATGGCTGTATCCACCACGTGCCAGCACCTCATTAGACGGGCCATGGGACAGCCGCGGTACTTTTCACCTGGGCAGCCATTTGCGACGTCGGTTTATGGCCCCCTATGACACCACCGCCCATATTTACGGCTTCGCCATCAAAAGCGCGTCAGGGACGCCCATATTTCGCGTCAATTTCTTCCAACGCGGGAAATATGGCTAATAATGCCCGTTCCAATACATCATTACTGAACTGCCGCTGTGAGGCAGCCAGTTTTTCATCATTTCCATGTTCTGTTCTTTCCTGGATTTACCTCACCTTTCTTTCTGGCGTATGGTTGCATTGGATGGTGGATGTTTTTTTTTTTTTTTAGAAATTGTAGCGTATTATAGGAGTATTGGTTTTGTATCATAGATGAACATCTCTAGTTTTCTCTAGAAACAAGTCTCCCTACATTCTAGAGGCGCGGTATATATCGTATATTTACGTTTTCTTTACAAATTGTAATATATATTCACAAAAATGTGACTAAATGTGTTACAAAAGGTCTTGTATAACGACCTGATGTTGGGCGATCTATTCATTGTAATATTGGAGTGATAACAAAAGTAATTTTAAATCAAAGCAATGGAATATGCATTTACTACGGTGATGGCGCTAATTTAAAAAAGATCTTGCCACGTTTTCAGGATGTATCCAGTATATTTCAAACTAAGAGTGGAATAAAATATACATACTTTGTACAACTGCATGTTTCATGGTTCTCTCATCTTTTGAATGTTTCCTTGGGGTTCTTCAGGCTTTCCAATCAATATAATTGTCAGTGGTAAATCTTGGACTTTTCTGAAATTGAAGATTGTCTTCGACAATTACACGTTCATATATATACTTTTCACTTTTTATTTTCTTAAAAAATATTATTTAGAATTATTTTTATGCTATTTGGCATCTTCCTCTTGCATTTTGGACAATTTAAATTTTCGGTAAATACAATATTTTTATTTATAAGAATTTTTGTCGAATCTCTCCTGTCGTATTAAAAAACTAGGTAGGCTTCGATGGCGGGGGAAATTAATCATTCAATTAATTACTCCTTCTTTTTCAACACATTCTTTGCCAGCGTTTGTTCTGAAATGTGTGCTAACTAGGAAAGTTCAATATTCTTAGACCATAGTTTCGTATCATTTTGAAAATTCTGTCAAACCATTCTGGTTTAAGGTAAAACCTCGTTACAACCCATCTCTCTTTTAAACAGAAAAATGTATATAAAATAGACAATGAAAGAAGATAATTATCTTTCTATACATAAATATGTCATTCTAACCAAATACATAGTACGCAAGTATACTCCATCTCCAATAGCTCTAGGATGTCTCTCCATGTCACAGATACGATGTCAGATCCTGATCGTTTCGAATCGTTCCAAATATATTTAGTCGGTAGCCATCTTTTTGGCCATCTGCCTTTTGTTTCTTCGCACGTCCTTCTCAAAAGGTCAAACTTTCATATATACACAGTCTAGGCATAAATTCTGTTACAAACAATTTTATAAATTAAATGATTAAGAACAAAAACTAATGGAATATATATATAAATACATATTTTATTAGCCAATAGGACATAGATTTTAAATATATACAATCATTCAAAATGTCCTCCCTTATTTTTGACACAGGATCTCAAACGTTCGGGCCACTGATCTATGGCGGCACGCACCTTTTCTAAGGGTATTTCTTTGATTGCTCTCACCAATGCTTATTTCAATTGATCCAAATTATGATATCTTTTAGAGAACACTTTCTCCTCTAAATATGCCCACTAACGGTAATCAAGGGGGTTTAAATCAGGGCTTCCAGAGGGCCATTCATTGGCCTTTATGAACTCCGGAAAATTCGTCTCCTACCATTGTTGAGTCATTTATCTTTGTGAGCAGGAGCTGAATCTTGTTGAAATATCCAATGTTCTCCATTAAACATTTTTGTATTCAGAGGTTTTACTATTTGTTCCAAAATATCTTCTTGATTGTTTTTAGCTGTAGTTTTCACCCCTTTGGCACAGAAGTGGAGATCTGTTACACCTTGGTAGCTAACTCCCCACCAAACCATGACAGAAGAAGGATGGTGACTTTTTCAAGTCTTCTGACTTTCAAAGAAGCTTCTAGAGAGCTACGAGAATATATCCTATCATTCTGACGATTAATCTTTTCCTCGACAGTGAAAAATTTCTCGTCTGTGAAAAGGATTTTCTCATGCCACCGACCATCATGCCGCGCCAACAACCTTTTTGATCTAACCCTTCTAATATCTCTAAGAGCAGAGGTTATCAAATGATCTGTGCGTCGTTTGAAAGCTCTCAGTCCAAGGTCTTCGTTGATTATCATTGGAAACGGTTCTTGGAGCTAAATTCATCTGCTTTGCTAAGATCTTTTGTTTGCGGCGTGGATTTCGACGAATTCTTTCGCGAATGGCTTTTATAGCTGCTTGCGTTCGTTGCACGCGCGTAGACCAGATCTTTCAAGGTCATTAATAGTGCCAGCTTAGTTGATGGTTCGATAAACACATTGACGCGTAATATTCAAATTTTGTAAAAGTTTAAAAATGGATGAAGGACTTTGGCCTACCTTGTGTAAGGCTATTACAACTATACGGTTTTCTTTAACACCCCAATCCATTATCAAAAAACAAAAATATTCCAATTTTTTTTTCTAAACACGTGTGCACGAAATATTAAAATAATAACTACTGTATTTTAAATACTTCACGTGGTCAAATTAAAATTTGTATCACTGATTTGGTTTTGTAACAATATTTATGGCTAGACTAAGTATATATAGAGACCTAACACACAGGGTCCTCTCTCTCTCTCTATGCCGGTATAGTATAGATTTAAAGAGTTTTTAAATGATTCTGTAAGATATAGAAGATATTGTCTCTATGGAAGAGCCTGACTACTATACTTCCCAACTACAGTTTTCTAAGTCTTCGGCAGCAGATGGACTAAGTGAAGTGGCGCCAAACAATAAAATACTTCATGTTTCTTGGAACACCAAACTCACGTCTTTGAGAGAAAGAGACAGTATGTTTCCTAAATGTCTTCAGTTAACATTTGTAAAGGCTCAATTTTTCTATTCAAATAAGATATACCTTCTGAAACTATCGGATCTCTTTGAAATCTAAGCGCTCCTAAACATATTTGGCATCCCATCTACTTATATTTAGAAAATGAACAGTAAAAAAAGCCCCTATCGAAATAATCGAAACTCTAGAAGATACGTCACGGATTTCGTGTAAATATAATGTTCAGGAGGCTCCCCAACATCGAAGGGTCCTCTTCATCAAACCACACTGATACCTTCACTTCAGAGGGGTTAGAAAATGTGTGAATTTTTACCATTTCGAGGCGGAATACAGTAGACTGAAACACAGTCTTTTTCATAGTTTGAATTGAAATCGCTTCCATAAAAGCTTCAATTCCGCCGCCAAATGGGAAATATTCACACATTTACTGACCCCTCTGAAGTAAAGGTATCAGTATATATATATTCTTGTTTCTTTCTCTCTTAAAACTTATTTAGACTCCAGAACAATCGACACAAATTCTGCAGTTGTCAAGGCTCTCCAGCCTAAAATACACAAGTCTATCTTCAGCTTCCAGTGTTTTGCGCATATTTCCAACTTAATTCCATTCTTCTTCACACCAAGTCAGCTCTCGCTTCTGATTGGCTGGCGAGCCACCATTTTAAAACGAGCGGAAGGCGTCGTATCGATTTTTCCCATTCGCCCGGCATTTTAAACCTGGGCGGGGCTTGGCTTTAACCCCTCCAATCATTTTAAAGTGTTTTTTTTTGGTTGTCCATAGTCGGGAGCCCATTGGCTGGAGGGACGAAAGGGTTGCGCCTCCATCACTTCTAATAACCCGCTGTGGAATGTTGACATCTCTATTTTAACCCCCCGCCACCGCAGCCGCCTATATTTATAGAAGCTTATAGCACAGCTCTAACTAGGATGTTCTTTATACTTTGTTCTCATAGTAGTTCATTGAGCTCTTTCATTACATTTTAAAAAATCTATTTATTTATTCAACAAGGTGTGATATTGAAGTATTTGCGTCGATTACCGAGGAAACAAACAGACACAACAAATTGAAACTTAGGACTAAATATTTACAAATTCACATGTATTAATCGACAGATTTAATAAAATTTAGATAAACAAAGTGTAGTTAATTTAAGATAAATAAATCCTTTATATTTGGGAACAATCGATGTCTCACTTCTGCAAAATTTGGACAGTCATAGATTAGGTGAAGTGCGGTTTGTTCAGTTTCTCCGCAGGAACAATTTCTCTGATAGACCATTTCATTGCTATACCAGAGATAGATCTCTCTATTTACATATGTGTGCTCTATATTTCATCCTTTCCTTTTCTTATCATAAGTTGTCCTTTTGACTCAGGTTTGCTCTAATATATCATATTGCATTTATCTATCATTTCTCGTTTTTCTTAAATCTTATTTTTCACCTTTACGAGAGAGAAAATGCTATTTTTTAATCAAGTAATTATATGCGATGATATTCGAGACTGATAAATTCATTTTTATATTGAATTTTATTAGTTTTGCTTGTAATTCCAAGAAGGTTTGAGATAGGAATCTGAAATGTTTTATTTCTTCTTCCTTTGAGAGTAAAAACAAAGGTTGCGAAAATCACACAAGCTGGGACATGGTAGTGCCTAATATTTTCTCTTCGGTCTTGCCTATTGACTCAGTTTGATATCTTTGAGTTTCTTGTTCAACTTCCTGCGACATTCTATACGCAGACGAGAGAAAGTGACTGGTTGATTGTACTGTTGCACACCATGCGTCAACTAAGTTTTTTTGCTTATCCCTAGTACAGGACAGTGGTACAGTGGTACAGGACATGATAATCATGGTGGGTAGAAGTAGGCGACTACTTTTACTGTAAGTGCACCACATGTATACACATGTGAAAAGCAGTTTGACTTTGCACTTACAAATGTGCCAGAGCCCCGTCAACAAAGTACGTCAACCTAGTATGTTCGACTCGGTTGATTCTTATTTAAGATTTAGATATGCATTTTATTTTTTAGTATTAGCATATAGCATATTTATTAGTTCACGTAAATCAATATCAAGTCGTAAAAATGATGTAAAAAAGGTAATCATTGATTTTTCAAATCTTAAGTATAGTAACTTGTTGAATCCAAATTGAAATTGGATACCAGAGTCCAATTGTTAGTGGGATAATGGACAACTTTCTATAAAAAGATATTTGAAACCTTTCCAAAAAATGATTTGGCAATAAGATCTTTGCTGAACAAGGCGTTATGCAAGCTAACCAAGCTGATACCTCACGTCTTTCCACTATTGTGGATACAAAACATAACCTGGGGTTTGTGTTGTTTACCAATTCTTTTCATTCTAACAATGGGCTTATTAAAGTCCGTTGTGGCCGCTCAAGGTTATTGTTTAAAAAGCCATTCCGCCAATGTGGTCGACGGTCTTAGCAGCTAATCCAGGGATCCATTGTCATCCCGGCTCCAATCAGCCCTATAAAAGGCTATCGTGGTAAAGCCACCTTTGCTTTTCTCCTTTTTTATAGGAAAAATGTTCTTTTTTTTTTGTATGGCGCGTCGGAGGCCACGCACAATGGCTAACCTTGGCGAAGCGCCCAATAAGATGATTGCTGGGGGCACAATGTGGGGTGGCTAGGGGGTGCCCCAAATTGAACAGGTGGGCGCGCGCGCGTTCGACGCGTGGGCTCCTCGCGACCAGGTAAGATTTGCACGGTCTGCATTGCCGGGACATCTTCATTTTCTGGATGGCTTGTTTCGTCTTGACTTTACCTTCCCCTTGTATGGCCAATCTGTCTCTTTGATAGGTCCTCATTGTCGGTGCATCAACATTTGCTGAGTTGTTATTTGTTTTTCATGGTTCTTTATTGTGAAAATCTATCTAATCTTTTCAATGACCTATTGCAGTGCTCTTCTTTGAGAGTACATCTGAAAGTCTGGCGCTTATAACTATCTGGAGTATTTGGACTTCGTCATTGAACTTTGTCTGTCTGCTTTGTTAGCACGACTTTGTACCTTGGATGTTACCTCAACTTGCTGGATTCACGACAACACGTATTCTATTAGATTTTTATTTGGGAGTTCCACAGACATAGGTAAATGTTATCTGGTATCCCAATAAGGTAGCTGTCATAGCTTTTACTGATTGTGCGTGCTTGCTCAAACAATATCGTATATTTACTCTAATGGGCTCTGCCGTGAAATATTTCAAAATTTATATTTATATCACACAATTTATTCCTCTAACGTTTTATAATCTTTTTTGTTAAAGATTGTGTTTTCATTTTGTCCATGGTTTTGTATATTCAACTTTCTCTTCAAAGTGCTCATATAACAGGATTATTTACACAAGTATTTTATTTCTCTATATTAGGGAATTTTGAAATTGCTTCCTATAATTAAACTGTTTCTTTTACAAAGTGAACTTTTTGTATATTTAAATTAGCCGAAATCTATGGATGGTTAAAAATTCAAATATAGCTTTAAAGGTAGACGATATTGTGCATATTTCTCAACGTAAATTTTTACGTTAGAAAATTAAGAATTTTCCATAGTTTCCACAGGCCTTCATGTCGTTAAAACATTATTTTTCTGAGGAAATATATTCATCCCATCGCCAAACACGAGATCAGTGGGGTCAGTCCTAGTCTCTGTTAATAAAACATGTTTGTAGCGCGAAATATTTATCATTTCATGAAAAGAGTTTTAATTTTAATATTTTATATTTTCTACTTTTTGGTAAATTTGCCTCATTGCCTCTCTCTAGTATTTTTATAAATGTGAAGTTGTTCTCTTGTTGCAGGTTCATCCTGAATTTTGTCTTTCCTCATTTTCTACCTGACACTATCATAACATCATCAATATCTCCACTTTCGATATAAATACCAACATCGGTTCATGGCCTTTATCAAAGTAATCAGAGAAACACATGTGCCACGACGAACATTCAATTTTATGCCTCGACTGGAAAATCATTCTAAGAAAGAATCCATCAAAAAGGTTATCTTTATAAAGCTGGACCTTTATTTATTTAACACAAAGCAATAACGCGCGATCTATACATATAAAATGAAAGGATTTAAAAGCACGAATGTTTATTTTATACGTAATACAAATTTTTACTGCCCTTACTGCAATGAAAAAATATATTGGGAGGGCTTGGCTCATCAGTGGTGAACCCTCCCAGCGGTTTCGCCAATTTAATCCACCAGACCGCTTCTCAAAGTTTCTTGAAAACTATTTCTGAGATTGCATCCTTCAGTGCTGCATATATAAGCAGAATCGTCCAATACAGTATTAGAGCTTTGAGAAGCGGTTTGGTGGATTAAATTGGCGAAACCGCTGGGAGGGTTCACCACTGATGAGCCAAGCCCTCCCAATATATTTTTTCATTGCAGTAAGGGCAGTAGAAATTTGTATTACGTATAAAAGAAACATTCGTGCTTTTAAATCCTTTTATTTATTTATTTACCAATGCAACCTCAGGAGGAAAATCGATATTTCCCATTGTTATCCCCAATTCAAGAAATCTCTCAGCATCGTATGGTTTATTTAACGTACGTTTCATTTATTTTCTCCTAGATGTTGCTTCATGTGTGTGTGTTTTTCAAAATTTCTGAAACAACTTCTGGGCGATATTATTTTAATGGTCCCTAAATCCTTAAAACTTAGACCCTTTATCCCCCGATACAAAATAGGGCTAATGCTATATCTAGGACCAACTGGACAAAAGCGGATTTTAAATGAAGGTAAGAATGCAGTCCGTCTTCTAGAAACAGCAGGCTGGACAGTGTCCTCCTCTAGCTGTCCATTGAAATTAACGGCCGTTTCCGTTCGGACTCCCTGGCTGATATGGAATCCCACAGGATGTTGACTCACAGCTCTATTTATAGCAGGATTCAGAGCATATAGGACGATAACCACTATCAAGGAAAAGAAACAAATACACAAGGGATCGGCATAGCTCTAAGCTAAGGACTCAATACACTGACCATGTTCTGTGTATATTTCTAGCGTCCCACTAGTATCACGAAGTAAATGACAATATGTATTGACCATGTATACTCCATTCATACTGTTGCCAACTAGAATACAGAAGAGTGTTAGAATGGTGAGAAATATTTTGTTTCTTTTGATTTAAAATCACCCTCACATATATACACACGCAGATTTATATATTATGTCTGTACTTCTCTATATAATATTGAAAAATAAAATTTAGCTAGAAGGATTTGTATATATTGACAGCCTACGTTTTACATGGCATTAATACAACGATTTAAAAATTTCAAAAAACACTTAGGCCTGGGTTGTTTACTAATATTTTATAATTATAAGTCAGGGGATCAACGTTTATATTAATACTAATATCTTGTTAGAACAATCGAGAGTAGGTGTCGCATATGCAATTTATTTTAGACAAAAGAGTTTTATGACTTTAACAAAGACTTTATGAATAATATATATACCTTTTTGGTAGACAAACTCAGTTGATCTACTTTCAACTTCACATGTTTCATACAGTTTAAGCGAAATTACCAGAATACGAAGTTCTAACTCAATTCAGCACCTATAGAGCGAATACAACACGCAAAACTCGAGCAATTTACAAGCCATAGTCAAAATCAAGAGATTAAAATGACAAACGTGTAAAGGAATGAGTGTTTTACTAAGGGCTGGCTTTACGTGGATTTCTGTTTTCACGGCATTTTCTCTCTTCGGCGGGAGGAAGAAAGGAATGAAATAAATTGGAGGATTTCAACTATCGGAAATCTATGTTAAGTGAAGGGTTTTGTCGAGTCGATATACCTACCTACAGGTACCTCTTCTTTGTTTTGGAATCTACGACACGCATTTACACTTAACTCGAGCCAGAGCGAGCTGACAAAGTACATTGCCATTTGTTAATAGATAAATTAATACTCTGTGACGTTTATTTGTATGCAAAACTAATTTATCATCACTACTAGGACGAAATAGAAAGTGATGGTCCCGATTAAGATTAAATAAATATTTTAATTTTATTTTTTAACTACACCCATGTCCATATTTCTTCTTTAGATGCTATTTCTGATAATTTATTTAAAAAGTGAATTAAGTTAATTTTGATATTTTTAAAAATACTTGTCAAACGATATTTAATAGGTTTGAAATTTCTTCCAAAAGCGCTCTTTCTTTGATACCATTTTTTTCTAAAATATTATATTCCTCCTCTATATATGCTCAATATTTGTTGGGATATTCGAATATAGACATAAGTACGTTGTTGTACCTTGAAAAAGGTTGGCGTCCAGCCAACTGAAATATTGGTAAATAAATTAATTTTTAATCCAATATTTTTATTAAATTCGAATATATGTAAAATGGGTAAATAGGGGGTAAATATGTATAATAAGAAAGGGGTAATAAGTAACCGAAGCGATTAATCTTTCCAGAAGCTGCCACTACACTGCACCTCTTTATAATAAATCTCTTGGTCGTGCAACTAAACTTGATGATACGACTAGGTACCATCTACCAGGAAAAAATATTTCAATTCTCGAGATATTTTATTCTTTCTTGAAATAACAAAAAAATTCAACTATGTACATTTGCGGACTGTTGACCCTAATCAACCTGAATCAAGTTGTACGTCAACAACCCCCATCAAGAGAAACGTTTCAATTCAAGAAAATTTGATTGGAAGCCAAACATGTGCGAGAATATAGTGAAACATGTTTTAAAAAGGTAAAAAAGCATCAGTGTGGTAACCTACTGAAGATTACCTCATGTTTGTTCAACTGAACAATGCTTACTTACTGTCATCTATTGGATAAAAATCCGGAAATAAATCTCAACGTTTAGTTGATATCTTTCAGTTCGATGCCATCAGCAGCATTCAGTCAACAATCTCGGGAGATTCATTTGTTTTTCCACCCGATTCTCTCTTTATAAACATGCCCTCCTTATTATTAAAGATTACAACAGAATATTTGTTAAGATGTATAAAAGAGAATTTATCTCCCCCTATTTGATTTGGCTGAAAGGATCGATATCAGAATATTTTTAACTATTAAAACAAGATTAGCTCTGTTGAAGGAAAAATTCACTTTTAAAGATAAAAATGCATCTTTGGTTCTATTCGCTCAAAAACTCAGATCCAGATCGTTTATTCAACACACGAGACAGTTTTTTTTTTCAAATTAAGAAAATATAAGCAACCTGCAACAAGCTGGCGTTGTTGTAAATTCGTCGATCAACATCCGCGCAGTGGTGAGGTGGTGGAGATGGACCAGCCCAATGAAAAAAATATTCTGGAACTTCAAAATGGCTAAATAGAATCTTTACCAGCAAAAAATAAACGATGCTGATTTTAGAATAACGCACAAACTAGAATAAAATATCTGTTACAAAATTGGATTTCTTTTAAAAACACCATTATTAAAACGGCCAAAGTTTCAATACCAAGAAGTAATCTACTCACCCTGTTATCATGGACCTGTTCACTTACTACCTTGGTACAGTACAAGGTTTAATTGTGGATGTTCATACAAAGATACTCAATATAACAAATTATATTAACATCATTTTTACGCTCATTCTATATTGTTTCAAATCTTTAAAACTTCGCGCGAGCGTTGGGAAACAATTTAAAAATGAAAACAACACTATTTCTATGTCGAAAAAAACAAAACAAAATACATAATATTCTATTTAAAAAAGTATTTTTCAGCATTATCTTTTTTTTTTTTTTTCAAATGGATCGCTTTTATGAGTTTTCAATGGCCATCTCCATTATAAAAAGTGTCTTCTTCTTTTAGATCACCAAAAAGATTCCACAGAAAATCACTCTCCAAGCCTTTTAAAAAATTTTGATCTCTCAAAGAGAAAAATCCACCGAAAATGCTAAAACATTCTTTAAGCTAAGTTTTTCTTTTAGGCTATAACTTCCGAAAGAAGAAGAAAAAAAAAAAAACCTTGCAAGTTTTAAAGCTTAAGTTAAAGGGGGGAAAAAAGAGAGAGAAAAAAAAAGATCAGGGTGGAAGGGAGAAGCTCTTTCCTGCTTCTTTTCCTGCAATCTAACTTTGACATTTTCTCTTCTAATCTCAAACTAAGAAAAATTCTTTCATTTTTATTTTTCTTTTGGAAGTGCGCATTGCGCTCTAAAACAGCCCTCCGCGCATCAATTTGAGAGTGGTCGATACATGAAGGCGTTTTCCACCATTTCACAAACTGAGGGGGGGGGGGGGGGGGGGCTTTAAACAAGCAACCTCCACCTCCCCGTGGATTGGTAGAATTGCAAGTGGCCTTCCGAATTATCATTCCCGTATCCTAGCAACCGCTCCCGGATTTCTTTTTTTACTTATTTTATTTTATAGGTTTTTATTTTTTACTTTTTTATTTCTTCGTCGATTATTGTAGCGACGCCTGCAGAAAATGTCGCGATAATAACGGCCGCCAGATGGCGCTGCTTGGATCATCGTCTGCTATCTCTCTCAATTTCCCATCATTCCACTTTCAAATGCTGCTCGGCACCACATCAAGTGCCATCTTTGAGGGAAAGCTTTTTTAATTTGGTTTTCCCTCCTCTTTCGATTTTTTCTTCATCACATGACTCATCCCTGGGTATATTTTTCTCTAGGTTTTATTTTTTTTTACTGGCCACCACAGAACTTGTAGAGAATCAAAATGTAGCCGTAGTTATTCTCTTTAAATGGTGTATTGATGAACTTGGCTTGGAATGTTTCGGCGGCTTTTGTAAGAAGAATTACGACGACGTCTTTGTTTTTTACTTATCTGAGCAGATTTTGGATAAGTTTCTACAACACCATCTTGAGACAAGAGAGAGAAAATTCTTAGATAGGAGCCTGCCTGTAAACCATGATTTTATCCTTCATCGGTACAGGAATAAAATTTGATTTCATGACATCCTATGAAAAAAAAACTAAAAAATGTCCGAATATGTCAAGGTGTTTTAGCTGAAAAAGTCAACAGCATCTATTTTAGACAAGAGATAATTTTCAAAGCATTATAATTATATATAAAGAGCATTTCTCTTTATTTTTTAAAGATCGTAAATCATTTAAAAAATTTTACCTGATGATAAGAAACTTATATACGTTCGAGGCGCTTCAACAAATAAAGATGTTGGTCCAAATATGTTGACGTAGGGTGATAAATTTATAGCTATCCTAGTGTATCCGATGTATTTACTTGATGTTGTATTTTGACTTTAGGCTTTAAAAACATTTCTTTGAAGGAAACAATTGGTTTCAATAAAAGAGGTATAATTTGCATATACACGGTGTATATGTACTACGAGTAGCACACTCCATCTTCGTTTGCCTTGATAAAGTTCTGCTCACCTAACTATTTAAAATAAATTAGTTTCCTCATTTATTCAAAGTATTCTTTATGGATATTGTGATGATATTTTATATAGGAGATAAAAATAACATATATGCAAAAAATAGCTTATATATATATATGTATAAATAAATATATGGCATATACTGGATATAAATTATTAATCAGCTAGTATTTCTAGGGGCAACACGCCTCTCTTTATCAAGGCTTTTCTTTGATTTAAACTAAATCACGCGGGCATGTGATCCACTCACGCTATACAAGACCAAAGCGAGAAACCATTTAAAGAAAAAATATTTAACTGTACATACATGACTACTTGAAATTATATCCATTATTCCTGTAGAAGGGCAGCTTGCGCCCGAAAGCTCGAATTGATTTTCAAATAAAGAAACTTATCCTTTTTGAATCTATTCGTTATTATAAAAATAACATGTGGAAATTAAGTTGTACCCATTACAAAAATTTGCAGCCTCTCTGAGAAAATTCTAGTATATAATAGGATTATATTTCAATCAGACATTGAGGATAAACGGGGAGTTGTTTAAAACGGAGAAGAACACACAGAACATCTGCCAGCCACAATAAGAGCATTATAAAGTGCGACGTCACAGCCGGGGGCGGCCAATGAGGAGCGAGAAATGAAGTCACGTGTATTTAGTCCGTCTGTAAGGAAATTAAGGGAAAGCGATGGGCTGTCAGAGAAATTTTTCCAGAGTGGCCACGGTAATTGGATTCGCCAGGCTAAGAGGCGCTTTTAAAATGTCCTGTCCGGCGTGGTGGTTGTTGATTTTTTAGGTGGTGTGAAGTGAGATAACTCTTATCTCTCCACAATTACTGCGGTGGCGATTGTTTCTTGGGACTTTTTCTGACCACCACATGGAGAGATGTTTACACTATTGACCTTTTCGGGGGGAATATACACTGCGTGACATTGAAAATGGAACACCAAGAAATAGTGGCCAGAAAGTGATGAAACTCGGCAGACAGAGAGAGACAGGGACGAACAATAAGTGATCTTTATTTCAAAATGATAGTCATAATACAGAGCGAGAACGGCGTCGGCTTAGTAGCAAGTAGGACCACCGCGGACGGCGATGCACGCAGCAACACGTCTAGGTAGAGAGTCAATCAGAGTACGGATGGCGTCCTGAGGGATGGCTCTCCATTCCCTCTCAACCATTTGCCACAGTTCGTCTTCTGAACGCGGCTGTGGCAAGGCATGCAAACGGCGTCCAATGATGTCCCAGACGTGCTCGATTGGTGAGAGATCAGGAGAGTACGGTGGCCAGGGAAGCATCTGTACATCTTGCAGAGCTTGTTGGCTAATGCGAGCAGTGTGCGGTCGGGCGTTATTCTGCTGATAAAGGGCATTGGGTACCCCCTGAAGGTAGGGGAGTGTCACCGGTCGCAGCACATCATCAACGTATCGTTGGGCCGTCATAGTGCCCTGAATACGAAGTAAAGGTGACCTGGAATCATACGCGATTGCGCCCCAAACCATGATTCCACGTTGTCGCACGGTGGGGCGTTCCACAATTGCTGCCGGATTGTACCTTTCTCCACGTCGACGCCACACGCGTACACGGCGACTATCACTGGACAAGCAGAAACGCGACTCATCTGAGAACACGACCCTGTGCCATTCCGTCATCCACGTCGATCTAGCCCGGCACCATTCCAAACGTTGGCGCCTATTCGGTGGGGTCAATGGCAGTCTTCTTAGCGGACGGCATGAGTGCAAGCCATTAGCAACCAATCGACGGGAAATGGTTCTGGTCGAGATGGAATGATCTAGGGTGTCTTGCACATGTTGCAGGATGGCGGTACAAGTTGCTTGTCGGGCCGCCACTGCTTGTCGAAGGATACGCCGATCCACACGTGCTGACGTCACTCTGGTTGCACCGACATTCCTATAAATTGCCACATTTCCTTGTTCCAACCATCTTCTCCACAGTCGGTGCACCGTGGACGCACCAAGGTGTGTATCAGCTGCGATTTGACGTATGGACCAACCTGCCCTTTTCAGTCCGATCACCATGCCCCTCGTAAAAGCGTCTGTCTGCTTGAACTGCCTCCGTTTACGATGACCTGGCATTCTCTGTTATTACACGTGTCTTTTGACACAAGAACAAAATTTCTACAATGATTTTCCTTGAAGAAATAACGACACGAATACAGTCCTTTCTGCAAGTTCCTTCCCTTATATCTTACTCCATGTGCGCACGAGAGCTGCGCATTTTACATCATTTGCATATCTCGGTTAGGCGCGTCTACCCTGAAATTTGCATAATTTTCTGGCCACTATTTCTTGGTGTTCCATTTTCAGTGTCACGCAGTGTACATTGGAATTTTAAAAACTTATATAATTGACCTTTGCTATACACCTTTCGTTCCATATATTTCTTTTTACAATTTTATTTATTGCTTACAGATACACAAAACACAAACAACACTGTAGATACAAAACGTGAGGTTAATTTATATATATATATATTTTTTTTTTATTGTAAAAGCATTTAAAAATCTCACCACGAATATGTTTTACAACTTGAAATGCCATCAACCTTTTTTTGGATACTATGAAAATATGTACATAGCTTCATTTTTTTCTAATAATGTAATCCATTATTTAAAAAATGCATTACAATTGTGTGTGAGCAAATGGATAAAAGGGGTAACATTCTATTCAATATATAGAAAACCTACCTACCTGTGCAGTATCAGACAGCTGTACACGGACTGTGGAATTAGACCATCAGTTGGATAGAATAGGCCTATAAAATTAATTAGGGTTGTAGAGTGTTTGTAGGTAACTAACTATCAGTGTGGGGGTAACGATGATGGATAGGGGGGCCTTGAGGGGGCTTGCCTCCTTCTTGGCTGGCACGTGGCTATACTCGCCACGCTCCGCGGCTTTAATGGCCTATTATATCCCTGCTGTCTGGTGGTTAGTTAATTGGTATTGCCACTATTGCTATCCTCAAATGCGAAATTTCTGGGACACTTGCTTAATGACACAAGGTAATTCCTTACATGTGTATTTGGGTTTTTGTTTCTCAACCATAATGATCAGTCTCTCCTGATTCTTAGACAATCCCAACAGTAAAATCTCAGATATTTTTGACAACTTGTAAGTAAAAATAAAAGTTGTTATGGAGACGCTTTTTCAAATCCCAAATACAATTTAAGGAGTGCAAGAAATTAAAAGGATAATCAAATTAAATATATTTATCGACAAAACTTAAGGAATTTGTAACATGTATATCGGGATTCAGACAATAACTTAAATATATTTGATATGCAGTGATCTCCTTTATATTGAAGACACACGAGATAACAAGTGTAAAAATGTTCTGCCTTCTTCTTAAAAAAAAAAAAAATAGACAACCGGCGACAACAAATACTTTCCACTTTCTTAAGTTTTGTCCATGAGTGTACATGCCTCAATATGATAAAAGGATCTTTGCTATCAAATAGCCTTGCTTTATTGAAATGTCAAAAAGAAACTTATAGTTTGATTGATATCCAATTTAGCGAGACTGAATTTGTTGGTCCCCATGTCCACCAGTGGTTGTACGTAAACACAAGATATCCCATCTACATCTGGCCTACTGCAGGTAGACGTGGAGCGGGGCTGACAGTAATTGTGGCCCTAGGGGGACACTGCATCTCGCGCTAATCCGCTGTCACGCCACGTCCCATCTACAAATGGACACGCGAACGATCCTTTAATGGAACCATACCGTCGTCCGTACCTTCGGGATTATGGTATCAGCTCACCTGACCTACCTACGTGTCTATTCAACGTGTCGTGAGCCACGTGATAGGTGCTGAAGATATTTTTTTTTTTTTACAAACTCAACGCCTAGAATATATTAAGAAATAAAGCATCTCCCGTGCGCCTTCTGTCGGAATAAATATAAAGTAATCCTAGATTTTCAATTAAAAATCAAAGATATTTATACCTACACATGGCGCAAGCCAACAGGAACTTTTATTTGCGCGATCAGAAAATGCCTTTTTCTTAATTTATCCGCCTGATCCCAGTAGAATTTCACTTTTGTACTATTTTTCATCTAGAATAGAGTCACCCTAAAGTCCCCAATATATATTGGCCTTTCTTAGATGATGATCTAAATTATTAGTTTGAATAGTAATGTCATTATGACAGGAATCCACAAAACCACAATAGTTTCTATTGTAAATGAAAATAGTTTTGGCATATAAACGTACGTACATAAATCTCTAACAATTTCATTAATCGGTCAAATATCGTGATAGGAGAGTCTTCTCTGTAACAGAGAAATGGAAGAAACAAGCATTCTTAAAATCCCCTGTCACATGAGGATATACACAAATAGTTTGTTGATAATTGTCACTCTAGAGTTTCAGTTCATTATCAACAACGAAAACTACATCTTACACTCTGTCCTGTAATATACCCTACGGTGAGGTTAGAAAAACCAAACATTGGATGTGATAATTTAATTACAAATATTCACCTCAAAATCCCTTCCAACTTAATTCGAAAAGTGACTTCGTCATACATTTCCTGATACAATGGCATAAAACACTAGTGCTACCACTGTTCACAAATATATATAGGTGAAATCATCAGGCCTCCAGAAATACGTTTCTTTTTTTTTAACTTCAATTTAGATCTCTAGATTTCGGGCATGAAAACCTTTCTACCGGAGAAAACACGGCACAATAATAGTATGCAATTATTGTATTTTCTCCTGTATAAGGCCTTCCATGCTCGAATGTTAGAGATCTAAATTAAAATTTCCAAAAAATAAACTTATCCATGGAGCCTGATGATTTCTCACCTTACTAATGATACAAAAAATTATTTTATTGAATATATAGGTTAATATTGCAATCACCATCTAAAAAATTGAAAAAAAAATCTCTCTAACCAATGTTAATAAACATTTTCTCGTTGCTTAGAGATTCTAGATCATGCTAAAATATCGAAGAATATTTTCTACCCAGCCAAATTCTACTGGGAGAAGGAATAAAATAAATACTCCAACTCTATCCCAAAATAAAAATAAAAAGTCTTGAGGGAAAAACTTAACTAGGAGTCTAATCTCGATCCTAGCAGATAATTAAAAAGTCCTTCGCGACCAAATTGAACCTTCAAATGCAGTGATCTGTTCCGCCGTTCAAAACGCTAAACACGTTCGAGCCCCTGAAACTTGAGCCGTGACAGCGAGTCCCTCTCTGTAATTTTCTCCTAGTTTTAAGGCGGACAACTCGCAGTTTATTCTCTCATTCTTTTATTTTTCGTTTATTTTCTTAACTGTAAGGAACGGCACTGAAATATTATTTCCTAGCTTCAAACCGCTTAAATATAAAATGATACTTATGTATATAAGATAATGGTATTTTACATAAAGATTCGAATGCGGCGATCCCTTATTTCGGAAGACAGAACCAAGTCGTCACTCCAGAATACCCCTTATACTGTTGAGGAGGCCATAGCTTAAACAATGGGAACATTTTGGTTCTTAATAAAATGTGACTAAAGATAGTGTTATCTTGAACATAGAGGTTGCCTGGCCGGAATTCATTGTTCTTGAAGTAAAAGACAACTCAGCCAGTGGAGTCTTTATTTCTCGACGTTTTGTCCTTGTCAGGGAAAATAAAAGTAAGCATTTGGGAAGGAATTAAAAATGATTATGAAGTTGTAAGGGCGTTCTAAACGCGATATTTCAAATTTTAGTGCAACACCCACAGCTAAATCAATAAAATAGTTCTTGAAGTAAGAGACGATAGAGTTTTTTTTTTTTCAGACGTTGTACCAAATTTGAAAGATCGCGTTGAGAACGCCCTAAAACTTCAGAATCATTTAAACGCCTTGCCAAATGTTTATTTTCATTTCCCCTGACGAAGACAAACGAATTTTGTTGAAACGTCGAAAAATAAAAACTCTACTTACTGAAGTGTCTCTTACTTCAAAAAGATAATATTACCCATGATCCTATTCTCTGCGCAGAGAAGGTTAATATAGAGTGAATATTTTTGTGTGTTATTTTAATAAAATTCATAAACTTTGCTTATAACGTATGTGAAAAATAGGGTTACCTCTCTCCCGTTCAATTAACTTTCTGAAAAGTAATTCAGAACGTTCACTTGGAGACTCCTCATCAATTGAGGATGGTAGATCGATAAGGGAGGATTCACAAACTTGAAAATTTGTGTCTCTGATAGTTTTAAAATACGGCCAGGAGGTTGGGCATAGTTTGAACGGGAGAGGCGTCCCTTTTGTTCAATTCTCCCATCAATATATTAAACTTATGTGTGTTGCGATGAAAGAAACGAAAATATATGAATTTATATATGTACCTAGAGAGGAAACTCTCCCTTTAAATATACATCAGAAGATGTCTTATATTCATAATCTTAGTAAAAATACTAGTGATGATGACTAGTTTTGTCAAATTCAGACAAAAGGCCAACCTGTGTACTATGGTTTCAGGCTATGACCCTCATCAGAACACAGGCGGCTTCGATTCCATAACATTCTACGAGAGGGGTTATGGAATCGGTTGAATTTACCAAAAAGGTGTTAAATCTGGTGAAGTGGCAGGGGCCAATGTTCAGGCTAGAATACAACGTTGCGGGAGGATTCATGTACCTAGAAATTGAAGGAAGAAATGCCTCTCTTGGTACATGAGAATATAATACTCCCGCAACTCTATGATGAATTCATATATAATATAAAACTGCCTACGTGTGTGTTAACACATTCCATATTCAATCACCCAATTCCAGTTTGCCCCAGATGTATTCTCTCACTCACCTCTGCCGTTTAATATTGACAATACCTCATAGATATAAAGCTAGGAAGACATTTTGACCTAGAATATGAGTGTAGATGTTCTGAACGAAAATAATGCGGATTATATATTCTTTCTTGAGTAGAATCATCAGCTTATTTTAGATTCGGATAAAAGAAAATTTCGTGCAGCTATATTTTATAACACGTCGATATGTAGATTTTAGCAAGCTAGGAAATATATGTTCATACAAATAAAATATTTTGTTATTTTACTACTATAAATATATTCATTTGATATTCATACACCCCTTATAGAATATTTTAATTAATTTTAAAGTAATATTTCATCTATAAATTCCCCCTTCCTTTTTTTTGTATATTTTACACAATTATTTTTATTGTAACCTAATGACGTTATGTTGTGCGCTGAGTTTGTTTATACAAAATAAATATTTTATTATGCCTTGACAAAGGTTGGCGTTTAGTCAACTGAAATATAGGCAAATTAATAATTTCAATTAATTAAAAATTATTTTCTACATATTTTTAAGCATGGAACCTTCGGGATTCTGTAAAAAAGTGAAAAAAATGGTTTCTATATATTGTCACATAAAAAATTAGGAAAGACAAACTTCAGGATGACACACGACAATTTATTTAATTTAAAACCAAATAAAAACTAATAAAATGGCAGAGATGCAATGCGAGAAAAATTTTAAAGTGTATCAAAATACAAATATCGAAATTAAAAATATTTTCATAGAATAAAAAAAATACTCTGCTACAATATTAAAAATTAAAAAAGGCATATTTTGACCGATCACACGAAGTTTTTAAATAACGCTGTCATCTGAAATGTTCTTGTGAACGGTCAGGATATGCCTTTACTATTTTTTATTTATTTATTTATTTATAAGCGAAATTTTGTATTCCTTCATTTTCCACATATTTCCAAAGTTTCCATACTTACAGAAATTCTATATAACTAAATTATAAATTTAGCGCACACACCTCATGGTATATTCAGCTTAGTGTGTCATCCATCGTAAACATTTTTCCTTTGGAACAATGTGAGAAAACAAGAGAATATTTAACATTAGTCAACCCGGCAAAATAAGTCTGTAATACTAATATACTACATTTGTATAAAATAAAAATGCTCAATTTTGATTAATATCAAATTTTGTTGTTGGGAGGGTTCACCACTGATGAGCCAAGCCCTCCCAATATATTTTTTCATCGCAGTAAGGACAGTAAAGTTTGTTTTATGTATAAAAAGAAACATTCGCGCTTTTAAATCCTTTTATTTTATATGTATAGATGGCGCGTTATTGATTTGTGTTTAGGTGTATACACTCATGGAAGTTTTACATTTTAGTATGTATATCGTGATTCAGACAATAACTCTGAAAGATATTACAGTAACCTTTATCGAAGACTCTCGAGATAACCAAGTGTGAACAAAATTAACTCTGTCTCCTACAAAAACAGACTACCGGTGACTTCAAAATATGAAACTTCCTTAAGTTTTGTCCATGGATGTATTTTAACACGTCATTTCAGAAATTTAGATACTATTCAAATAATAGTGTAGTTATGTTTTGAAAAGTAAATTCATCATTAACCTTGAAAAAAATAAATAAAGGAGCTATCCTAAATATGTTTGAAGTTTAAACAAAGTTTTTTACCACCACTGTAGTTAGAAATACGTACATCCCTCAAGGTTCATCTAGAAACTTCGCACCATACCCCATCAAAATATTCCTCTCAGTTGTTGTTGTTGTTTTTGTCGTGTCCAAAGAAGAGTCTCAGATGTCTCCATGCATCTCCATCACAGCAGCAGCAATATCCATTATCATTCCTTCTCAGTTTTAATATAAATACTTTTATTCTGAATAAATTTCGACCGTTTTATATTCAATCAATAATATAAATAATATATTTAACATTGCTATAGTAGCACTTTTATACGGCTTTGTTGATATATTCCCATATATTTTCATTATATATAGAAAAAGCCTTTTAACCTTTTTACTCTCTCTCCAGTCGCTTTCATAACTATTTTATAAATATTATTTTTTTTTTTTAGGTTCAAAGAAAGCATCACACAAGTTATCAGTTTAGATTTCCTCGAGTTTCTACGTCGCACGTGTGACAGGCTAAAAATGTTATAGTACCTCAATATTAATGCTATATCTAATATTTTAGTTGGTAACAACGATTGATTTTAGCCCATTTTGAAAATCACTATATTTGAATATCACTATATAGATGAGTTTCTTTTTAATAAAAAAAAATCTTCAGAAACCTGTTGTATTATATCAATCTATATGTTGGACATTTAAATCAAGTAAACGGAGATAACAAAGAAAAACTAAACCGAAATGTGCTAACTTATATATATTTCTCCATTCAAGCTGAAATTTATTGAACAAAAACAGTTATCAAATGGATGAAGTATAGGCTGAAAGACAGCTGGTACTTGAAGTATACAAAAAAAAAATCAATCCCATAATTTAAAAAAAAAACCGTTAAATTTACTTGAAAGAATTTCAAACTTAAAATTTATAATTAGTATTAAAAATTAAATTTAAAATAAACAAATATAAATTAAGATTAAAATATTTCTATTAAAACAAAAAGGTATCTAATCTTATTGCTGAAAATTAATATAAAATCGATAATTTGAAATTAATAATCAATATATATGTTGTTATTATAAAGTATAAAATGTTATTAATAAGTGTAAATGTTTTATATTAAATCGTAAAATAATTTGTATTAAAACTACAAAAAGCATATTTAAAAAATCGTGTGGTAAACATATCGAATTTCAAGGAATGCTTTGTAATTAATTGTAAACACGGAAATGTGAATTAATGAATGAAAAATATATTTTTTAAAATATAGCTTACATTATTTAAAATACAATTTTAATTTTGTTAATTTAAAAAAAAAATAAAATTCAAAATTTTTCGAGCGAAATAATGTGAATAAATTATAAATTCAAATTGCAACACCAAAATTTCATATTCCGTAACAGACGATTGCCGCCCAAACATGGCGGCAGGTAGGTTGGGCCACCAGCATTTTGAAATAATCTCCTGGCACTTGACAACGCAAAAGTGTATACACTTTAAAGGGGGTGCAGGCGGCCATCTTAGGTTGCCTAGCGACGGTGGGTGGAGACTCCTAACCCCTCCCCCCCTTGCCGGCCTTTCACAAAAATCGATATTGTTACAGGGGACGAAAACTTTGAAATTTATTGATCTTTTTAGAAAATGTCTGGCCTTTTTCTCTCCCAGTTTTATATGGCGTCCGCCTTCTTGCTCCAGACGAACCGATTGGATGCGCGCGCATTCTTCTTTTTTTAAAATTACCTTCTGCTCTTATTTTTAAAATGAGATATAGCTAATTACTATTTTAAACTTTTAAAATTATTCATAGATTTTCAAAAAAATACAAACTAATTATAATTATTTAATATATATTCTGTTTTTAATCGATTTTTAAAAAAAGATATTGAAAATAAAAAAATTCATTTTAAAATTTTAAAATGTTTTAAATATCAATAAATATAAAAGATATTTATACAAAATGAATATATTTAGGCATTCCCTTATATATTAAACATATTTTGAATATGTATGTATTATTCTAATACGAAAAGATTGGTGTTTATATGAGATGGATATGCGATTATAAAATATCATATTTAAAAAACCATATATATATGAATGTTAACCCAAAGTATTCAAATAATTAAGAATATTCTTTATTTTCTTTTAGCATAGTTTATAAACTATTTGTGAAATATATTTCTGTGATTTGTCTTATTTAAATATATTTTAAAATAGGTTTTACTGTAAAGGTTTTGACGATTGTGACTGTTATACTATCTAAATTCCACACTAAAGATTATTATTATCTTTACAGTAGATATTTTAGAGAGAGAGATGTCCCCGATATTTGTCAAAAATTATATAGATACAAGGTTTTTCTGGTATATATATTTAAACTATATAGTAAAGAGTCTATATTACACGATAAAATTATTCTTAGAGAGAGAGAGAAGGTGGATATAGTAGTTCACAATAAGAGTTCAATCTTTTAGCTTAATTATTATTTTTTTAAAGTAAAAAATATATAATTTAAAAAAGGTTTAAGAATAATAATTTATTTAAACTTTTAAAAATTATAAATAATATCGATAACCTATTTATTGACAATTAAATATTTTATATTACTTTCCCCTAATTCCTTGATAAATGATGTCTTTAAAAATTACTAGAACAGGGCACTTCGTCAAAAAGTATTTCGAAGGAGGTTTCAGTTAATATATTCAATACAAGAGTATAATTTCTCAACAATGGTGGTTAACAATGAAGACTCCAGTGAGGTTTATAAAGATCCGTGATCCCCCCCGCCTGTATACTAGCTTTCCTGACACTACGAGCTGGTGTGGTGGGAAGCCCTACAATAGGCGTACTCTTCCCACAAGCGTCCTTATACTTTTTATAATCATGGTTTCTCAAGATATTCTACAAATATATTTGTCAAATTATAATAATTATATCGCATCAGTATATCATAATAATTATATGATAAAACTAATGATGCGTTTATCAGTTAATTACATTTCGTAGTTATAAAGTCCGTTAAAGTAGATTACCTACTTGGAAAATATGCTGTTGTCTTTTATTATATTTTTAAAACGAGCATGACAATAACTCATCATATTTTATAATTCTATTTAAGGTTAAATAAATATTTATATTAACTTTAGAGATGTATAGTCTGGCCTCCACGCATCGAAATTCCCTATAAAGTTTTATTGAATCTTCCATTGCATCAAAACAAATAGCTTTAACTCTTTGAAATTTCGAGTATTTTTACTTTAATATTTTGTAATGCTAAAAGATAAGGGATAAATATAAAGGGAAAAAAGGTGAAATATATATTTTAAAAGTTACAATACGAAAGTGTGAGTCTTGAGGTCGAAATGCCGCCATTTGAGGAGGAAATGGTTTTATTTATTCTTTCTCTCTTATTTCCAATACTGTTGTTTGATTTGAAATGCCAAAAATTAAATAGAGACGCATGGGACAAATCTCTCAAAGAAATACGAAATTATCATTAATATCAGCTCTCAATTCTCATTTAAGAGAAAAATTTCCATCCAGGGAAGAGTGTTTTGTAAAAAAATATAATTCAATTAACTCGATCTTTCGGTCCTTGGAGCTCTTCTCTACAGGAGTATGGTTAACTACACTCATGGACAAAACTTTCTTATTTAATGTCGCTGATCTTTTTTTTTTTTTTGAAGGAGTCCGAGGCAATTTTGTTCACACTTGGTTATCTCGTTTCTTCAATAAAGACCAATGTGTATCGAATATCTTTCTAAAAGGTACAGCTTCCCCATAAGTTTTGTACGTGAGTTTATAACGCAGATAAATATCTACAACTCCACTGATTAAAATAATGCTAATACGTCGTTCTGATAATTTCACCTTCTACACGAATAGACGCGGAATATAGGTTGCGTGCAAATACATATCTACCGTCTCTATTGATGTATATTACCCCTCTCTCTACCCTGTGTGTTCTATTAATTAAAATGCAAGACTTGCAATCATTAACACTTAGGGGATTATATTAAATTTACACTCGTTATAGAGGCTATAAATATATCACTCAAGAATTGTATTTCTCAAGCCGAAGCAGTATTTTAAATACCGTTGTATACATTAAACACCCGTATAAAAATATGGTTTGTTTATATAGAACCTCTTTTTAACTGAATCATCGACTTCGATATAAAATGTTGGTCTGGATTATGAAAGTGTTATAATCTTTCACTATATGTTATGGTAGCGACATCAAGGAACCTATTTTGAAATAGAACCTGAGTGATGTAATTTATAAGGAAAATATTTAAAACGAGACAATTCTATTCCCAAGTCATATTATTAGATGCTGTTGCTGATCATTTGAGATATATACAACGAAGAAGGTTTTAGGCTTGTGGATCTCACCATCATTGAAACTCTAGGTTTCACATGTTTCTTCATCACAATTTAATTGGGTTGTTTTTTACTAACTCTAAGCTGGTAGATCTGGGGATACCACCCGGGGGCGCCACCACCCACCGGGGGCTCTTAAGTGCGGCTTGTTACGACTCCATTCCAGCTCCCACACGTCTTCGCCACATTGATCCTCAGGAAACCTTTTATTACATTTTTAAATAATGAACATTCATTTTCGCGATAAAATCCTTGCTAACGGCAACAAATTATCTGCAATGCTCTCAACTTGGTTTGAAAATGATTTATTTGTTATACAAGGTATGTCCCATAAGTTCCCGGACTGGGTTCATAAAAAAAAGGTAAGATATTTTTTTAAAAATCATTGATACTTTTCAAAGTAATCCTTCCTTGCTTCAACGCACCAGCGCCATCGTTTCTCCCAATTGTCGAAACAGTTTTCATAGGCCTCTTTTGGAATTCTCTTCAATGCCAACAGCGATTTTTCTATTATATCATCCCTGGTGTCAAAATGTCTTCCTTTTAGAACTGCTTTAAGTTTGGGGAACAGGAAAAATATATTTGGTGCGATGTCTGGGGAATAGGGTGGTTGAGGTAGGATATGTGTCCCGTTTTTCGCCAAAAAACTCGTAACCAAGTGCGCTGTGTGAGGGCGGGCATTGTCATGGTGTAGGATCCAGTCACCATTAGTCCATTTTTCTGGCCTTTTTTTTTCAAATCGCTTCCCTTAGACGGCGAAGAATTCCCAAATACATTTCCTTAATAACTGTTTGGCCTGCAGAAAGATACTCGTGATGAACAATGCCAATTTTATCCAAAAAAGCGACCAGCAACACCTTGTTTCTGAATTTCAATATCCTGGATATTTTAGGTCTAGGCTCACCCTGACCTCTCCACTCGGCAGATTGACGCTTGGTTTCGTGTGATTATCTTGTCTTTCCATTCCGGATCCGTTCTTTTCATTTCCAACATGTCCTCACAGGTTGCAAGCCGACACAGTTTTTGCTCATTAGTGAGGAATCTTGGGATGAATTTTGCAGGAGTCTTTTTGAGCTTCAAATCTTCGGTTACTTTCCTTCCAATCGTTGTTTTATAGATGCCTGTTTCTTGCTCTAGCTCCAGCAAAGTGGTTCGAGGATTTTCTTTTATCAAATCGGTGATTTTTGCACATTTTCATCAGTCCTTTGAAATTTTGCGCGTCCTTGACGAGGATCATCTTCAATGGGAATTCTGCCAGCTTTAAATCTAGAATGCCTTTCAAAAACAGTTGTTCTCTTTGGGCGTCATTGGGGAATGCTTTATTAAGCATTTCAAAAGTTTCGGTTGCTGATATTTGAAGTTTCACACAAAATTCTATGAAAATCCTCTGGTTCAAATTTTGTTCCATCGTAAAATCGCCGCAGCGTTAGGTGTAACCTTTAAATAAATTAGAATGACCTTAGCGCGCGTGCACGTACCGCCTCGATATTGGTACCACCGTGTTGCCAGATATTTTTTCTATAATAAACAGTCAAATTTATTTACATTTTTCATTTATTTATTTTTTTATGGACCCAGTCCGGGAACTTATGGGACATACCTTGTATATCAGCATATTATCCCTTTCTGTTAGCTTTCCACACAGTTTGCAATTACTTCGGGGATATTGGAATTTCATATTATACAGATTATATATCCAATATCAATATTACTATATCTACATTCTCTACTCTAAGTAAAGGCAGCCTATGTTGGAACCTTTGATCATCAGCGGTGAATCCTAATAGCGGGTTCCACAGTTTACTTCCTAGTCGCTATCATTGTATCTGGCTGTTCGGATTATATAGAAATCAGTTTAATAAAATCAGCAATCAATAAAGGGTTATGTTTCTTTTACCATTTTTATTCTCTAGCTTTTGAGTAAACATGCCCTTCAACGGGAGAGTATAGTTAGATGTAAGTTATAGTGCTCCTGTTGAAGGGCATGTTAGCCTGAAGCTAGAGAAATAAAGATTGTAAAAGAAACTTAGCCCTGGATTGTTTTTTGATTTTATTAAATTATAAATCGTGGATGAACAGTAAACTATTATGGACATTTTAATCTTAACTGTATACACATATATACCTTATCATCCTTCACATCATTTATTGTTCAATATAGATGCTACCTACTAGTATAATCCAGAATTGTAAAATTCTCCTGAAGCGTTGATACATATTCCTTTATTTCCATAGTTTTATTTCCTAATGTCGCGGGAAGGAGAATTTATGTTCAACCAATGTCATAGATAGCACCTACAACCCCATAGGACGTAGTAAAAAAATATTACAATAAAACCATTTATTAAAAAAAAAAAACTAAGAACCGTCAACTGATCGTACAACTGTAGCCCTGAGAAGATATATTTACATATTTCCGCTATTATATAAAGATCCTAAAAACCTTGCGCAATAAGTATATTTTGCAAAAGTAAAATTATTATATAAATATAATAAACAAAACTGCTTCCGAAGGCGAGTTTCTCATTTTGTTTTATTCTCAAGATTTCGGATTTTATATATATATATATATATATATATATTTTAGATAAAAGTTGATAAT
Source organism: Cordylochernes scorpioides (assembly GCA_030710605.1). NCBI lineage: Eukaryota > Metazoa > Arthropoda > Arachnida > Pseudoscorpiones > Chernetidae > Cordylochernes > Cordylochernes scorpioides. The sequence goes on from CP092881.1 coordinate 54,963,237, forward strand.
TATTTTTGTGTTTAAGTTAGATGAGATTAAAAAGTTGTTTATATGTATTATTTTTATATCTTATTTAGGAGAGAAAAATGTAATAAAAGTAATTATATGTTAGAATAATATGTTTTTATTTTAGATAGAAAAAAAAATTTTTTTTGAAAAATAAAAAGAAAATTTAACAAGAAAAGAAGATTTAACAACGTAACGTCTTTTAGCATCGGCTTTTACCCGTCATTTAGACATACTCTTAAAATAAATAGGAATAAAGAAGAGATTTATAATGATTATATATTTATTTTTTAGTAAAAGAGAGGAAAGAGATAAAGAAAGAACCATACACTTTTATTTCAAACAGGTAGAGAATTGAAAGGGTGTTAGTATTTTTTTTTAGTTAATTAATAGTTTTTGTAATTTTTTATATATTTTTTTTATCTTAACTCACTCTATAATATCAACTTAATTTAAATTATATTTAAGATTTAAAATTTTATTTGATAAACTTTATTATTTACATTATATATATATATATATATATATATATATATATATATATATATATATATATATATATATATATATATATATAATAACTATTTACAAATTTTATAATTTAAATTTAATTGATCAAAATAGTGAAGATAATTTTAAAACAAAACTGGACTATAAAATTAAACAACTATTTATTATTATTATATATATATATATATATATATATATATATATACAAACCTTTCAACAGCAATATTAGATCATATCCTATGTAGAAGAGTTTGCGAAACCCAAAGACTTGATAAGAATATAAAATGAAGCAAGAAACTCGCCCTCAAAAGTAATTTTGTTTATTATTTTAAAAGTTTGTTTGTTTACACATATAAAATTATCGCCAAAGGCTTTTGACCACTTTATACTAGTATATCGCAATTTTCTTATATTAAAATATTTCGCTATCCTGATCCAGAAAAAAAAAATCGACTTCTATCTATATAAAAATGTCTGAAATTTCAATAGTGTTAGAGGAATTTTGCCGGTGTCATAACAATATTCCATTTTGTCCAAAAAGAGTGAAAATCTCTAAAGTTATATCCATTTAACTAACCCTGGAGTTTTTTACATAAGTTGTCAACTACCCGTCTTTAAGACTTATATCTCTTTGGTTTTATGTACAAAATACAAGGGAATTTATTCTTGTATCCTGGCGCTAGGCAGATTTATTTCTTCGAGATTTTTTAGTAGTATTAGGTGATTGATAGAAGAGCGGCCGTCCGGAATATTTGGTATTGGAAGACTGGACAGGTAAAAATTCATGTTTTGGTTTCCATCTTGACAGTAAGGGTAAATCAGTGTTTCTAATATCGCATGTTTTCAAGTCTCCAAGAATTCTCCCAGAATTTTTAGAATTAAAGTAAAATATTAAAATCTCTTTCCCTCATATAAAATTTATAGATTTGAAGGATGTCTTTTTGCTAGTTTATTCATAGATTTTTTACATTCAAATATTTTATTAATTTAACAAAAATATCAAAATTCTATATTAAGCTTTCTCACCAAGCCTTTATTAAAATCTTCACTTTGAAACAAAATCAAACCATAGTTATTGTGAAAACGAAAATTAAGCTTTAATTAATTATATTTAATTATTTAGAAATAAAAACAATGGGTGATAGTTATAAACGATGTTTACATACCAAACTGCACTACTATTGCACTCATGGGCAAAACTTATGAAAGTGGAAAGTCTTTGATCGGCGGTCAGTTTTTTTTTTTTTTTTTTTTTTTGACAAAGGCAATTTTGTCCACACTTGGTTATCTCGTTTGTTTCACTAATGGACACTGTAATATCTTTCAGAAATATTTTCTGAATCCCGATATACATGCTGAATGGTACAACTTCCTTAAGTTTTGTCCATGAGTGTATCTGGAAACACCAGTATATAGGACATATGGGTAGTTTTACTCCATTTAAAATTAGCACCTTGATGACTGTTTCCCCAAGTTTAAATAAGCGCTGGAAGGAACGAGCTTCGACTCTGGTGATTCTGTGGCGACATAATTCCTGAAAAAAATAAAATAAGTAACATTTGATCCTTCTATTTCTTTCACATGAAGCGATGTTCAAGAAGGAAGACAACATGTGTGTATGTAGTCCTCTAACATGTTGCCTCTCGCTATAGCCACACCTCGTATACGTCGCTTTAATTGATCCGCTTGAAAAGCGGTGTTAGGTTCATTTTTTTCGCACCCGATTTATTCGGACAATAAAACTTTTAGCACAAAAATATTTTCAATTTAAAGATTTCGAGAAAAAGAGGAAAAAGGGATATGAAGAAAGAGAGATATAGAGAACGAAGATAAAGAACAAACGGGATCTCTAGAATGTACAAGAAGCTACCCCATTCGGAAAGAAGTTTTAAAAAAAGAAGAAGAAGGTATATATCGGGTCCCTCGGCAGATGGCGACACAAGTTTTATAGACTTTCAAATCAATACATCGATTTTTGAAGAGGCTGTCCGGTCATCGATCCGGCCGCCGTCCCTTAGTTTAACTTTTAGTGCCGCCTGGGCCTGGGGCCTTGGTAAACAAACTGTCGCTGCTGCTGTCTCAGCGCTCCGTCACGTCGCCGTTCACCTCATGTCTTGTGGGTCAGCATATTATGAATATCATTATGGTCTTTTTCATATACGTATCTTGAGATATCGGTAGGTTCTCTAAGTGGATGCCTAGGATTGATGTATTAGCGCGCCATCTATTATATGAAATTTAAACTATTTTTGACGCCTATGATTCTTTTTGAAATAAAATAATTTTATACTGCCCTTACTGCAATGATAAAATACTGAGAGGGTTTACCACTGTGAGTTCACCACTTTATCATTGCAGTAAGGACAGTAGGAAATTGTTATATTTAAAAAAATCATACACTTCAAAAATAGTTTACATCTATATATATATATAAATGAATGTATATGTGTGTGTGTGTCTGTCCTTTATGCCTGACCAAACCACTCATTGGAACGCCATGAAACTTTGGGAAGTTATTTAGTATAGTACTGGGAAGTTTTCTAGCAAATAAAATTTTTGAAATAACTTTTCGCCTAAAATTATCAAGATAAATATTCTAATTTATCTGTTATAATTCAACAATCTGCTCTAAATATTATCATGATGATACGATGATTTTGTAATGTAGAAAATTAGGAAAGACAAAATTCAGGATGACACGGCAATTTATTTGAGACAAGCATAATGATACAATTCCAAGGCAAGATATTATTCCTTTAACTTCCAATTACCGAGGGAACCAATTAATATTGATTTTATTCAACTTATCGAGTATTTTCAAGGGACCGGGAAAAAATGTTCACTTTATCGAGAGATTCGTTAGACAAACCTTTACTCGGGTAAAACCCGGGCGAAGCCGGGTACGTCCGCTAGTTTCTTATATTACCTAGATGTTGATTTATGAATTTAGCACTGATATATAATAGGTTCTTTAAAGAGATTGCCAAGGATATCTTGAGATCTCAAGAAGATGAGGTCTATGTTAATTTTGAATGTGATTATGGAACCCATAATATGTTTGGGACTTTTGAACAAGGTTAGACTGGATGGTTATTTTACCCAGGTCTAAGCTATGTGCCTATGGGGCTTTGTAAGTAGGAAAGTGATTTTGTATTACGCTCTCCAGTAATTCCTGATATATCTTGTCACTTTAGTAGGCTGACTCCTCCTTAGATGGGAATAGCTAGATATAAAGAGCCTTGATTTGTCTGTTCTTTCAACATGGGGGTAGAGAGAGTTTGTCAATTCACTATAATATTACACAATTTTGATACCATCTATATCTAAGAACCTAAAAAATAATAACAGTGATACCTTTAATTTTTTTATATATTTCACAATGATTATATTTTGTTATTGGTATTGGAATGCATAGATGGAATCAATATTGTATAATAGATGAGCGTTTTTTTTTAAATCTTGGATGTGATTAATTGATTTGTAATGTATATAGAGTAATTCTCTGAGTGTCTCTCTTCCATACATTTCTACTGATCTGACATACGGACAGCATCTTAGGTGACATGAATATGACCGGGTTATTATATTTATATCTTTAATCGTCTTATATTGAAGTATTGATGCCTTTCCAAAATATAGCATGTCGGCGCAAAAATTGTCAATATCAAATTTAAATGTAAGAAGAATTCCTACAATATTAGTAAACGGTAGAGGAGAAAATTTGGCCGAATCATCATGGTAGACTGTGTCATCTCGTCGTACAGACTTCGGTCTAGGCAGCTATCGGTAAATTGTTAATGTCCAGGAAAAGTCCTTCTGTCTTCATATCGGTGTGTTGACGGCTCCAATAACGCCGAGTAATTCGAAATGGCTTACTGGAACTCATTTTATAGGATTCGTAACTGAATTATTGCGAGACTCTCTTATTTCAGAAATTATTGTGATCAAACTGTTTTATCATTACTTTTAAATCACGTTGTCAAAATAACATCATCTAGTTGCTGTCCTCTATTATATGCCAAGATTACAAGACCGCAAAGTAATGAGCGTCCTCTCTTTGGTATTTATTTCTGGGGTTGGTTCATTTTAGTTTTATCCTGTGTGATGTCGCCGATGTCAGGTTGACACTACTGATGTCATCATGCTCGACTCAATCGACGGATCGACCAGTGAATCCAATAATTGATTCACTATCACAGGATTGCGCATTTCGAAAAATTACAAAAAAACATAATTCTTAAATAAGAGATATTTAGGCTAGAATTTATTTTCCTTTTCTCAACGTTTCGTCAAAAATATTTTGTCCTCGTCAGAAAAAAATAAGAATTTGTGGCAAGTCGTTAAAAATAATTCATATTTATTATATCTTTTTGAACGCCTTGCCACAAATACTTTATTTTTCCTGACAAATAAGTTTTGTCAAAACGTTGAGAAAATAAAACCTTTTCTGGCCGAAGTGTCTCTTATTTAAGAAATATGAATGCCGGCCAGACAACCTCTATCTTAAAGATATAAAAACATAAGGCGCCGCCACTGTTTTTATTTACTGGATTAAAGGAAGCTTTCGGGCAAACTCTTCTTCAGTTAACTAAAACGTCTTTATTTAGCTGAAGAGGGACTTGTGTCCGAAAGCTTCCTTCAATCAAGTAAATAAAAAAAGTTTCAGCGTCTTTTGTTTTTTTTTTGTAATATATTGATTGCTTAGTCCCCTGGTCGTTAGATCATACCAGGGCAAACATAGAAACAGCTATTTAAATCTTAGTCCCTACCAGGGAGGATTATTCAATTGAAAGTCGACTCGCCATATCTTAATTTATAAACATCTACTTACAGTAGAAGTATTCACATAATTATATTGTGGGAACTGGCAGTAAAAACATACTTCTTGTATAATTTATAGCCTCATTTTTGGACCATATACAGCAATCGAGGCTTTTTCGATGCTAACCTACCTATAGATATTGTTTATTTACCATTCACTCGATCATTTTGGTTGTTAGGACTTCAAAAAATGGAGAGCTACCATGTATAAGCCTACAATATTCTAGATAAATAGGTTGAACGATAATCATATATTTGGGCATATCTTCGGATTTAAAAGGTTTGGCACGTTGAAACATGAAACTCTTTGACTCTTCCGTGTTTATTTACTTAAATCGTGTGCATAACTAGAAACTAGAACATGAATTGAAAAAGGCATCGAGTCATCGAAAAGTAAGGACAACACTAAAGAGATTGAAATTCGTTTGATGGAATGGCATATTCGTTCTAAATGAGAGAATTATTTGTTAAATACCTATATATATTTTTTTCTCATCTAATTGATAAAATAAATTATTTTACGAAACTATATTTTAAAAATATTCTGCTTGAAACAACACAACAAAATTGTAGAGCTCGGGAAAGTTGGAAGAATTCAGGGGAGGGAAAAGAGCTAACCGTGCGGGGTTATTTTGATAAGAAAGCGGCCAGAAACACAAACAAGGAGAGAGAGACTGCAAGCCTACAATTAAAGAAGGGATTGATACTCGAGTTTGAGATCTCTTTTTGGAACGGATGCTTCGTCATTTCCAAGTAATTTGCTATTATTGATAAACCTACGGGGGAGGGAATTGGTGTTGAGAGAAGGAACAAAAGAAACAAAATAAGAAACAATACTAAAAGGATAGAAAAAGAACAAAAGAGGAAGAAACGAGTGTGTTAGAAAAGGAGTTTTTTAGTTTGTTTATTTATTTATTTCAGCTGTTAATTGGAATGGTGCATTTTTAGCGGCGCGTGATTGGTGGGTGGTTTTGATTGGCTCCCGTAACGAGCACTAAAACCGCTCTAATTGGATTAATCGCTTCAATAAAATAAGGTTCTCATTAATGGAAGTGTTTGATTGGACAACCAATGGTGACCTATAGGCATTGTCCTTTCTACTCTTCTTTCCCCGTGGCCTTCCAACCGCTGCTCTCTGCTGAGATCTTTTTTCTTTATTAGAAGTTGTGTTTGGACTTTTTTACAACTAACTAGTTATCTATTTGTCAAAATAATTTACTGGTTAGGAGCTTGTTTTAGAAATAATTTAGATTCACCCAGCGTTCTTAAGTTATTTATTTCCCTACGATATTCATTTCCACTTCTATCAAGGGAATCTAGCAATATATCACAACACGACTCTTTCAAAATATCTCGTTTATTTTTCTCAAAATAATTTGTTTTCGATTACATCTAAACTATACGCCTCGTTATTGTTCATATTAACCTCTATGGATTGTGTTATATTCATCAACATACAGATATATTAAGACCACCGGTCTAATACAGATTCACCTCAGGAAGGAAGCCTAGATGGAGGGAGCTCCTATATATCAACCTACAATATACTTACTCTCTAGACGAATAAACCGGCTAAATTGTCCGAGTGGTCGTGTAACCAACCTTTTATACTTAATTATTATAATTAACATTATACACGATTTATATATTGGTAGCATTATAATGATCATATGTTGTCAGTATTACAACTATTATCGGCAGTGTCATTAATAATAATTTGAGTCAAAAGCGATCTATGGAATATATTTATATTAAAAAAAGGGCGTACCTGGATCTGTGAGGGATTGCTCCCACTTTATCAATTTATTACACAAAAAAATATATATTTTTAATACTTTTTTTTCTTTCACAGATCCAAGTAGGTCCTTTTTAAATAAATTAATAATAATGTTTTTTGTTGTTGTTGAGAAATTTGTACCGAGATATATATAGGCAGTATGATGTCACAGTCCAAAATACAACAGTTGGCCGACTATATATTTGAACCATAATATGTAAATATCTCAACTCTAAGCTATTATTCGCCCTTTCCGAGATGTTATTGCCACAGACAAATTTCCCCGAGTTTTTATAGTGTTTTATGATATATATTATAAAAATAGATTAAATAAATAATCGGTTTTATATATGTAATCAACTGGAGGTGGCTCTCACACAAATTATATACTAAAGTTAACATCACAGAAATATCCAAAATCTCCGAGTAATAACACTCCTTTTTGAAGCCACACACAAGTTCTGTATATTCAGCATATCTCTAGTAGTCCTTACGGTGTTCTACACATCCACCATGATCTTCCACCAAGTCTAGTGAGCTCTTGATTTAGTGATTTCACTTAATGTATGCCAACCAGTATATTAAATCTAATTGGAGATATTTTTGTATACTTATCGCATGAATAATAGCATTAAGCTCAAATCTAAAAGTATTCTTTCATTTAATTCACACACAAAAAACACCCCACAAAATGTATTTAAGATTTGGACACCAAATGATTCTTCTACAAGATTCCTTTTGACTTGAAATTTCTTACTGGCTACTGCCGTCGTAAATGTGGAACAAAGGAAGAAAGTGGCGGATCAAGGTGGTAAATTAAGAAAGAACCTAATGAATGTCCTTCTTGATCAGAAATGTCAGAAGTTCCAATATTCCCCTGCCGTTACAATGGGCGATGGTCCAGCCCACATAGTCCCTTCAATACACAACTTCTGTCACTGGCACACACAATTATCCAGCCGCAGGAGGTGTAAATATGCCAATACGTTATACCAGAGTGGTAATCAAGGAAGTAGAATTAAGTCGCGGACTAAGCCAGGCCGGAGAAATTTGTCGCGCCCCCTGCTGGCCAACTAATCCGTCTCCCACCGGAAGTTAGATTTCACAGACCGGAAACCGCGACTCGGAACTCTCGAAATTAAAACTGGAAGCAAGGACTGATCTGTTTCCTGCCTCTTCCACCGGCTGTCCTCTCTCTCTCTCTGGCTAGTTAGGCTCTGGGACCGCAGCCACAACACCTATAGAACATACATGTATCATTCGACACGGTACTTCATTTGTTTGAATGGACTTTGTGAGACCCCGTGGGGGTGAATATCATTTTCCTATTTCTTCAGGAGATAAAAAGTAAATTCCGACGATAAAGGATAGAAACCGTGGTGAACATCAGCATTTCTAGACATTACAGTTCTTACATATGCATATAGAACTCTATTCCCAAAGAATTGATGTCCCAAGAGATTCTCAGTTAGGCTCATCACCCTTTATGTTGTAAAATTTGATTTATATAATCATATAACTTTTTTAATGATATACAAAAACTATATAAACGAATTTCGCCATGGAGTTTTTTTTGTTGTTGTTATTATTTTCCTATAGTATGTTTTGAACTTGTCGTCGTTAAGATATCCAACATGGATCCAAGTTGGGAACCACTTGTATAAAAACATCCCATATTTCATCATGTTTGTCTTCACCAGATGAACTTTTCTACAGGAGTTTGGAGAAACCCCTATTCTTTACTATAGCTTACACTATACGGGTCCAGCTGAAAAGCAGAAAACCAAAAGAACAACCACATATTACTGAAATATAGCCTAACATGGATTCTAATCTGTACAAACTTAGAATTCCATCATGCCCAAGTCCTATGTACTTGCAAACTCTGATGGTAGCCACCAGAAAAGGAGCATATGGTGTAAATATTAATTCCATTTCCAAAACCATCGGTATGTATTGTTGATGTTTTTGTTGCCCCTGTGAGGATATTCTCACGAAAATAAAAGTTTTTTATTTATAATTTAGCATTTATATAATATTCTCCTAGCGCCAATGTGTCAAACTTGCTGCCTATCAGGTTCTACTATTATGTAGAGATATTTCGATTGGGATATTGAACATGGATGGCAGACCGATCAAGTTGCGCCACTACGCCACTTTCTCAGTAGTTACAAAAATGCCTCATCAGAATAGACTTCATCCAGAATCTAAATGGCCCCGATTCAGGCAAAGAGAAACCCAAGGAAACTAAATGCTGTTTGACTCTTTTAAAACAAATGGTAATCTACTACTCGTTGTTATTCAGCGAATGCTACATTGGGCTTGTTGTGTCAAGATTCCAGAAACAACTTCCCTCCATTTGCAACAACCAAGTCACTACAGTCCTAACTGCCCGTTAACATTTTCCACTCAATTTGTTCCTCACATCAGCATCATGCGTCAAGATTCTTTTATTATCGCGCGAGAGAAGCGGAAGAGATGATTGGCAGAGCTGGAAATGTTGTCGGGGGTAAATTGACCAATCCCTGAAGGGAATGAAAGCAGGAGTTAATGGACGATAATCAGAATTTATAAGCGCTCGGCGAAATGACGCTGTGTCTCCCCCCCGTTAACTCTGTGGAACTAATGGTACCGTCGCCGGGCCGAGAAGAGATTTGCATGGTACCAGCCGTGCTCTCATATCATTGGTCCTTTGTCGCCCTCTCTGATTGGTATACGGCTACTGACAACATGTGATTCATCCACTGTTGTCTGGGATCAACATTTGGTTTTTAAATAATGGCTCTCTCGTGTCTATTTAGATTGGTGTGCTGATTTCATTCTTTGTTTCTTTGTTTAATCTTTCGATAAAATAATTTTCTAGAATCATTTTCACTATTAACATCGTGTGCATTTTATATATTCTTAAATTATTACTAAAACCACATCTAATTATTCCGCTACGATATAAAAGCCTAGAACTTTTGCATTAGGAACGGAGAATTTCTCAGTCGGATAATATTTCTAGGAAATTCTGCAGATTTTCGGTACAGATTCTATAATCTTGGTAGAGATCCCAGCTGCAAACGTACAGGCAAGTATACTTAAACAAGAATGTTTTGATGGCTTTCAAAAGTTCCCTACACCACGTTGAAACTCTATTACCTTGTAGCTAGGCAGCTATCAAAGATATACTCACCTTTTTGTGAAGAGAATAAAGTTGGTGTAACATTTTCCCTACTGTAATTGGGCCATAGATGATGGACTATGTAAATCTAAGTGAACATCGCGAACCAATAACCATTACACAGAGAGCACATTGCACATCTAACCTCTACCAGATAAAGGGATCATGGTCCCGTAAGAGCCAGCCTTCAGTGTCTTGAACACCATTACACAACACCATAGCATCGCTATATACGCGCCAGATAAACCGTCGGCATTCTAAACGAAGGCGACACCAAATTTGAGGGCGATTGAATTGCAAATGGCGCGAAGAAACCTGACGCCTTGATAAATTGCGGGTGAATTTGATCTCGGCGTGAGTTTGAATGGGGAGGAACTCCCTCAGGACGCAAATATCTTTAATATTTATTTAGTCAGTTGGTCTGTCGGTCTCTTAACTCCTCGAATCTAAACTCTTCTATGGAATATCCCACACAGATTATATTCCGGCTATATAGATATTTGACATTTCCACCGATATATTCAAATCTAGAAGCTTACCATCCTGGATATACATTTACTCTTTACCGCGATCTAAGCGTGAATGTTACCTCTCCCTGTCACTACATTCCGAATCACGATAGCAACAGCCATGGAATTCTGTTCGGCTAAAAGAACCCAATGTTTAATCGTCTCGCGAGAAGCTTACAAAATCATAAATCAGGTTGATCAGTTTCTTTTTCACGGTACATATAAGGCCTATCTCTCAGCTAACATTGGAATAATCAATCTTCTTTCATTCAGCAATTTAAGATGTACCTAATAAGAAACGTCTTACATATTTTTCGTAAATTTTCTCTCGGATTCTTTGTATAATATGTAATCCATTTAGTGCTTTCTAGACTCCATCTTTGTTTCTTTTAGCGTCATCAAAATTGTGTCTCGTAACTTATGTTAAAACCACTTTTCAACCAACATATTTCAAACTTTGCTAATTGAATATAGTATAGACAGAATATAGTATAGAGTTAGGTTAAGCAATGAGGAGTGTGTCAAATTAAGCATGAGTCTTTAGTGAGAGACTACCTCCAGGACGGACTGAGTTTAGATATGGTGTCTCATGGGAGACTCTACTGTATTCCGGCAGTGGTAAAAATATTTGGGAAACCAACAGTTCCGTCGCAGGTGTGAGGAAGGATCCATCTTGTCTGTGGGGGAGCCGCAGGAATTCTGCCGTTTTCGAAGCGGAACAAAAGTTTATATTTTTAAACCAGGCGGCGGTGGCGGCATATTGTGGGACAAATTGTTTCCTCCTTCTGACAAGAAATAACTCGAGAAGAAAAACCTCAGCTGACTTGGCCAAAATTCCTGCCTCAATGCTCCGAGACATTCATCCGAGGGACACACGCCTATTTTTCACCGTTTTTCTGCCACTTCTTGCGTCTAAGGAAGTTATTTCGGGTTGCGATCTGCATGACTGCCGTTGTTCGAACAGATCAGATCGGACTGGAATAGCACACTGCCGAGGATTCATTCTGTTCTATTTGGATGGTAGTGGTCACTAACAGATACTTCAGCAATATGGGAGGAGAACTCTCGATTATTTTGATGGATAGTTGTTCTCTCATAATTCTTCTCAACTTATTTTATGGAATATTTTCCACATTCATAAAATGTGAACCTATTTATGCGGTTTTAAGTATGTAATGCGGTATTAATGACAAAAGTTACTATTTACGGGTCAACACAAAAAGCAATAGACTAGGGCCTAAAGTAATAGTAACTAAAAACACAAAAGCGTACACTCAAAAGTGCAACAACAAAAAAAAAAAAAAAAGAAAGAAAAATAAACTTACAACTGGTTAAATAAAATTAAAAAAAAAAACAGTACTTATCTTTATTGCTGCTTAGGTAGGGATCGGACCGGGGTTACGCAGGGAATGCGAAGAGATCACCAGACACGGATAAAAAAAAACGAAGAGAACACTATAAGCGTCTCTACACAAAACTTTATCCCACACTCCACTCTCGCATTCCCTTAAACCCCCTTTATATACAAACATGGCCACATTCGTCCAATGAGAAGGCGGGAGAGATTGGTTCACTATCAAACAACATTTTCCCACAAAAATCTGAGATAAGATTTAAAAAATGCAAATATTTGTCAATATAATTTGACATTAAAAGTAGAACTTGTACTGTAAAAATAGGTTTTTGTTAATTAAAAATAGCGAGGTGAATTTTTGTTCATAGAGAGCTCTCTCTCACTAGGTTATTGACCTCGTTGCATTGACCAATGAAAGAGTATAAAACTGATAATACACTTATCCCACTCAACTACGCAATATATTGTTGCAAAGTATTTATTATTTTATTAACAAAGTATCATTTTTTTATGTTTATATTTTGATACTCTATAAAATTCCCTCATTTTTTATATATATTTTTCAAAAAATCATTCACAGCTTGTGCTTGCCGTGTCATCCCTAAGTTTGTCTTTCCTAATTTTCCACGTGGCAATATTATTGGTTAGAATAAGCTTTAAGAATATTATACAAGGAAAAATAACCATTTTCACGACTGTAATTTGAACTGGCTTTATATGATGCTGGCAAAATCAACCAACAAATATTTAGGAGAGATCTCCACACCCAGAACTACATACCTGGGTTAGTTAGTTAGTTAGTTAGTTAGTTAGTTAGTGGGGTAAACTGTCGCTTTCACCAGCCACGACCCTGGATCGAATCCCGCATTGGACACTTTTTTATAAAGAAACTATTGCTCTAATTGTTCCTGATTCTTACAAAAGTCCAACCCCACCAGCAAGTACCTAAATAGGGATATAGCACATTTGTTAGTGCAAAAGTTTATTTGCTTTCTACACATGTAGAAATGTGGTGCACTTAGAGTAAAATCAATCGCTAACTCTCTACCATGATTATCATGACTTGTACACACCGAGTATACTGTGGATAACAATAATAAAACGCCATTTACTAAATTCATTTCGAAAATGAAGTCCATCCTATATAATTTATTCTTAAAGCGATTTTTCCTACAGCTTGGAGCGTATACATTTCTACTTTGGTCTCGTAGTAATTCCCCTGCTGACGTGGTTTGGTTTAAAGTCATATAAAATATATACTGATAGTTTAAATTTTACACATATAAATTTACTGGCAATGCGTTTCTTTTAAATATTATCAAATATTATCACTACAGACCTTACTGCAATGATATGAGTTATTGAATGAGAGGGCTTGGCTCATCAGTAGTGAACCCTCTCAGCGGTTTCGCCAAATTAATCTCTAGACCGCTCTACTATTGTATTGGATTGGTTTTCTTATATACCCTGTATTTTCTATGGAAGGCAGCTTAGGGGTGTTTAGTGAACTATGGACATAAGCTTATAGGTCTGTATCAATAGAATATCAAGAAAACGTAAATGTTCTATCCTATCTATAAGGACTCTAGAAGATCCACCTCCTTGTCTGGAGGAGGACTCTCTCAAGGTGGGGAAGCCTCTCTTGCTAGTACATATACAACTGTGTATTTCCCTACATTTTTTATTTACCCTTTATTAAATTAATACAAAGCAATCGTGCCATCTATACATAAAATGAAAGGATTTTAGCACGAATGTTTCTTTTATATATAATACAATTTGTATTGCATATAGATGGAACATTTGTGCTTAAATCCTTTATTATATATTATCCCTTTATTTTACCATAGTTTTTTTCTTCTGTAACAATTCATTAGAAGAATCGATAAATCGTCTATGAGAAGGATATATATAAAGGATATTTAAATAACAAATTACTCTAATGCGCGCGGTGATTACCATTTCAATAATTAAAACTGACAAAGACGAGAGATGTAAAAAAAAAACAAAAAAAAATTCAGCGGCAGCGGCATCAGATGATCTCCAATACCAGCCTAGAAGCAACTTCCAGCAACTATATTTGAAATGTTTTTTTTTTTTCTTTCCTGCGCTTGGACTCAAATTGATTTAGGCTTAGCGAATGTCCGAGATTGTTCGGTAGTTGTTTATGCTTTTAGAAATGTTCTTAAAGATTTACCCGGTTACCTTGGCAACGGAGCATATTGTTCAAGGAAGTAATCCGACAAATTCTAGAATTTCAGGATCTCGGACAAATAGAGAACCGGACGACAAATATTTCAGTTAATTTTTGTCCCTCGCTGCCTCCTTTTTTATTTATTAGTTAGAAGTTGTATCTTGCAACCCTGTTTGCTCAATTTCAGAGATTTTTTTCACTAAATAATCTTGCTTAGATGTTCTTATAGAAAAGGTTATTCTTTGATAGTAAACTCTTTCGGATTATATATATATGTTATAGCCTTTTATAATTTTAATAAATTTATTTTTATAAAAACATATGTAGTATATTTGGTATTTTTTATTTATTTATTAAATTTAAATGATCTCTAAAATGTACGCACGGAAAATATTCCGTACTAAACACAATTCATAGTTTTTAATATCTGGGAATTAAAAAATAGAGAGAGAGAGGCATTTCTTTAAATTTAGATTATTCTAGACACATAATACATAATTGATAGAGAATTCAATATTTAAAATGTATTTTTACAAAGGTTTGTTCCTAACACCTTGATGGTCAAATGTCACTTATTTAGAATTCGACTCCGATATGGTGAGCCTATCCTCATGTTATCGCCCGCTATTTTATAAACTTCAAGGTTGTAAAACGTTGAAATTATTCTGAAGTTGATTAAATATCAGTTTCTAATGTTTTTACTGCAATGATGAAACAAATTGGAAGGCCTGGCTCATCAGTGGTGAACTCGGTTTCATCAGTTTCATCTATAAGACCTTTCTACAATTACATTTTGCTGCTCTGCTTCTATTATCCGGCAATTCATAATGATGGAATTTAAGGAAAATATGGTAAACAAGCTTTGAGACACACACTATCTAAATATATAAATCTACATCTTGTATAGAAACTTTCGAGACTTCGCGTTTTTTTTAATTTCTCTGAAAATTTCTATGCATATACCTACCATCCCCATACAGTAGGGAAATGTAAAGTGAGCGTTTTCGAGTTCCTCGAGTGTGTGATCTAAATTCTTGTTGTTAGGTAAATATGATTGGTTGACGTCTTTAGGTTTTCAATTTCTTGCTGGGTGCAGTGTAGGATCATACATGTTCTTCTTCAGATCTACATCGATCGCGTGGCAACATCAGCGTGGCCAGCGAGGACGTGGCAGGGAATGTGCAGCCGTCGCTAATGGCCTTATCTGTGGTCCCTCAAGTCCGTTGACAGCCTTGAGCGGCGGGGGTGGGTGTTGCACCTGGACGGCTGGGGGACAGCTGCCTCACCCCCGCGGCAAGAACCTGGGGTCGGTCAGCTGCCGCTAAGGGGGGCAGTCAGTCCCTTCTATTTCAACATTTCTTTCTGGATGCACAACTCAGACACTTCAGGTGATCTTAGTCAACAACATATACGAATATTCCTTTCAATAAAGAATTGACACTAGATGTCCTTTATTGGGATACAACATACAAGCAAACCAAGTGCTTATCTAAAACCTGAACGTATAGAGAGATCAACGTATTTTACATATATTTTTAAGACACGTAACTATATTTACCTGTGCATAGGGACCATTTGAAGACCTATCCTCAGGCTGCCGATTGTTTACTGCTTTTCCAATAACAACTTCAAACAGGCTTACAAACAGTCCTCTAACTAATATTCAAAGTTCAATATACATACCTACAAATTCCCAAATCACTCGTCTCTCCCCATATTAGACATTTTCTTGCATTTATAATGATGCTTTTTGAAGAATTCTATGAAAAGTGCTATACGGAGACCTTTCACACCAAGTTGACCATCGATTGTCACCACCACCAACCAGTTAACTGGCCTGGGTGGTGATGATACGGTATTGATGACGTAGGCGCTTCTCCAAGATTGATTCCTCTACTCACGTGATTTATGATGCTTGCTTTACCCTGGTGATTTACCGCCGTGGATGGCCGCTGCTGCGGTGGCTAATTGTTCGCCACTCGAGCTGGAGATTCTTACTACATCGATAATATTGCTATTATAGGATATATGCATTAAATTATATTTGCATTTCTGCCCACGCACGCCAGAACAAAGAGGCCTCAAGAATATTATATAAACCATAACATAATCTACAAACTGAGATTCACCACACACACACAATTTATGTTAATTTATAATATCCATTGAACTTTCAAAAATTATTGAGTTGAAGTTCCACAACATTAGAAGGGCCTGGGTGGTGAATTATTCCAGAGATTATACCTGATAGCTACTGTAGTGCTGCTTGTACCATTCATCTACACACCACTTGAAATATATCGGTGATGTTTTACTCGACTACACTATGGTCTTTCCAATCGAGAAAAAGAGAGAGATAAGCTCTACTCATCTACAGAAAACACCACATTAAAAACCACAATATTCACAGACATGATACCATTATATCAAATATCAGAGCTAATCCAAAAGAAGAAGGAAATAAGCAGTGCTCATAGCAGCATAATAACTTAACCTAACGGATCAATCGCCTCAAAAAGGTGTCCTTCGCTATTTTTTTATCTGCTGACAAGATAGTGTAGAAAAATAATAAAAAATATATTCTTCAAAATTATATAAAATAAAAAATATACTTTTTAAAATATTGATAGCATATATGAATAATCGTTCAAATAAATACACTGGTGTCCAAAAAATAAGAAACTTAACCAATATTGAAATTTCTCAAAAGCTAATTTATTAACAAATATAAAATTTAGCATACAAATAGTTTAAACTATGGAGAATTTGACTAGCTATATGAAAATAAAAAAAAATATTTGAAATTATGAAATATGCAAATTATTACCAACATACCCAAAGTTAAGGTTCCAGATCTTAAAGAAATAAGATATCAATAGGGAGTAAGATCACCTCTAACAGCTATCAAGGTCTCGCAGCGAGCCCTCATACTGTTTACCAGGCTTTGGAGGAGGTCCAGGGGTAGTAAACCCCACTCCTCCAATAGAGCAGTTCTTAGCTCAACGAGGGTTCTGGGAGAGGGTGACGAGCTCCAATAAGCCTCCCTAGAGCATCCCACACATGCTCTATTAGATTCAGGTCCGGAGATCTGGCTGGCCAATACATCCTTCGAATATTCTCACTCTGGAGATATTCATTGACTAGCCTAGCCCTATGCGGACGAGCATTATCGTCCATAAAAATTAAATTGTGACCAATTTGATCTCTATAAGGTCTTAGATAGGGCTCAAGGATCTCGTCCCTGTACCTTTGGGCAGTTAAAGTGCCCCCAGAAAAAATGTGGAGGGGTGTGTGTCTGCTAGAACTGATGCCAGCCCAGACTAAGAGACTGCCCCCTCTAAAACTGTCTATTTCCCTGATGTTACTGGGATGATAGCGGGTTCCAGGCTCCCTCCAGATGAAAACTCGTCGAGAATCTGTGTTTAAACTAAATCTTGACTCGTCACTGAAGAGAACATTGGCCCACTGATCATGAGTCCAGGCGTGATGTTCCAAGCATCAATTCAAGCGAGCTCTCCTATGAGCAGAGGTTAAAGGGATACAGACCATTGGTCGTCTTGCATCTTCGTGAAGCCTTCGGTAAACAGTTTGTCTTGAAATTCTCGTTTCAGTAGCACTTGAGAGTTCATTAGAGAGTTGAATAGCTGTCATCTCCCTATGGCGCTTGGCAGTTACGACCAGATAACGGTCTTCAGAGGTAGCTGTTTTTCTTTTTCTACCAGAACCTTCTTTTCTTTTGATGGTTCCTGTCTCAATGAACTGTTTCCATATTTTGCTGACCACAGATTTATTCACATTTAGCCATTTTGCTACTTCAACTTGTGATTGCCCTGCCTCCATTCTTCCAACAGCTCTCCATTTTAAATCATCTGCTAAAATTTTTCGTAAACGCATAATTAACTAAGGATTAAATAAAATTATAATTGGACAATTCTTGGATGGGGTAAACGACACGCCAAATAGCACACTTATAAAGACAAGCAAAAAAATTCATATTTTCAAATTTACCGAATCGAATGGTTGCGATAAATAAATTCTACGATTTAAAATACCCAATTAAATTACTTTTTAGCTTTTAGCGTTGTATATTTTAAAACATATCATTAAAAAACAAAAGTTTCTTATATTTTGGACACCAGTGTATATAAACTTATAATACATATTTGGGTTTTTGTTTTTTTTTCGTAAGGCTCCAGTCGTTGATCTTTTTGGTGATAGCAGCTTGCCGAATTAACAGTAAATAAATGCATCACCCTAATAATCTTTTAGGACCTTTTATTCGTATTCAAATATCCAAACTTCTAGGTTCTGTTGTTGGGAAGGGAGGAAATATCTACCCTCTCTTATTCCCATGTAACTTGAATTAGTTATAGTCAGCCATTTTCTGTGTTAATCTGTGGTTAACTAGGGCGAGGATTCACTTGTTGGAAGAAAAGGCTTCAAAAATGCTGAGTTGTGTTTATATTTAAATACATGCTGGGGAGAGGTGTTGAGTCTCTCTAGCTTTTCATTAATCCAAGAAAAGGTTGAATTGAAAAGTACTGAAACAGATAATGGTGTCTTTTATTTAAGCATTTTAATATATCCAATTAGTATTTATATATTGGGATAATATAACTCTGGTAATTATTTTATTTTCAAGTGATTCTCGGCGTCTTGGCGGTATTTTGAGTATTCCGACCGCTTAGTTCCAAAACGGTTTTGTTCCTCCCGTGAATTTAAATTGATTGCCTTAGACATTACGAAGACTTCATCTACTGGATGGAAATGGAAGATTCACTCGGGTCTCCACAAGTTGTTGTTTCTTAAATGAAGAGGTCTTAAGGTGACGTTTGTTGTGGACAACGGTTGTTGCTTCGTCAGGCATGTTGTCAATATCGGGACAAGGCTGTGTGGATCCAACACCTTCTATGTTCTTGCAATATGCAATGTGCTGTTACAAGATTTCCTGGGATAAATCTGTTATGGTTTAGTGTACGATATTGATCATCTTCATTGCTGCGTGTTTACATTTTCTCTGTATTCTTCTAGCACACGCCCTATATCTTTAGTATTTATCAATAATTAATTGATAAAAATAGATGGATAGTGTAAAAAATTGGTGTAGTGTTTGTTGTCTGGTTTGGTAGGGTTTCTTCGTGTGTTTTGTGGATGTATGGAATTCCATGGTAACTGATTATTAGAAGGTATCGAAGACAAACGTCAGGTTACTGGCGCACACACAGAGCTAATCAACAAGAGAACGTGTTGACAGAACAGAGCAGTGCATTAGGAGAACATATATTCTACTATATATGCCCTATATGCAAATTACAATGGTATTCTCCCCCAGGAGAGGTGCCACCCACACGACAAACGTGCCTGCCACGCGCCCCGCTCCCCTCAGCTCCTATAAAAGGATTTCTCCGTCAAGGCCTCGGCGACCCACGCACCTTTTCTTTCTTTCATTCTTCCCCATTTTTTAGCGGATGACCTCCCCCTGTGTCTCCCCCCGTGCCGTCTGGCGCCTGATGTCACAATTCTTCTCTCTAGATCCTGTAAACATCCCTCCGCCATACCTGGATGACCATCTACAGCCTGGATAGAAAATTCTGCACGTCTATTCCTTTTTTTTTTCTTGGTATAGTGTCCGCAATACATTATTTCATTGATATCTTAATAGAAATATGAGTTCCTTCAACCTGAGGTGGTTGTGATGGTCTGCTAATGATTCCTCAATGTCTCGCTCTGTCTGTCAGAACAGATCTGCCCGACGTCTTCAGCTGGCTCGACCTGATTCTAGTTTCTCAGAAACTTTGGCTCTCGAATCACTTTAACCAATTTGGAATTTCTGTACACTTAAATCATTTAGGATTATTCCCATATGCACATGAACCGAGACAGCCTGTGCAATTCGATCTCCGAAACAAGCATCAGTCTGAGATTGTACTCACTTCCCATTGCGTCCAAAGGATCATCAAGACTATTGTCAATACGCCAGAAACTACACAAAACATAGAGGTATAATGATGATATTGCGCCACGTGTATTGTTTATATATGTTACCTAAACTGGCTTATATGCTTGCTTTCTTGTCTTTTAAGCGGAAGAGCTGTGCTCGAAGCAAAAATTTGAAATTTATACAATTTTAGATGCCTATTTCTATAGACACGTTAAAAAACATCAAGAATAAACCTTCAAATGCAGACTATATGCAGAATCAACATTCAATAGTTTTAGCGATTTGGTGGATTAAATTATCGAAATTGCTGAGTAGGTTCGCCACTAATAAACTAAACCTCTCCAAATCTTCTTCAATCTATGAATTTTAGAAATGCGTTCGATATATGTTAATAAAGTTTTAATGTGTAAATACTCGTGTAAGCCAAACCAGCCTTATATATGATAGGGGCATGTCGAAGTATTCTCATAATATATCATTGGCGTGTCTTTTTGATCATAGCAACTTCTTGTTTCGTAATGCTCTCCTCTCGACGAAGAGTTATTATCCCGAAAAGACTCCACTAAATGGTAACATTGTAAAGTTCCATAACCCTCAATAAATGACTTTCTTAAAAGATATGGTCTCTATAAAATATTACTACAAGTAACTTGTAGTTAAACACGCGTGTCTTCAATTTCGCTCTTGTAGTATATCAAGGTTGCTGAATTGCAACAACCATACATAAAACAGACAAACATTATAAATTAAGAAAAAAAGACATTTACTGATCGTGCAACTAAAAGTTGCTGATGCTTTCCGAACTCTATCGGGATAAATGTCAACTAATCGTTGATCTTTAATTATTCCAGAAGTTTCTCGATCAGGAGATGCCCTTTCCCTTAATGTATTCACCTGATCCCAGTACAATTTCACTTTTGTGCTATTTATCAAACAGTATGCAGCAGTTGTAAATTTTACCTGGCGTATTTTTAACGATAAAAAGATTTTTTCTAAGAAAATCTCGTTTGCTAATAATTGGCCCCGATAATACACTATCGCAGCACCTCTGTGAATAATTCGGAAAGATGTCACCTTGGAAGCTGCTAGCTTATCAACGAGGGTTGCAGTTCCCATGATGCGACACAAGAATCCACCCGACACGTAATCGTATGCACATAAATTAGCCGAGAGGGTTGGCAGCTGTGGCAGCCAATCGCCGAGCACTTCAAAAATCGATTGAAATTTTTTAACTCCGCCACTCCCCCCATTTTAAAGAGACAACACGGTAAATTTATGGCAAGAGCGAGCGCCACTAGCTACCCTGTACATCAATGATTCTACAGAAGGTAAATTTGATTGTGTTTATCGTTACCTTGGATTGCTTGTTTGTTCCATATGGGGCCTGAGGTATTGTAAAGATCACGAGAATGATAGTGGAATAGTTCCCTTTACTATAATGTCTATGCAAATATAAAAATCTTCTATAGTTTTCAGAAAAACTCACTTTATTGTTCACACTGGCGTATTTTTCCACACTGAGGTTTCTATAAGAATCAGGCTGGGATTGTTGTGTATTTGATCGGACGTTGTTCTAAATAGATTTTACCGATGATTGCAGTTTGTTAACGACGGATAAATCAACTTGTTATAATTCCTATTTTATTCTCTGAATCATGAAAATATATTTAGATGGCCCAGGTGAGATAAACTTGAGAAGCTTATATTTTGTGAGGGTTTTGTGAAGTACACTTATGGATAAAACTTAAGAAAGTTTCATATTTTGATGTCGCCGATTATCTGTTTTTTTTTTTATTTATTATTATTTTTTTTTAAGGAGACATAGCCAATTTTGTTCATACTTGTTTATCTCGTGTGTTTTCAATAAAGGACACTGTGTATCAAATATCTTTCAGAATTATTGTCTGAATTCCGATAAACATGCTAAAAAGTATAACTACCTTAAGTTTTGTCCCCATGAGTGTATATGACAATTTTGCACACACACTCTGATTTATTTTATACTAGCCGAATGACCCGGGCAACGCCCTAGTTTTACCCGATTAAATGTTTTTATTCAAATACTATTCGTTACAATTATAAATTGGCGCCGTGGATGTCACTCTTGTGAAACGTCCCGCTCCAAACTTTGTGTCTGAGAAGCAATATTTTTTATGGAGAGATGATCTGGCTTTGTATCTTCTGATCGGATGAATGTTTCTCTGTTAGAATTTTGTTCCTGCATACTAAAAATGAACTGGCTTCACCCGTGGTCTCTGCTTTTTGGATTTTTTCCCGATATAATTTTGTATCTGGTAATCAAACATGATACAGCAATATTGTAATCATCCTTTTCTGAATAAAAAACAACTATTTTTGCCCAGAACCTGTCAATTTCAATTTTTCTTGGCAAAATAATTCGACAAATATCTCTTCCAGATTTTATTCTATGTCCTTTTAAAACACGTTTTACATGTACATTAGGTCAGCTGATATTACCTCCCATATTCACCGCTAGAGGCGCTGCTTGCGAGCGAAAAAGAAAATTTGGAACGCTTTTTGAAAATAACTCGAAGAATATTCGTGATAGACACCTGAAATTTTCACTATAAGTTTTTCCAGATTCTACTATATGTACTGTTGAAATTTCAGTTAGATTACTTACGTATTGTGTACGTGTATAGCCGACAAACATACACACATACATATATACATACATACATACATACATACACCGACTTTTATATATATAGGGATTTCTCTCTCTTTGGCACGCTTGTTCGGCGGTACATATACTAAATTGGAACGATACAGAGATTAAGTGCCTTGATGTCCCCCGCGTCGCTGAAGATGACTACATAATCCGTGCCAGCCGGTTCCTCCGAGCCAGGCTCGAAGCCGCGTCAATGGACGCAGACTATCCATCATTTCCTGACCTTAGCTGGGCGCTCCGTGTGCATCGCTCAGGACTGAACAACATATACAACGAGAATGGGCGTCCCATGGAAGGTCAAGCGGCGCGTCGCAAGATCTTCACAACCTTCCGGGAACGTTTCTCTCGCCCGTCCTGCGACCCTCACATTGCCGCAGATTTCCTGCGTGAGGTAACGACCCCCATCATCCTAGAAAACAGTGATCCCCTACACAGGCACGAGATTTCTTCGGAGGAGATTACCGCAGCCATCCGCCGCCTACCGCTCGAAAGAGCTCCTGGATGGGATGAAATACCCTGCGTACTGATGATGGCCTTCGATGAGTTCTTCGTTGGTGCGCTCCAACGTCTCTTCGAGGCGTCGCGGATTTGTGGGGAATTACCTTCTTCATCACGACGGAACTCCATCTGTCTCATACCCAAGTCGCACGGTGATCCGGGCCTCAACGGCTACAGACCCATCTCCATTCCAACGACAGACTATCGGGTCCTCAGCAGCGTTCTCCTCGGGCGACTCCGACCTCATCTTCTTCGCCTAGTGCCCGAAGTGCCAGACCTACGCTGTTTCGGGACGGTCCTCCTCTTGGAATATAGCTCGCGTGTCTGACGAGGTCGCCGCAGCCTCAAGGAACAACACACCGCTAGCTGTAATCTCCACAGATCTTGAGTCTGCCTTCGACACCTTGGACCGGGGTTTCCTGATTTTTCTACTGGTGTCTCTTCGGCTGCCGCCAGCCTTCATCGGTTGGCTCCTCGTGCTCTACGCCGGGACAGACGCTACAGTCAGAGTAAACAAGCATTACACACGACCTTTCCATCTGCTGAACGGAGTCAAACAAGGCTGCGCCGCCAGTGCCGCCTTGTTCAGCATTGCGACAGGACCACTCCTACATCGTCTAGAGCGGGTACTCGGCCAAGGCAACGTCCTGGCCTATGCTGACGACATCAACTTACTCATACGGAATGATGAGCAATTCAAACTCGTCAAAAATATCTTCGACGAATTCCGTCTTGCATCAGGAGTACGAATAAACTACAGCAAGTGCAAAGGTCTGTGGTGTGGTGCTTGGAGAAACCGGGTCGATTCCCCTCTGGACATTTGCTGGTCAACAGCCCAATTGAAGGTGCTGGGCTGTCTAGTGACTACAGGATATGGAACATCAGTCCAGGAGAACCATCTGGTCGAACTGATGGAGACGGCCGCTGCAAGATGGTCCCCCTTCGTCCGCAGCCTCTCTCTCGTTGGGAGGGCAAGAGCTGCAAACTCCCTGGTGCTCTCCTCAGTGGTACACCATCTTCACGGATACCTGCCTACCGACTCCACCATCTCTAAGCTCCAAGCTCGACTGGTGCGTTTCGTCTGGGGACCTGGGCGCACCGCCTGGCTGTCGGGAGGTGTTCTAGCACGTCCTGTCTCCATGGGTGGCTTCGGCCTCCTCGACGTCGGCACACAGCTGAGACTGGCGTGTATGAAAGGTGTCCAAGCTTCGCTTCTTGGAAGTCTCAACGCCTACTCTTGGCTCACTGATAGTGGGGCCTGGTTAACTCCCCTTCCATCCGGGACATGGCTTCCACCTCGACGTCGTAGACTCTTGAAGATATGGGAAGCAGTTTCAGACTTCCTAGCACTGGACCACCGGATAGTTCCAACACAACAGCTGAGGGAACTCGCCATAATCGGAGGATGCAGGTTCCTTCGGCTACCTGACCTCCTAGCCGCTGCACGGTGGATGGGAGCACGTATCGGGGACTTCGATGGCCCTGTGTCACCGCTCACTCGTCCGACCCGTTGCGCTCTTGCAGACGCCACAGCGTTGGCCAACTTCTGCAATAGTCTGATTGAAGAAAACCTCCTAGGGTCCCACCGGGCGGACAACCTAGGCGAAGCTGTGGTGCTGCGCGGGACGGTGACTCCGCTCATGCGCCTAACTACCCGCACCATCCGCCGTACACTTGAGCGACCACGCCTGGCAACCCTGTCCATCGCCCAGCTTCTGGCAAGACTTTGTCAACATTCCTCTCACCGTCGGCTGGCCATCGCTTCGACGTTGCGCCTTTTCAGGGCACAATGCCGACATTGCAGTACAGCTGGCCCTGCACGCTCTTCCCCATCCTGTTCATCCGGCCTCTGCTCGAGAGACCTGTATCGCCTGTGGCTCTAGCGACCTGACGTTGGCCCACTGCTACTGGTCCTGCAGCTCCATCAGGCCCCTCATACGAGAGGCCTTCAACATCATACAGCAACCACCCGACCTGCAGGGTTGGCTCTTCGGTAAAGGGCTGGATTACGACGCCCTCGCCATCCTCGCGTCTGCCAAGTCATCAATACACAGGTTCTTTCTGAGCCTTGAGATGAGGGGAGAACGTGAAACCCCCTTACTCTCTGGAGGAGGACTCTTTGTCGTTGGGGGAATCTCATCGACTGTACATAACTGTATATATTTTACTCTTTTATTTTATCCCTCTTTTTATAATTATTATATACTACCACACATTGACTTGTGTATGAGGTCAATAAAATATTTTTAAATCTGTCTTTGACTACTCTCTACGCGCACACACATTATATATTTTATAAA
The DNA here is from genome assembly GCA_030710605.1 of Cordylochernes scorpioides. Classification (NCBI taxonomy): domain Eukaryota; kingdom Metazoa; phylum Arthropoda; class Arachnida; order Pseudoscorpiones; family Chernetidae; genus Cordylochernes; species Cordylochernes scorpioides. The sequence continues at coordinate 54,988,996 of CP092881.1, forward strand.
GTCTTACTATAAATAAGAAACTTTCAATTTGTTTGCACGACTAGTGATTAAGCCGTGTAGATGTAGCCGACACTAAACCTCTCTTCCAACAAAGGAGAGTGGAATTTTCTCAAGTTGACGTCATCAAGTATTTATTCCAGAATGTAGATGAATTCTAGCCCACACCCCAGATTGATGGAGATTGATTTTCATTTAGATATATTTCACACAATAAGTACTTAGATATATATAGAATTTAAATAAATGAATACGTACTGGTGGATTTTAAACAATGAATATGTAAAAATGGATTTCAAACAATGAATACGTAAAGGTGAATTTAAACAATGAGAATACGTAAAGATGGGTTTCAAACAATGAATACGTAAAGATGGGTTTCAAACAATGAATACGTAAAGATGGGATTACAAACTATGATTACATAAAGATGGGTTTACAAACAATTAATACGTAAAGATGGGTTTCAAACAATGATTACGTAAAGATGGGTTTCAAACAATGATTACGTAAAGATGGGTTTAAAAACAATGATTGGGTAAAGATGAGTTTACAAACAATAAATACGTAAAGATGGGTTTCAAACAGTGAATACGTAAAGATGGGTTTACAAACAATGAATACGTAAAGATGGGTTTCAAACAATGAAGGTATGTAAAGATAGGTTTCAAACAATGAATGTATGTAAAGATGGACTTTAAACAATGAAAACAAAGCACGTAGAGATGGAATTTAAACAATGAATACTCATAGATGGATTTTCACATAGATAATACTCAGAGATGAATCATCCCACACAAGGAATAGAGAGAGATATGGCCCATATGTAAAACAGACGCTGTGAATCCCGACCCCAGGAACATAGTTAGCCAGCCGGGCGTGGTTAGCACACCAGTAAAAAACTCCCCGCACAGACCCCCGCCGCTATTTCGGAATGTGAAACGCGAGCTCCAGACATTATAGCTTTCCTTTTTTCGTCATCGCCTTTTGTCCCGCGGTTTTCTCTCATTGTCGGAGTTATTTGGGGACAACAATAAGGTGCCCCTCGAACACTTCTCGTTATTTTTAATTAATTAAAATAGATACCGGAAACCTGAATGAGTCTTGGGGACCGGAATAGACCACCGCGGCATTGTCCCTTTAATAGGAGAAGGCAGATAAGTCGATTCCTGGGGATTGGAATATTTCTAGCGCTCACACACAGTGCTACCATTGCTATTGGACAGAGAACTTCTCAGGGTACATGGCATTCAACATGGAAACGTCTCAAGGTCAAATGTCGCTTAAAGCCAAGAATCACTTAATCAAAAGCTTCATTATTTAGAGAGCAGCGGAATGGTAAAGCTACACAGGCTATCTAGATGTGGCTCTGAAACATGATAATACCATGAACTGACAGATTGAGAAATGATGATCTTCTAAAATGATCAATGAGAGATGTGGCCTACTGGAGACACTTGAGAGGAGGACGACCGGACAACTTGTCCGAGTGGATAGAGGTTGGAAGGATGTATAGGAAGATGTGGGCCGGAGTTGGAATTTATTGAGAATCTTGAGAGAGGACACTGGGATATCATGAGAAGACTATTCACAGAGAGAAATCTCTGCGAGGACAGGAATATTGCCAGCCTATGTGTAGATAGAAAATAGATTAGTACACCCTCTAGAGTTCTAGAAAAATAATGGTCAACTCTCCCGTCGATATAAATGTCAAAACAAGAGTCCATCTAATGCCACCCTGTAGGGTTGTTAGCTGGTGGAATATGTAAAGCTGAATACTTGTACTCACTCAAAATGTATTCATAATTTACGTTGGATATATGTAAATAGGCTTCATGACTTCTCTACAAATGTGTATGTCTCGTTCGAATTTTGAAAATGCATGTAGTTTTAAAACTAATTAACTTTTAAAAATATATATAAAGGCTGATTTATTGTGTGTAGGAGATTGACATTTTTTAGGTAATTTAAATTTGAATAATAAAAAAACATTATATATTAATGCATTTTTAAAGCTTGGGCAATCCATAACGATAATTATATTTAGAAAAAAGCGCAAATATTGAATTTAGAATTTTTCCTCCCAATATTTCGAGGGGAAACTCGCTTCTCCTTATCAATTTAAAAAGATTAAAGATCAAAAATTCAATTCAAAAAACATTATATTTAAAAAAATTCTAAATCCAATATATGCATTTTTTCCAATATACTTGTGTCATACTTGTGTTCGAAACGACTTGTTAACAGAAGAATGTTAGATGATGCACACACAAACACTAAGAAGACTGACTATCTCTAGCTTCTATCACCACTTAACACCATTATTCTGTCCTAAAAAATCCACACTCTGACAGTTTTAAGTCCTTCGATCCACAGCTTACTCCTGTCCTAGTGACTACTGGCTCACCCGGTTTAATCAGACGGGGGGAGGGACCTAATCATGTTTCCCCATCGATCAGGGGTCCAAGTAACGCCGCCCCCCATGCCATCTTTTTTTTTTTTTCAACTTCTATGGATTCTGCACTTTACGTCTACGAGCTTCTGTACACTATTTTATGTAGCCACTATTGTAGTTAGAAATGGAGCCATTAAAATTTTCTGTAAAATAGACATCCATAGTTTTTGTCACTCTCCAATCTTGCTCTGCTCTACGTGGACATTATTTACTCGTGAAACACCAACTGTGAATCATTGACTATTGTTGAGATTATTCCACCCAGCCTTCATATTTATATATGACTACGTCCATGTTGTCGGTGATTGAGGGATGGCTTCTACATCGCCTGACTCAACGTACTCTATCAACATCCCGTGTGTTGTGTGGCGACAGTCCGTCATCCAGATGGCCGGGTTCCGCAGCCTGGGCGACGAGGAGGACGTCGAGTTCGAGTGCAAAGTGTCGGACAAAGGCCTGGAGGCCACGGCAGTCTCGGGGCCAGAAGGCCAGGACTGCAAGGGATCCCATCGCAGGCCCATGTCTAAGAAGCGCTTCAGAAAAATAAGGTAAATATGAACCTGCTTAACTTTAACCCATGTTTGTCTTGTTTTTTTTTTCACACTATAGTGACACTGAGGACATTCGTACTCTGTGTTATTATCAGAAAAGACGTACCCGAGAATAAAGAAGACTCTCCTATTTCTCGGTTCTATCTGTCCATACATACTCTGTGTGGCCACCAGAGACAGACAATAAAGGGGGCTGGCTCTCCTAGTTGCCAGGTCTAACTTTTCATACATACTCTTTGTGACCACCAGAGACAGACAATAAAGGGGCTGGCTCTCCTAGTTCTCAGGTCTAACTACCCAATCGTACTCTGTGTGACCACCAGAGACAGACAATAAAGGGGGCTGGTTCTCCTAGTTCTCGGGTCTAACTACCCAATCGTACTCTGTGTGACCACCAGAGACAGACAATAAAGGGGGCTGGCAGACAGACAATAAAGGTGGCTGGCTCTCCTAGTTCTCGGGTCTAACTACCCAATCGTACTCTGTGTGACCACCAGAGACAGACAATAAAGGGGGCTGGCTCTCCTAGTTCTCGGGTCTAACTACCCAATCGTACTCTGTGTGACCACCAGAGACAGACAATAAAGGGGGCTGGCTCTCCTAGTTCTAGGGTCTAACTACCCAATCGTACTCTGTGTGACCACCAGAGACCGACAATAAAGAGGGCTGGCTCTCCTAGTTCTCGGGTCTTACTGCCCAATCCTACTCTGTGTGACCACCAGAGACCGACAATAAAGGGGGCTGGCTCTCCTAGTTCCGGCTGTCCACTAGGCTAAATGAAGAGTAGTTTATCACCGCCCCAAGGGAGGTCGGGTGTGGCCGCCATAACACGTGAATATTTTAACGTCGTCCCAATTACGTCTCATTTCCATACTGTGTGTCCCTTTCTCTCCTAGCTTCAGCCACAGAGGCTAAATTGCTTGATATGTCCATCTATCTATTTCCCCTCAACTACCATATTATTCCTGTCTTCTTAAAGCTTCCTTTCTATGGATAGTCTTTTGATAATATAGGGTCTTCTACCGATCTTGTCCATGGATACCATTTTTGATCTTCCGTATATTACTAATAGACATAATAATACCGGGGGATCTTTTCAAACCTCTCTATATTGATATACACTAATAGACAAAACTTAAGGAAGTTGTACCATGTATGCATGTATATCGGTATTCAGACAATAACTCTGAAAGATATTTGATACAGAGTGACCTTCCTTTATTGAAGAGACACGAGATAACCAAGTGTGAACAAAATTGCCTCTGTATCCCAAAAAAAAAAAAAAAAATTGAGGTGTTCGGCCAAATCAAAATATGAACTTCCTTAAGTTTGTTCTTCATGAGTGTATGATATATTTCGAAGGAATATAAAAAGTCAAAATATGCATATATGAAATATATATTTCAAATAAACCATCCTTCTACACTCCATTGAGTACCGTCATCTATCTAGCCATAGATGTACATTCCCAAAGGTGTCAGAAGCCCAACCACCATCGTAGTTAGTGAAATCTCCGCTTGAGACATGTATATATATTTACTAGGCGAATGACCCGGCTTCGCCCGAGAAATCCCTTGGGTGCAATTTCCTTCATACTAAAAGTATATCAATAATAAATATTAGAAGTGCCATAGAATAGCAATACAGAAGTAACACATAAACTACAGGAAAAAAGTGTGTGTGATGGCAAAAATTGTATTATATTAGTGTTTAGGTATTTGATTTAATTAATATAGTTGATATAATAATATATATTTATCTCTATATATATAAAAGTCAATGTCTGTCTGTCTGTTTCGCGATAAACTCAAAAACTACTGAACCAATTGGTACCAAAGAAATAGCCAAAAATACTAATCAAAATGCAGCCGAAAATTTTCCTCAGGTTTATAAAAAGCGACATGCAAAATTTGGTACCAATTGGTTCAGTAGTTTTTGAGTTTATCGCGAAACAGACAGACAGACATTGACTTTTATATATATAGAGATATATAGACAAATGATTCATTTTACAACATTTTTCTTTTTTTAACGTCTATCAAAACAACATGGTATAAGAAAAATAATAAATTAGGTTGATTTTAAACATAATAAATGTAGCTTATTTTTTATATACATATATATTTTATATAATATATTGCGCTTCAAAAATAATTTCTTTGAGTTATTTCAAGTTGTACTTAGAAAACCTGTTTAGCCTGATATAGAGCGGAGTAGCAAGGAAGTAAAAATGCTGAATTAATCTGCCAGCTCTAGGTTGAATGCTACCGAATTATTCAAATCTAGAGTGTACAATTGTTGAAACTTGGGATAGATATTTGTAAAATTTTCAAGCATATTGTTTTATGTAGTCTTCTTACCACAGCATTTACATTTATCAAATTAAGTTTCTGATTTACAATCTTGCGATTACTTTATTTTCTCGTATAATATTTTGTATTTGTATTTAATTATAAAGTATAAGCCAACCATCTCTGTATTCACAAATTATAAACTGGCTATAGTGAAGCGCGAATGTATCGTTTACAATATAACAATTTCCTACGGCCCTTAATACCATAATCCAATAATCTTGCTTTAAGGCCAGCAGGAAAGTGCCATTTTGAAAAAAGAAAAATTGGCGTTCAAACAGTTTATATATTCGTGAACACATATAAGGTTGAGACCAAATATCTTCAGAGATTTTTTTTTTCTGAAATAGAAAGACTGGAAAGCTATTTTTTTTGTAATTATTTATATATCTTTAATTTTAGCCGATATCAAAACCTAACTGTTGTCAATTTGAATACAAAGTTTATGCCAAATTATATAGAATTGAGAAAAAGGCGTGGGTGGGGATTTCCAAAAAGAAAGAGAAAATATCAATAAATATATTTAAAATATAGATTATTTCCGAAAAATATTGCAAACTCTTTAATGGATCCTTTGCATAGATGTTATGATGGATTAATGGCTTTATCAATGATATGAGTAAAATAGTAGAAAATTATTTTTGACCATGAGCTAGACTCCTCATTAGCCCCACCTGCATCACATCTCCAAACCTATTATTTTTGGGGCTCTCCCCGTTTGATCAGTCGTCAGTGAATATTTTGACCCCTCGTTTTTCACCGCCGCTGGTCAATCATTCCTGCAACAGCTGCTCTCGGCAAATTTACACAAAATTTCGGGCGCAGCCATTGTGCTGGATGAAAGGGAATCTTCTGAAGGTGATCTATTACCGACTGCCCCCTCCTGCGTGCGTGGTGGCCCAAGACAAATGATCGCGGTAGCCAAGTGCCCCTCCACCAGAAAAATGGTGGGGGTATTACTTCTCTCTTTCTTCTTTTTTTTTTTAGCCTAAATTTAGAATTGGGGATTGCCCCCTGTTGACACGCCGCTGGGTGGAAAAAAATGGAAGGGGAGAAAAAAAGAAGAGGCGTTGTCTTTTTGTCTTAAGGCTTATTATGGGAGACGTTGGTCTGTCTTCTCTTGGACTCTGTCTGGACACCTCGGGTGGGTGGGATCCATCACCCGCTGCTCTTCCTCCCCGTCTTTCTTCACGGTCTGTCGGACTGAATCCAGTCTGGATCCATTGTTAGCCATAAACACAGAACTCTCTATCTTCTATTTTAACTTCAAACATTCTGATTGTGCTCCAAATATATAGCGTCGCCTCCCACACACGCATCATCTAACACCCTGTAAACTTTGGTTATTCTATGTAATATCGAGGGGTTCAGTGTTCAAAGCTAAAATTATCGATATTGGCTTTGTTCAAATCGCGATGTATTTGGCTTCAGAAAAGGTTAACGTGCAACAGACTTTTAGTTTCAATGTTTTGTCTCTTCAGATTGTTTCGCTTTTCTAGAGATTTTTTAAACCTTCATCCTAACATTTCCATCCTTGTATGGACAAATCTTCTCTTTTATCTCTATTCACTCAAATGGATATTCAAAACAGATTTGCAGCATTTTGCCTTGTCTTTTTGGTAATAAGAACTAACTAGATGGATTTTTTCTTCTTTTGACGTGACAACGTCTTAAATTAGGTTGCGGCTGGGAGTCACTTATGAAAAAGTGTAACGCCCGGTAACGTTACGATGAGTCACCGAACGAGAGTGCTGCGCGCGCAGCTGCGCGCGCAGCGCTAGAGAATTAGGCGCATTGAATCGGCGCATGCTTGTCTCTGTCTTTGTCTTTCTCGAACGTTCTTGGCGTTGGAAAAACAAGAAAGCGTCATAATACAAGTTCACACGTGTGGTTAAAGTATCGTCAGCTGTGTCTGTAGTGAAAATGTGGAGTGCTTAGATTCGTCATTTACAACAACTACAACAATAAAGGTAAATAATTGTACACTGATATTTCATTATCGTAAACTATGATTGATTGATTAATTGTTAGATTGACACAAAAGTTGAGAAACTGAGTTTATAGGGTATGTCATACTATTGATAAATGTTGATAGTGTTAAGTAAATTATTAGTTTAAAATTAAATAATTAATTAATTATTATTTTACAAATTTTAAATAGTTTCAAATTTATTTAGCAAAAATTTGAACCTTCGATCTGAATAAATGTTTTGATTTTCGAATTGAATCTTTAAAATTACAAATATTAAGAAAAAGTGGCAGATATAAGAAAACTTTATTTAAACTGTGTTGAGCAAGAATTTTAACATCTAATTTAAGTAAATGTTTTAATTTTCAACTTCATCATTTACAATTACAAATTTAATTTAATTTCAAATTTATTTAGCAAAAATTTGAACCTTCGATCTGAATAAGTGTTTTGAATTTCAAATACCAACGCGGCTGGTGGAGTGGCGATCTATCGTAAATTATCATCGACATCTACGGCGGAAGTGTTCCAAGTTGCGATTACAGACGTAACTCGTGTCATTAAAACCAAGGGTGACATGTGCATGACTGAAGTTACTTGCTTCGCCGCTAATACTAGCTTCAAGTTTATACTCGGTGCTGTATATATTCATCCAGGAGCTAGTATGCAGGATATTGGAATGTTACTATGGCAAGGACTCGGTCCGTACATTCACAACAGCCAGTACGTGCCACCGTTCGTGCAAGTTGATTCTAGTATACCGATTCTTCTGTGTGGTGATTTTACCAAAAAGGTAAAGCCTGACAACTCGTTTCTTAATTTCATGAAAAATACGTATAATCTTGATTGCGTATCAAACGTTTCTAAGTCAACTACGTTAAAAGGAACAACTATGGACTTGACTTTTGCAAGACACATTACAGCAGAAACACTTCCTTTCATTTCATATTTCTCCTATCATCGTCCTATCCTCAACAAAATCACTCAAATAGGAATTAGTTAAGTTTAAGTTTACATGTACAATGTTTTAGTAAACAAAATATATTTCTATAGTTAAAATTTGTGCAATTCTTATTTTCATTCAATTCCTTGTTCCTATTGTGCAATTTAAATATATTCATATCAATAAATATTCTACCGTTGTCACGTAAAATCTTCGCCCGTAAAACCGACTTTACAGGCAACCATTGTTTTTTTACATTACATTATTTTCCATCATATAAGTAGGTAGCTACTGAACCAAATACCTGACATATGATGGTCTCCATAATGATTATTGTGAGTTCAACAAGTTCCATGAACTTGGACCTGAGCTGCGTATGTGAATTATGATGGGGAATTTCTCGAAAGATAATTTTATTTATACTGTACCTCTCTATGTCTTTTAATGCTGATTTCTTGTGCTTGTGTGCGTGAAAACGTAAATAAAGATTACCATGTATTATATTTAGGGAATATCTACCTATAAGTTATACTTATTTAGAAATTTTGTGATAACTTTGAAGGCGAAACTAGAAATCTCTTGAGGGGTACTCACACATGTTATACAGATGGACCTTAAATAACATCGAGAACAGTGTGTTCAAACATCTACCTGGGATAATGTAATCAATGTGATCTTCGCCTTTATTCAGTTGTGGAAAGGTATTTTATCAAAGAATTTTAAGGAGCATTTTCCGTATTGTAAGTTGATAACGTCTCATTTTAAAGTCAAATTTCAAATAGCGTTAAATATATTTCATAAACCTATTTCGAACTAACGATGCGTTGAGGATGTATTCCTGGCTTTGACAAGGGAGTGAAATTTCAGACAAAACTGTATCGTAGCTGTCTGTAGTGCCCCAAGGCCACGTAGACGCTGACGACCTATAGAATTCAGCAGCCGGGCTGGTGTGAATGGATCCCCATGAATGGTCGGCCAACACGGCACAAATTAAAAGCACACCACCCACTTAAGACGGATTCAACTCAAATCACGGCCTATTGTCGGCCGTTGGTGTTTACATGGCGCCTTAGAAACTCACTTCACCCGTTCAACCCTTAATTGAGTTGGTCTTTCTGGTATATTTCTTCGTCGTTTGACATATAAAGTGCATAACGCATCTTGGATTCAATATAATATGTATTGATTTTACTCTCCTCTCTCTCTCAAGTCTTCCCAGCTTGGCATTTTCGATTATTCAAGCTGAGCTTGTTATCTTTAATACATAATAAGGATGTACTTCTGGCCACCGCACGAGGTATCAATCCCTATATATATAAAAGTCAGTGTATGTATGTATGCATGTGTGTTTGTTCCTATGTCGGCTATACACGTCAACAATACGTAACTAATCTGACTGAAATTTTAACAGTATATAGAGTAGAATCTGAAAAAACTTATACCGAAAAAATCAGGTCTCTATTCCGAATATTTGTCGAGTTATTTGCAAATTGCGTTGCAAATTTGCCCTTTCGCTCGCAAGCAGCGCCTCTAGCGGTGAAGATGGGAGGTAATATCAGCTGACCTAATGTACATGTAAAAAGAGGTTTTAACAGGACAGAGAAAAAATATGGAAGAGATATTTGTCTCATTTTTAGCCAAGAAAAATTGAAATTGACAGGTTTTGGGCAGAAATAGTTGTTTTTTTTTTTTAGTCAGAAAATGATGATGACAATATTGCTGTATCATCATTTGATTATCAGATACAAAATTATATCGGGAAAATTTTCCAAAAAGCAGAGACCACGGGTGAAGCCAGTTCATTTTTAGTATTCAGGAACAAGATTCTAACAGAAAAAAAAATCATTCATGCAGAAGACACAAAGCTAGATCATCTCTCTATACAAATATCGCTTCTCAGACACAAAGTTTGGAGCGGGACGTTTCACAAGAGTGACATCCATGGCGACAATTTATAATTGTAACGAATAGTATTTGAATAAAAACATTTAATCAGGTAAAACCCGGGCGTTGCCCGGGTCATTCGGCTAGTATTTTGATAAATGCCGACCAGGCACCTCCTCTTCAATGTTTTTATGTTTATTTCGAAATATGTCAAATGAAGGCTTTAAGCCTCTGTTCAGTTTTTTATTTATATATTATCGAATTTCTCCGTCCCCAACAATGTCCTTCAATAAGAAGTATTTCGCCAATTCGCCGTAAAGGTGGGTTTCAAGGGAATCTTTACCAATATCGTTCTTTACCAATATTAAAAAAAAACCAATATCGAATGTTTGAATCACTTTTGTACATGATACATTTACTTGTACGCGGCTAGCTCCAACAATGGGCATTGTTAGATAGGTACGCATAGACATAGTTGAGCACTAATTTTTCACCTTCTTAAGTAACTTTCATACAGTTCTTACTTCGTTGAAAAATATTGGGAGAGATTGGCTCATCAGTGGGAAACTCTTCCAGCGAATTCGCCAGTTTATTCGACCACCGGGTTCACCATTGATGAGCCAGGCTCTCCAAATATTTTGAAAATCGAAGTGAGGACAGTAAGAAGTTGTATTATTCGAATTTTTATTTAAATATATCGACAAATAGTTTCTAACATAACATTTTCACGCTGGTGCTTATATTCGATTGCTTTATACATCCTTTCTCGCTATCTCTGGCTGAGGAATACCATACCATTGAAGATCACGACCGGCTTCAATCACTATATGAGGAAATTTCCATAGGAGATTTCAAACTAGCCATATAGTGGAGTTGCGGGTGTGGAACAGACGTCAACAAGTGGTGGCCGGAGAGGCTGGTCCAGTCGATACGGTCACCTGGACAATTCAACTCACTTAAATTTGGTTGCCAAGCAACGATGAGCCTCCTCCCAACAAGGACCGCCGCGGGATTGCCAACAAATTTGAAAAATAGCTTTCTTTTATTAAGTTTTTCTTCTTCTCCCCTCCGATTGGTGATCTGCCGCCGAGGAGATGAGATATTGTTGAGTCTGGAATGTAGAACGCCTAACAAGATTAAAGGAGAAAAATCGGTCTGAGGCCGCTGCTGGCCACTCTGTGGAATTACTTCTGCCGCCACCGCCGCTTTTTATTTTTAAAGGTTGAGTTGGTCAGTGCAGCAGTTGCCATCGTGCACATAGTCGGTCAAATGGCTCTGAGAGAAGATTTGAAATGCGTGTGATGTTTGCGAGAATCCGCAATTTCAACGAACTTATAAATTGTTATAGAAATCCTTCCTCTGCTTTGCTTTAATCCTTTCATGTTTATTAGAACGTGTATGTTTACCTGTATTATGAGAATTCGATTGTGTTTGGGACAATTGTTTTCTTTACCTTTCAAATATGTTTCTAATGAGTAATTGAAGTGTCATAACTCCAGCTAGTCTGTATACCGATCTCTATTATGATGGCTGTACGGCCTGAGGTGTAATCTATCAGCCTGGGAGAATTAATGCGGGCGCACCAATGGTAAGTCCCTCGCGTTTAAGGTCAAGCTTCCCTAAGGTTGGCCAGCGTCTCAAGAGTTTCCCTACTCGGCCGGGTCTTGACTTTCCAGTCTGGACTGAGTCATACACGTCCTACACACCAAATAAGTCTCTTCCTTTCGCGTCGTTCTTATTCAGCCCACCTTGAATCTGCCAACGAATTAAGGTACGGGGTAAGCACATAGAACCAGCTATGTTATCCAGTAGCCAACTGCGAGATATTAATGTGGCCAACAGCAGGACGGCATGCTGCAGGTGCTACAACTGCGGGGAGTTCGCCAACCACATCGCAGCCAAGTGCTCGCTCGGCCCGCAGCCCAAGCGCTGCCACCAGTGCAAGGCCGTGGACCACTTGATCGCGGAGTGTCCCATGCGCTCGGACAAAAAGAACAACAACAACAACGGCGCCAAGAACGGCGACGTCACCCCGCAGGAGGAGCGGAGCCACCGCCCGGCGGCCTCGGTGGAGACGGAGTCCCCCAGCTCCGAGCCCGAGGACCCCTCCCCGGAGCAAGTGTAGGCCCGTAGCCCATCCCCATACTCGATATATACATAGTGTATTTTATCAAAAAAGAGAAAGGATATTATAAAACAAATGAAACTTTTTAAAAAGCTATTTAAAATGGTGTGTGGAATTCCATCCTAATATAATCAATCTACTTACTTACCTTTTTTTTTGTTTATTTTTTCCTCTTTTTTAATATATCCATTACTGAAATAATCTAGCCTTTGTTGGAAACAGCAATTGTTCATCTATCTTATTAATTCTTTTTTTTCTCTATATCTTTAATCTAAATTTTAAATATAATCTTTTTTTTTTTAAATTAATTCTTTCCTTATCAGTTTGTAAAATAGAAAAACCATTTAGAAAAATGTGTTATTTACAAAAATAAGTTTTTGATTATTTTTTAAAAGAGAATATGTAAAAACTTTTGTTTTTTTTATTTAAGGAAATAATTTTGTTGTTTTTTGAGTTAACTTGGGGAGAGATCCTCCTCCATTGAAAGATGTACAAAGTTCCTCACTACCTGCGAATGTACAATTTGCATCTCACCCCCCATCACGGCCTCCCCACCCACATATCATCGCCGCACCTTTTGTACTTACGTCCAGCGATGCCCCCTAGATTGTACGGTAGCAAGGTGCTCCATCCCCGTTCTGTGACCTCCCCTTCCCCCCGCAGATCTTTGTGTACGACAATGTTGCGTTTAATAAATGGCTGCTACTTTGCCTGACGGCTCTTCTCTCTACCAACACACACACACAAACTTGTGATCTTCTTCAATATGTACGTAAACCAAAGGATCAGTAGCTCTACCCAGATATGTAAGTTCTTTGTATCACACCTACCAACACCCACACACTTGTGATCTTCTTCAAGATGTACGTAAACCCAAGGATCAGTAGCTCTACCCAGATAGGTAAGTTCTTCGCATCACACCTACCAACACCCACACACTTGTGATCTTCTTCAAGATGTACGTAAACCCAAGGATCAGTAGCTCTACCCAGATATGTAAGTTCTTTGTATCACACCTACCAACACCCACACACTTGTGATCTTCTTCAAGATGTACGTAAACCCAAGGATCAGTAGCTCTACCCAGATATGTAAGTTCTTTGCATCACACCTACCAACACCCACACACTTGTGATCTTCTTCAAGATGTACGTAAACCCAAGGATCAGTAGCTCTACCCAGATATGTAAGTTCTTTGCCTCACATCTACCAACACCCACACACTTGTGATCTTCAAGATGTACGTAAACCCAAGGATCAGTAGCTCTACCCAGATATGTAAGTTCTTTGCATCACACCTACCAACACCCACACACTTGTGATCTTCTTCAATATGTACGTAAACCAAAGGTTCAGTAGCTCTACCCAGATATGTAAGTTCTTTGCATCACACCTACCAACACCCACACACTTGTGATCATCTTCAATATGTAGGTAAACCCAAGGATCAGTAGATCTACCCAGATATGTTCTTCGCAGCACACCTACCAACACCCACAAACTTGTGATATTCTTCAAGATGTACGTAAACCAAAGGTTCAGTAGCTATACTCAGATATGTTCTTCGCAGCACACCTACCAACACACACACACAAACTTGTGATCTTCTTCAATATGTACGTAAACTCAAGGATCAGTAGCTCTACCCATATATGTAAGTTCTTTGTATCACACCTACCAACACCCACACACTTGTGATTTTCTTCAAGATGTACGTAAACCAAAGGTTCAGTAGCTATACTAATATGTTTTTCGCAGAATTCCTACCAACGCACACACACTTGTGATCTTCTTCAATATGTACGTAAACCCAAGGTTCAGTAGCTATACTTAGATATGTTCTTCGCAGCACACCTACCAACACACACACACTTGTGATCTTCTTCAAGGTGTACGTAAACCAAAGGATCAGTAGCTCTACCCAGATATGTAGGTTATTTGCATCACACCTGCCAACGCCCAAATTTCTGATCTTCAAGATGTACGTAAACCCAATATTCAGTAGCTCTATCCAGATATGTAAGTTCTTTGCATCATACCTACCAACATACACTTCTGAGCTTCTTTAAGATGTACGTAAACCCAAGGATCTACGCAAACATAAAGGTTCTTCGTGTTAGACATACAGCAGCTCATTTGCATATCACATAATGTTTTTGTTTAATATGAAGATAACGATGAATCTGAAATGTAATTTTATCTTATAAAATATACAAAGAATATTTTGCTAATCACACTAATAATCATGTGTATAACTGTTATACCTCAAATACCTGCATATCCTCAGTTCCTCTCTTTCCTCTTCTTTTTAAAAAGTAATTATCACCCCACTTTGCGGAATAAATAGCACAACATGCAGGGGAGTATAATGTAGGTAAGTATAGCTACTTTCTAATGAAGCAGGAAGCACTCCGAGGATCAACGGGGGATTATCAATCAGCCATTTTATAAAATGAAAGGAGAGGTTGACCAAGTAAGGCTTGGTGAGATAACGTCTGGAATTAAAAGATAAAGAGGTGAAGAGAATTGATTCGAACAGGGTGAAATGGTGTTCCATCATGGCTGACCATCCGTATCTGTACATGATGATGGAACGTTGAATTTTATCAATTTTTAAGTCTATAATTGCTCTATATACACTCATGGACATGGTTTTCATATTTTAATGTCGCCAGTCGTCTGTTTTTTATTTATTTATTTTATTTTTTTGAAGGAGACGAGCAATTTTGTTTACACTTGGTTATCTCGTGTGTCTTCAATAAAGGTCACTGTAATATATTTCAAGGGTTATTGTTTGAATCCCGATATACATGCTAAAAAGTACAAATTCTATTTAAGAATGACTTTGGATTTCTGGTTTGGATATTGTTGAAATGACAATTTATTATCTTGAAAATTACAGTAGGTGTGTGCAAGAATAGCGAGGAATCGGTCGAAGTATGGAAAGATATATGTATGTAGGTTTATGATATGTAAAAAGTATTGGAATGAACGCAATTATTAAATTTTCTAGATTTCTACTAGACTTCTACATACATAATATATACATATATATAATACATATAATATATATGCATAATATATATATAGAGAGAGAGCTCACATGGCAAAGTTGAACTGAAATCTTAAACACTATCTCCCTCTCCTCCACAGATCAGCGGTCTCCAAGACTGGTACAATGATACCCAATGACATCCTTTCTTTTTTTTCACATCTATTTATTTATTACAAAACATACGCTCTATTCTGTCTAGATATTTGCTTATAAATGTTCAAACTATTCTATATACATGTTTTTTTTTCAAACATATATATATACAAATCATTTCTCGTATTAGAGAGAGAGACTGTTAAACATACTTTATTGACTACTAGTCAATTATGGATGAAAAATAATGAGAATAATACAGTGAAATTATGATTGAGGAAGGCTCCACCATCTTGCCAGAGTCCTCCTCCAGACGATGAGAGGGTCCTCTTGGACGCCCCGTATCTCCAGGCCCAGGAAGTGCCTGTAGATACGGGTCTTGGCAGACGCCAGGATGGAGAGAGTGGGGGAGGAAGAAATTATTCAAATCTACATTTCATAGTATGATAATTATATAAAAAAAGGATTTAATTATTATATCATATTTTTATAGGTTGAGTGAAAAAACAGAAATAGTTAATATGTTATTATAATTACCTACTAACTCAATGTTTATATGGATATATGTATTTTTATAACTGCTAAATTATACAAATTCAAGCTAGAATTTTAAATTCATTATTACACGGAGGTTGAAATAGTGTCTACAGAACTTGTGTCGAATTTTAAATAGTCTTCCTTAATTTTTCCCCTACATCGTTACTTCTTTAAGATTCATCTCTGTGAGTTAATTGGCGACCCATTGGAGAATACAGAACACTTAATAGCTGGGTGTGGAAAAGACAATAAATTTAATAATTTTGAGGGGGGTTTTCCCTTCTTTCCAAGTTGAACAATCTACTTATATATTTGCCTTATTCTGTCTGTTTGTCTGTATGTCTGAAGCTCACGGATAGAATGCGCGCCCATTGGCTGCCAGCGAACACGTGACCTCCCTGCCCCCCTCTAGACAACCCTGTTATCAGCTGTGCGATACATACACCTGTCTATAGCGGCCACTCTAGACAACCCTGTTATCAGCAGTGTGCTACATCCACCTGTCTAAACAGACCACTCTGTCTATAGCGGCCACTCTAGACAACCCTGTTAACAGCTGTGTGATACATCCACCTGTCTATACAGACCACCCTGTCTATAGCGGTCACTTTAGGCAACCCTGTTATCATCAGTGTGTTACATTCACCTGTCTATACAGACCACCCTGTCTATAGCGGTCACTTTAGGCAACCCTGTTATCAGCAGTGTGATACATCCACCTGTCTATACAGACCACCCTGTCTATAGCGACCACTCTAGACAACCCTGTTATCAGCTGTGTGATACATCCACCTGTCTATACAGACCACCCTGTCAATAGCGACCACCCAAGACAACGTTTTTAAAATATATTCGCACTCGGGTAAACCCCGGGCGTTGCCCGGGCCTTTCGTCTAGTTAACAATAAAAGATTTACAAACCCTCATGGCAACATTTTATTAATTAATAAACTTGGAAAATAAAAGCAATCCCTCGAAATATTTTAACTTTTATCTTTCTATTTCATATAAATTCAGATATACGCTTTATTTATTTATTCATTGCCTAATCCTTTTTTATTCTCACTATGAATAAATAGTATCACAAAATAATATCTAAACAATTTATGGAGAAGAAAGCTTTTCTGTAAAGTTAATAGGATATTTTGAATGTTTTAAAAATGTATAATCAGTATTAAATAAAACTCGTGGACTGTTGTATGTAGGGTTTCCCCAAGGGGAAGATTCCAGATGTCCCGTACACAGTCTAGCCATAAATTCTGTTACAAACATTTTTATAAAACGAAAATTGAAATTATACCGCGAATGTTTCTTTTATAAAAATCGAAATTTATTTTCAAAGAGAAATAGCGACATTTCTAACTTTGAGGATGAGGTATGGAAAGGTGAAACATGAAGAGTAATGGCGAACGGAAAAATAAAAAGTGTCCAGGGGCGGGAATCGAACCCACACCCTTCTGCTATTTTTCCGTTCGCCATTACTCTTCATGTTTCACCTTTCCATACCTCATCCTCAAAGTTAGAAATGTCGCTATTTCTCTTTGAAAATAAATTTCGATTTTTATAAAAGAAACATTCGCGGTATAATTTCAATTTTCGTTTTACAATCATCGGCCGCGTTATATTGTATTTTAAACATTTTTATAAATTAAATGATTAAGAACAAAAACTAATGGAATATAAATACATATTTTATTAGCCAATAGGACATAGATTTTAAATATATACAATCATTCAAAATGTCCTCCCTTATTTTTGACACAGAATCTCAAACGTTCGGGCCACTGATCTATGGCGGCATGCACCTTTCTAAGAGTATTTCTTTCATTGCTCTCACCAATGCTGATTTCAATTGATCCAAATTATAATATCTTTTATAGCACACCTTCTTCTCTAAATATGCCCACAAACTGTAATCAAAGGATCAGTAGCTCTTCCCAGATATGTAGATTATTTGCATCACACCTGCCAACGCCCAAATTTCTGATCTTCAAGATGTACGTAAACCCAAGATTCAGTAGCTCTATCCAGATATGTAAGTTCTTTTAATCATACCTACCAACATTCGTCTCCAACTATTGTTGAGTTGATTTAGCTTTGTGAGCCGGAGCTGAATCTTGTTGAAATATCTAATGTTCTCCATTAAACATTTTTGTATTCAGAGGCTTCACTATTTGTTCCAAAATATCTTCTTGATAGTTTTTAGCTGTAGTTTTTACCCCTTTGGCACAGAAGTGGAGATCTGTTACACCTTGGTAGCTAATTCCCCACCAAACCATGGCAGAAAAAGGATGGTGACTTCTTTCAAGTCTTCTGACTTTCAAAGTAGCTTCTAAATAGTTACGAGCATATATCCTATCATTCTGACGATTAATATTTTCCTCGACAGTGAAAATTTTCTCATCTGTGAATTCATACCGCGCCAACAACCTTTTTGATCTAACCCTTCTAATATCTTAAAGAGCAGGGGTTATCAAATGACCTGTGCGTCGTTTGAAAGCTCTCAGTCCAAGGTCTTCGTTGATTATCCTGGAAACGGTTCTTGGAGCTAAAATCATCTGCTTTGCTAAGATCTTTTGTTTGCGGCGTAGATTTCGACGAATTCTTTCGCGAATGGCTTTTATAGCTGCCTGCGTTCGTTTTACGCGCGGTCGACCAGATCTTTCAAGGTCATTAATAATGCCAGCCTTGTCGAACCTTTCAATGGTTCGATACACAAATTGACGCGTAATATTCAAATTTTGTAAAAGTTTAAAAATGGATGGACCTTGGCCTACCTTGTTTAAGGCTATTACAGCTATGCGCAGAGGCGATATCGTAGCCAATGAGGATCTTCCGAGGCGCGATTATTGCTAGTTGAAAACTTTACCCAATATACGGTTTTCTTTAACACCCCAATCCATTATCAAAAAACAAATATATTCCAATTTTTTTTTTCTAAACACGTGTGCCCGAGATATTCAAATAACAACTACTGTATTTTGAATACTTCACGCGGTCAAATTAAAATTTTTTAATCACTGATTTGGTTTTGTAACAATATTTATGGCTAGACTAAGTATATAAAATATTGTGTGTACATTATTTTTCTAAATAAAATATTCATAAATAAATTAAAATAATAATTTCCCTGAGGAGAGTGACCACTGAAACGTCGAGAATTCAATAAATTCCTGGTTGATGTATTTTTCCCACCAAATGATCTTCAAAATTATTTTCCTAAAATGGAACTAGATATCATTTCAAATATTCTAACTCTATTTGTTGGCCGCATATGTGGTGGATTGGGAGTATAACAGCACATCAACACGGCGAAGCGTATAAATACGAGGAGGGTCTATATTTAGAGAGACAATGGGGAGATGTGTAAAAAAGTTATGCAAGCGCCTAAAACAATAGCACATTGCGCTCCGGTTCCACAACAATACTGGTATGTAGAAAATAATGTTGCAGACAACAACAGCGGGAATTTAAACAAGGAATGTTGGATTGTTTGAAAAATGTGCATTGTTTGAATTTATCATTGTTAAACATGCCACTCTATATTTATATTACTTCAACCTCCAGTAACTGGAAGTTATTTCGGACTGGATATATAATTTTGACATCTCTACTCTCTATTTCTTTTTAGGGCAAACTTTTGACAAGACCCGGCCTGGTTACAATCTCTTTCCTTCCACGGTTGAATCATTAGGGTTTCTGTTTTGGAATATAGAAAAACAATGTAGTTGTGTTATCTTTTCATTTGCACTATATATACGAATTCTTATCATCATCTCTAAATTATATTTTTAAAAATTAGGAAATATACACGAAAATACTTTTTTTTTAAATGTGTAAACTTTCTTTATTCGTTTGAATAAATACGAGGGGTGTCCCATAAGTCGGTGGCCCGACATATAAAGAAAATGACTAATAAAATGATTATGATTTATTTTTCAACATAATCCCCTTTGAGGTCTATACACTTTTTCCAGCGATGTTCTAATGCTTTTATGCCCTACAAAAAGAAAGATGTTTCAAGTGACTCAAAAAATGAGGTTACAGCATCAATGACCTCTTCATCTGACCTAAAATGAATGCCAGAAAGTGTTTTTTTTTCAAGTGAGGAAATAGGTGGAAGTCAGACGGAGCTATATCTGGTGAATAGGGTCCATGTGGCAAAATTTCAAAGCCAGAATCATAAATAGCAGCCATGGCTTGTAGCGACCGATGACTCGGAGCATCGTCTTGATGGTAAACAATCTTCCTGGGCAACTTTACTCTTCTCTTTTCTTTAATAGCTTCTCGTAGTTGGTTCACAAGATTTGCATAATAATTGACAGTGATAGTTTGACCCTTATTCAGAAAGTCTAGAAGAAGTACACCCTCGTAATCCCAAAAGACAGACACCATAACCTTCCCTGCTGATGGAACTGTCTTGGCTTTCTTGAGGAGAGGGGAACCTGAGTGTCTCCATTGCATGGATTTTTGCTTGGACTCTGGTGTAAAGTGATGGGCCCAAGTCTCATCCATGGTAACAAATCTATTAACAAATTCCTCTGGATTGGCTTCAAATAACCCAAGATTGTCCGAAGAAAACTTTCTCCCTACAGCCTTTTGATCGGGTGTCAAAAGTTTGAGAACCCAACGGGCAGAAAGCTTCCTGAGTCCCAATCGTTCTCTAATGATCCGATCCACTGTTGTTTTTGAAATACCCAAGGTCTCTTCTATCTGACTAACTGTCATTCTTCTGTCCAACATAACCAAATCATGTATCTTGTCGATGTTTGCTTGAGTAACTGACTCAACAGGTCTTCCTGGTCGATGTTCGTCTTCGGTGCTGATCCTCCCTAATTTAAACGCAGCTACCCATTTTTTACTGTGATATAGGAAGGAGCATCTTCCCTTAATGTATCCACCATATCCTCATAGATTTCCTTCGGCGACATTCCTTTCTTACAAAGATATTTTATTACAGCACGAATCTCGTTTGTCTCCATTTTAGATGATTCCTGTTTCTTGTCCTCTTTCAGAACCTATAACAAAAAAACGGTTAGTTGTAGAAACTTAAAAATTTACATATCTTTATACAAGGCTTTAAGGTATATATGGTAAAATTTATTAATTTATAATATTTCGTTCTCATGGTCGGGCCACGGACTTATGGGACACCCCTCGTATTATCATGGTGTTCTCTGGCTTTAACTTTTTTCTACTCTAACTATCTTCACTTCTTTTTTTTTCTTCTTTTTATGATCCATTTATATGACGCATAACTGCCGAAGCTTTTGCGTTAACCTTGTTATAATCTTCTATTGTTGCAAGCGATTGTTACTTGTATTAAAAAATTGTAAAATATTTTTGAAACCTTCTAATGGTTTATACTTCATATTATCATGTTTTCTTTCTATTTTAACACTTTTAATAGTTGAATTAGCTAAATCAAGTACTTAATTTCTACTAATGATATAAAAATGATTATATATTATAAATTAAAAGTGAGATTTCTGTTGATTTTTGATTATTTTGAGGATAGAGAATATTGTTGAGCATTTACTTGATCTTGGAATCCATGAGTATGTTACGATATTGTTCTGCAGTCGTGGCAATAATTAATTAAAATTAGTTATCAAAAATAGCTTTAATTGAGCTAAAGGAATATATTTTAAAAAAACATAATTTGCTAAAGGTATGCCTGATTTAAGGCGAAAGAATAAAAAAAAATGAAAAACTTATATACATAATGTACAACAGGTTTGAGCCGGCCATCGGGAAACAAAACAATCGGTTTTATATGGGGAAAGTTCCGACATCTGGTGGTAGATATAAACAGAATATTTGAATCTATGAAATATAATTTTAAATAAAATAATGACATAATTGTATATACCAAGATGTAACCCCACCACAATATATGCAATGTATGATCCAAAAGGTTTTAATAAAAGCTAGGCCTAGCGAACTGGGGAGAAACCATCACCAGGATTTCATTATCCAGGAAGTAAAGGTTATTACCCAGGAACTAATAAAAACTAAGTTCAAGGACCTTCTTCTTCCTGGAGGATGGTAATCATGAAAAAGACAATGGAGGCACCAATATCCAATCAGAGTCCAGCAGGAATAGCTAACAGCCAACCAAATGTAACCACGTAGACGATTTCAACCAATGATAGCGATAGAGAGTTAACGAGGTAAATCTCGGACTCAAGTTAAGTCAGTTGGGAGCTCGACACTACAAGAAGCAAGACGTGCTTCAGCCCTTCTTGCTCAGGTAACTTCTATGTTAGAATCTCATAGTCAAGTACCCCATTAGTCAAAAACCCTTCTCTCCCTTGATCGCCTGGTCCTATTTTCAATCCCATTCTGTGTCCCTCTCGTTATTTCCCCTGTGAGAAAACCTACCATTTCAGCCAAAACGACTGCGTCACCAATCACCCCACGTCAACCCCCTCAAGTAAGTCAACAGGGTCTTACAACAACCAATCCAAACAACCAATCCAACCAATCCGGACGATAATATTATATATATATATATATCCAGGGTGTGTGTATATAACATGGCGTGAAGATGGAATTATTCAACGTCAATTTCTACCTCTACAGGACCAGAGAGTTTCTACAATCAGTAAAGTGAAGATTACAATATTTGGGGAAGGCTTGACTTATAAGGTTCCATCCTTTTTTGTCGCAATATAACAGAATCATTCAATACCGTATTACAGCTCTAAAAATGGCGGTCTGGTGGATTAATTTGGCGAAACCGCTGAGAGGGTCCATCACTGATGAGCCAAGCTCTCACAATTCGTTCAGCGGAGTGAAGACAGTTTTTTTTTTTAATTCATAAACGAAACATTCTGCTAAATGGTTTTATTAATTACATCTAATTGAATAAATCGAGATAAAAAATCCTATAATATACTTGTGGACATTCTTTCTATGTGTGATGTCCCTGTAAATATAGGGCCAGCAGAAGACAATATTTGACACTTGAATGTTATATGAGATGTTAGATTAATGTGTCATTAAGGTCTTCTTTTGTCAAAATAACATATACACTCATGGACAAAACTTTAAAAAGTTGTACCTTTTAGCGCATATATCTGAATTCAGATAATAACTCTGATATTTGTTACACAGTGACCTTTATTGAAGACATACGAGATAATCAAGTGTGAAAAAAAATTGCCTCTGCCTCCTTAAAAAAAAACAGACATCAAAGATTTACCTATTTCTTAAGTTTTGTCCATGAGTGCATATAAATATATTTATAATCTGAAGTAAATAACTGCTATCATAACTTTCCCCTAACTCCAAGTTTTATAAATCTTTGTTCTCCTTCATATATATCAAACTCATAAAATAATCTACTTGAGATAAACATTCTTTAGACTTATTAGAAATAATGCGAGTTTTTATTGGTAGGCCTCTAGACGTTTTAGTCCTTACTTTGATCTTTTTGTGCCAAAAGTGATTTCTCTGCTGTTTTAACCACTCGGCTGAAACTTGCCGTGTTTGACCTCGGTGAAAACGCGAAAATAAATCTCGTGGAATATCCTAACAGTTCATCCCTGGAGATAAACACACTCCGTCCCATAAATCCAAACTCCAGTTTGGGACCGAAGCCATTTTGAAGAAATTGATTAAACAAAAAGTTTATCCTTTCTCATAAATATAATTTATCTATTTATATATAAATATATATCATAACTAGACGAATGACCTGGCTCCGCCCGAGAATTCCCTCGAGTGCAATTTCCTTCATACTGAAAGTACATCAATAATAAATAGTAGAAGTGCCATAGAATAGCAATACAGAACACATAAACCACAGGCAAAAAGTGTGTGTGATGGCAAAAATTGTATTATATTAGTGTTTAGGTATTTGATTTAATCATTTTTTGCAATCCATTTAGTTGTTTCAAAATCCATATAGTTTAAATAGATGGCAGCTTCTCCACTCAACCCCCGAGGTACCCGCCCCAGCGCATTAACCCTTGAAATTGCCTGAGTTGAGTGAGTGACTGCGATGCTCATCTTCTCAGTAATAAAAAGAAAAAAAAATCGGTTCATAAAAAAAATTAATCCAAAATACTGGCATGTAAATATTTTTCTGTAAAAAATAAGAGAGCACATGGAAATTAGGCAAACATATGTGTTTGCCAATGACCACGACTGCATTTTAAACGATTTTTTTTTGAAGAGATAAAAAAAATAAAGGCCAGAACAAAAATTAATAAAAAATACGAAAGTCATTATTTACATACAGTACACGCTTGTTCGGCGGTACATATACTAAAATTGGAACAATACAGAGAAGATTAGCATGGCCCCTGCGCAAGGATACAGTAACGCTAATTTTGCAAAGTTTTTTTAAATTTTTATTTCATTGTGTGCACTTACCGTAACTTAGTAATATAAATTTTTCTCTCAACACTCAATACTTTTGTAAAAAAAAAGTAACACTCGTATAAAAGGATATTTTAAAAAAGTACGCAAGCAACTTGAGAAAAAAAAAGCAGAATGTTCATTGGTCGCTTAATTGGCCTGGTGTTGTTACTTCGCCTCGTATTTACTGCGCGTAAAATAAAGTTCTTCAACTGAAAAAAATAAATAGCCAAAAATACTAATCAAAATGTAGCCGAAAATTTTCCGAAGGTTTAAAAAAAGCGACATGCAAAATTTGGTACCAATTGGTTCAGTAGTTTTTGAGTTTATCGTGAAATAGACAACAGACATTAACTTTTATATATAAGAAGATATATAGTGAGTGAATGTTTTACTCTGGTTTACAAACATTATAGGGAAAATCATGAAAAATGTTTCAGTTTATCACATTTAATATTGAATATATATTTCTATACACCAAACTGAAACACGCCGCTTCGCCCGCTCACTGGTGTGCTCGCCCTGCCGTTCTTTATTTTGTGGAAGTTGAAGACACACGAAACAGGCATTTCGGTATGTCGCCAACAGCTTGCAGGGTGGACCTATGCTCAAGTTTCGCGATATTCGCGACAAAGGACAGAGAATTATAATTATGTGAGACAAGTACTTGTGGACCCTTTCTGCAGAAGAGCAGCGCTTCTTATAAGAACTTGTATCTTCTACATTGTATGCCACACACCTCAATCCTACTCTAAACTCCAGATATGAGGATAGAGGTGGGAGAGTCAGCCAACCATCACCATTCTGGAAACCTCGCGACGTCTTGCCGCCTGATGAGAAGAACCTTATGAAGGTAGATAAAAACCCTCGGCTATAGAATAACAGAGAAGCAATGAGACAAATTTGCTGACCAATAAAATTTCGAAATTAAATATCTGTTAATAAATAAATATTTTATCCAAACTTCTTTCCTATGGCAGCTGTAACCCAAATCTTTCTATTTGTTCCACTTGAAGAGGGACTATCGTGCTTTGGTCAAAGATTCCTGGGGAAAGTTGGTCCCTTCACGTCTATTTTTCTTTCGGAGTCAGGAGAAGCTTTGTAGTCCTGACGTCAATACAATCTTCTTGGAGGGAGTCTTGACACGGCGGCAAGATCCTGAAGTAGATATGACAAAATGACGTCCACAGCACCCATGTTCTGATCAGTAACCAACCATTTGTCTTTTCTAATCTGCCCAGCAAATTTTCACCAAAATGACACAATGTAAAACAAACGTGAGAGTAACAAAACACAATTTATTTTAGAAATCCTACCGTATTTACATATTAGACCAGAGAGTCCCAACAAGAGAAAAATGCTGAGTAACAAAATATTCAAATTAATATTCTGTTGATATATATATAGCATTAGACTAAATATTAGGGGGAAAAACTTGCTTTCAGGTTGAATTCAGCAATATTTTCATGAGACACTTGAACTATTCTTCTTATTTATTTATTTCGACATTACATATCCCCCCACTAAAGATATATTTCCTAATTAGGTAAGAAGTAAATATTGGAATTATATTCCCTGATAAGGGTGACAGTGGGTGGTGGAAATGTCGAAATAAATAATAAACACCCAAAACGGCTTCCGAGGATGAGTTTCTTGTTTGATTAGATATTCTTCTCAAGCTTTCGGGTATCACAGACTCTACTCCTGTTGTAGAGTTCGTGATACCCAAAATCTTGATAAGACTTTCAAATCAAACAAGAAACTCGGAAACCGTTTTGTTTTTATTTATATCATAAAGCTAGAGGTTGCCTGGCCGGCATTCATAGTTCTTAGAATTAAGAGACATACTTCGGCTACTAAATGTTTTTTTTTTTTAAAGCATGTCTCTTAATTCTAAGAACTATTATTTATAGGTATTGCAGAGGAGATTTTACTTTTCTAAAATAAATAAGATAAAAGGTTTAAGTGTTTTAATAAAAATTATATTATATATATAATTTGATCGCTATTTTGTGAAACGTATAAATAATTGTTAACATGTAGTTAGTGCGCTAGAAACCTAGATTATACCTATTTCTATATCATTCTCAGTCGAATTTACATTTTTAAACCAAATTTATTTATATGTTATAGGCAATTTACGCTTTCTGAGCGCAATTTATTGGTAGAGAAAACTTTGTAGAAAAACTAACCGACCTTAATGATCCCACTCAATGACAAAGTGCAAATGTTGTTTATTAAAATAACTTCCGATATTTTATTAATTAGGATTATCCAATTATATACTTATGTGTAGGCCCCATATTACCTCTATGAATATAAATAAAAAGTAAATTGTATATTTCCAATGTTGTTCAAGAATTTAAAAAATATATAGTTTATTATTCTTTCTTTTAAAATTATATATTTATAAATATATATAGTAGTTCATGTTTTGTATCACAGAAATAATTTCCTAAAATAAAATAAAAATGGAGAAGGAGAATAATATATTAAATTAGCAGTCCACTCATCATTTCAGGAAGAAAAAAGGAGTTACACGCAGAAATGACTTCTCGGCAAACTCACAGATTAATGACTTAAATGCGGCCAATATTTCGTTTTATTCCTCGGCCACGCTGGGTTTTAGAGATACTCCCGTGACAAATGACGTCATCAACACTGGCCATTTTTCAAAGTTTTTTTTTTCTTTTCATCCCCTAACCCCTCACAGCTAAAGCCTTCTTTAATTATCCTTCTCCCTTTTTCTCCTTTCTTTAAAAATATTTTCCTTTAAGCTTCTGTATTTTATCACAAACGATCTCTTCAATTTTTGTTGTTTTCTTAAAGCCCATCCATTTAAGGTTTTTGTAATACATTTGTGAAGGTACAAAAAGCGGCCATAAAGTTTCTATAAATTAAAAAAAAAACATCAATTTTTCAATCTGTAGAACGTTCATTTTATGATTTTTCAGAAGATATTAAATAATATCGAATATTTGATTATCTATATATATATTTTTTGTAAATTTTCAGATAATGTAATGTGTGTGCGTATGTTTTAAGTTAATCTGAATTAAATTATATATAAACGTATATTCAGTATATAATATCAATACTTTATAAATATATATTTTGAACATATATTACTCTGTTCTTTTTTTTTTGTGTTTAGAAAATATAACTTTAAAAATACACCAAGTCCGCAGATAGCTGGATTTCAGGACAACGAGGAAGGCCAATAACAACTCTGCATTGACACCAAGAAATGAATCTCTCAAGGAACTGAAGATATAATACCATCCAAGAGATAATGATAGCCACACTCAGTAAGAAATATTTCATTTAAACTGCTCCAACGGTCCTAAATGCATATTCAGTGACGACAATATGCAGTGTATAGTATATATTGAACTTTAGCACCATATACCATACGATATAAGCGTAAAAATAATTATATATATAACAATTATAATTGTAAAGCGGGTTTACACCATATGACACCAAGGAAAGGATGACTGTCTGTCTGCATGTTAGGCGCTGTTGATGCAGTTCCTTCCATTGACGCAGGGATGATACTTCGAGCATCAAGGTTGTTGCTACACTTACTGCCTGAGTTTTAATCACTAGTCGTGATTGAATATGGAGATTGACTTATCAAACGGAATCTTTGCAAAAGTTTCATAATCTCTGAAAGTCAGGTCGTCCCCCTTACCTATGTTGACCTTCCTTTCATCCTTCCAGAGAGAGGTGAAGAAGTGATATTGATATTACGACATATTATAAAACCAATACCGCCACTACAGCGATACATCAGGGTCTATTAACGTGTCGAGAGGGCTGTTTGTCAACTATTTGCCAGAATTCGTCTTTTGAACGCGGCAGCGCGATGTTCAATTAGTTATTTGTTCGATTGGTGCGAGATACCACATGTGAATGTAAGCTAAGGAAGTACCTAGCATTGCATGTTAATAGATGTTTCCTGAGCGACCGGTATCTGCTAGTGTGTAAAAGGTAATGGCCGCTCCCTGAAGGAGAGGTTGTGTCACCTACATAGCATCCACATATCATTGAGCATCATAGTGGACCAAGGCGGTGACGTTCTGAGCCGCAATGTCAAGCGATGTCTACGGATGAACTTGGCACCACGTTGGCAACATGTCATATCTGTGAGAAAGGTCTGGGACTCGTCTGAAAACAACAAACCATTTTTGGGACATCCTATCTTGTGAATCTCATCTCCGCATAACTTATACATTTTAAGCAACAGTCTTTATTCCAATATTCTGGGCGGTTTATGGGCAAAATATTCGGAAAATATTTTGTTAAGTATGTTCCTATAGTACGGAAATAATAAAGGAGTGAAAAAAGGAGAAACATTCACGTATGTCATTGTGTCAATATCACAAAGATAAACCTGGATACGAATGCTTTTAATTACAAATACTTATTTTTTAAAGATATTTTAATAAACCATTGGATATATTAATGTGATGTTGATCGAATATTTATTTTTTTTCCACCAATTGAATTAGGTTTGTGTCTAGGTAGGTAAAGTTATATGAAGTCGAGGTTGTCAGAAAGGGGCTTTTATTCACACACTTCTTCAACGATTCGTTTGTATCTAGAAATAGGAAATATTGACCCAATTGAAATATATGGCTGTATAGTATGATATGATTTTATATTTAATGAAGATTCACTCGAGCAATTCACGTTAGTAGACAATTAGTTAACAAAGAATTCATGAGGCATCAGTAAAGATTCGCAAGAGAGAAGAATCACGCCAGTTTCTATATAAATTATTCCATTCCACGCCCATACACATAATCTTTCAAGTATACATCTACGGTTTCAATAATATAAAACACAATAAAACAATTTCTTATTTTAAAATATCATGCCAATAGCAAACTTTGAACTTAATACATAGTTATCGTCAAATTCAAGAAATTGATAGGCTGATTTTTCTACATTCCAATTTGAATATTTCAATGTACTCTCTTCTTTCAAGCTCCTATATTTACATATACTTTTATAATTAGATGGCCTATATAAGGTAAGACACATTCTGCCAATTGAAAGTTAAGTGCCCTTCGAACTGGGAATTACCGCTCTGCTATACTCTCAACAAATTGAAAGAATGTACGGATCTTCTTTATTTATCTCACAAGCACTCAGCTATATTCAACCGAAAGCATACGCTACACCTGCAAGGCAACACTCCACCTCACAAAGCCTGAATAAAAATCCGGATTTGGTGGGAATTGAATTCCTGCCTCACCCAGCTTTTATTCCATCGGACTAACGCCTTTTCAGATCGATTAAACATTTCATTCGTGGGAGAGACTTATATATTAGAAAAGAAGTGGAAAATGCATTTTGGAATTTTTTCTTTGCTTTTAAGTCTAAGGAATGGCACACATTTGGTATTCAAGATTTTACTGAAATGACTAATTAAGACCATGAAACATAGAGACACTTCTATTTTAAAAATTGATATTTTCTCTGTCTATATCCTATTTACAAATATATATATATATATAAGATAAGTGGGTCAGGTGTTGATATTAAAAATAAAGAAGGCATCTCCTGATCACAAGCACTTGTGCTTTTTAGATGGCAGAGCGCCATCTAGTGGAGCAAAAATAAACTAAACGTTTATTTAGCTTGCTCCGTGATATTTGGCCAACCCAATTTCTTGATAAATCAAGAAACCCCATCTACGAATTTTTCATGTGTTAAGCGTCTTTACGCAAATTTGGCCTTAAATGCCTATTTCTTGATTTTTCGGGAAGCCATTGGGACCAAAAATCTTTTTGGTCGCAGTGGTTACAGCCTTCTCCACGCTGACGAGCGCCAACAGCGCGAAACGCGTTCGTGGATGGCTTTTCTTGATTTATCAAGAAATTGGGTTGGCCAAATATTTCGGAGCAAGCTAAATAAACGTTTAGTTTATTTTTGCTCCACTAGATGGCGCTCTGCCATCTAAAAAGCTGGTGTGCTCGTGGTCAGGAGATGCCTTTTTTATTTTTAATATCAACACCTGACCCACTTATCTTTTATTTTTTCTTTTGTTTTTTCATGTGTTAAGCGTCTTTACGCAAATTTGGCCTTAAATACTCATTTCTTGATTTTCGGGAAGCCATTGGGACCAAAAATCTTTTTGGTCGCAGTGGTTACAGCCTTCTCCACGCTGACGAGCGCCAACAGCGCGAAACGCGTTCGTGGATGGCTTTTCTTGATTTATCAAGAAATTGGGTTGGCCAAATATCTCGGAGCAAGCTAAATAAACGTTTAGTTTATTTTTGCTCCACTAGATGGCGCTCTGCCATCTAATATATATATTAACTTATTATTTTAGTAGCACTTTATTCATTTAAACTTAGATTGATGTCAATAAAATTGTTTTCAATATTTAAGAAGCGTTATTCATTTTCTGTATTTTATTTTTTAAACAAGCGCTAATTTGAAACAATTGCTCAATAAACGGCATACTTCAATATACGTAGGGTAAGTAGTCAGACCAGCAGCCCATATATAGCTACAGATGTACAACTGGTCACTGTTGGAATCTTACAGATGTGTATTATAACACGAAAAATCACGACTACAATATTGTTAAGCAAGTATAGAATGATTTTATTGTCGATTCACAATAGTTAATGTGTGATGATTTTAAATGAAATAAATATATAAAATATAAATGTGATATATTATTTTGTCAAGCATTGATTTTGTTATTTGCTTCAATTTCTTGCCAGTCTGTGTGTTTTAATAATTCTGTATTTTATTTAGAAGCTTCTTATTATTTTTTGATTTCAATTTGTCCAGAGTATAGGTATTTTATTGGTACTAGATAGAACATTGTGGTTTGATTTCAAGCTACTTCGAGGTTTTAAAAGTGTCCTGATACCATCCCGTGTTTACATTATATTGTGTTGATTGTATATATTTCCAGACACAGTTGTATGCAGTTCTCTGTTCTCGTTTTTTTCCCCTTCTATTTCTCATTTTTTATATCATATTATTATTCTTTACTGTAAAAATTATTGTAAATATATATGTATAGACAAATGTAAAGGCATACATGTATGACAGCGCAAGTGTCCATAGGGGGACATAGCGCTTTGAATTGAAATAAATCCAGTGTTTACATAGTTGTCCAAACAATTGATAGATTTTGTTATTTTCTCAATTACTTGCCAGTCTGTGGGGTTTATTAATTCTGTATTTTATTCAAAATCTTATATAATTGTTGTATTTCTATTTGTTCAGGGTATAGGTTTATAGATAGAACATTTGTAATTGTAGAATTTGACTTCGAGGTTTAAAAGTTTCCTGAAGCCATATCTAGTTGTGTTCAAACAATTGCCAGTCTATGTTTCCCATTGTGTTTAGGCCCCAAGTGATAACATTTCCGTGGCATTGTTGCAGCTATTGACTTGTTCTATTTGTTTCCCTCCAAATTAAACTTTCTTATGATCTCTCTACCGCCTTTGTCTTACTGCCATTTATTTTATTACCATATTTGGTAATTATTTGAACAGATTCTCAAAGCAGGGGATCTGGTTTTTCTTTTAAAGTAGCTATAAGAGCAGTAGAATCAGCCTATTTCATATGTTGATGTGTTTTTTTTAACCATTCAGTATTATTCCAACTTAAAACATTTTTAGAAGACATCTTTGTGCGACCCTCATGTCTGTTTTTTTTTAAATCAGTGAGACATATATATTGTTGAATTCTACGCTTGAATTATAATCAATAAAACCTAATAAGGAAAACACTTTTAGATACGAAACGCAATGAAAAAAAATTAAACTAATAAAAATATATAATATTTTTATTTTTAAAATATATTTTATACTAAAGAAATTATGTATTTATTATGTATATATACTATGTTTTAAATTATTATATATATATATATTTAAACGGTAAAATATATACTTTGTGCATTATATTATTTGAAGCTGAAAAAGACAGAAATGACTTCAAATAATCATAGAATCGGCAAATGATTTATATATTAATATATATTAAAAATATAAAAGAGAGAATAATTATAAAATTAATTTTGGCAAATCTCATCAACAATTAAAAACAACAAAAACACGCTGATTTATTTTTCAAATAATATTTAAAGACTAAGTTACATATAAAATTTAGGGCACGAACAAATCGCTAAATATATTAGGCGGCCTTTAAATAAAACAAAAGAGTCAATGAATAAAGGAGAAAGAAATGGCTTGGAGTGAATCTGAGAAAATGGAACTGCGCAGAGAAAGCAATTGAGTCTGCTTTAAAAAGACACGAGGCAATTTGAACACCAGCTCGGCTGCTCCAAATTAAAGTCCCCATTGCTATTCTGGAGGGGAATCCTCGTCGTCTGATAAATCTAAGTTTAAAACCCTGCGGACGAGGCTAGGCGATAAATTTTCCCGCCAACAATATTTTTGACGCGGCTTGCGAGAGAAATAAAAATAGCCCCCCAATCTTAATGATAATAATAATAATAATAAAAGAAAACTATATCTGAAGAGGGGTTTTCTTCCATCAATTTCACTCTCAACTCCAAACTAATGTACTGAGGATGGTCTCAAAATGTGATTTATGGAAGCCAAGGCGGTGGCTTCATTTTTTACCCCTTGCCTCAATTTTTCCCCGATCGTTTTCTAAGTGGCATCTGAGAGTGGAGGGGAGACAATTTATGGAGCAGTGGGATTACCACACTAGCGGCGGCCATATTGTACATTCTGCAACAATTATCTCCATCCAACATCATCGATGGCTGGAGTATAAACAACTACCTTCTTATCACATTGAAATCTTCCCCACAATTCTCTTCATTCCGTCCTTTTATATACAAAACTGTAGAGTTCAAACTGAAAAATATTAAACACGCTAAACTTACATACACTTATACACATAAAATATAACTAGATTAAACCACCTAGTGCGCTATCTCTCTCTCTATAATAAATATATTTCGGCTTTTAACATTTAAAATCATTTTACATATTGCCTTATCATGTTAGATGCACGCTTATGATTATGTAAATAGAGTCACTTTGCATAAATACGTTTTAAATATATGTTAATATTTGACCAATATTACAACTTGTTATATCAAGGAAAATTTGCCGGGAGGAAATTAATCCATGGAAGCAATGGTCGCCTCTCCCGTCAAAATGAACGTCAGAATCTGACGCCATCTATTGACCGTCGCCGCAACTAGCGGCATCGGGTCGGTGACAAAGTTACAACACCAACTTTGGCAAACTGATAAGCGTCCACCTAGAGATTAGCCCGAAACTATGGTCTCTAGGTGGACGCTTATCAGTTTGCCAAAGCTGGTGTTGTGGCTTTGTCACCGACCCGATGCCGCTAGTTGCGGCGACGGTCAATAGATGGCGTCAGATTCTGACGTTTATTTTGAAGGGAGAGGCGACCATTGCTTCCATGGGTTGTTATATCAAGTCGTTTATTTATTAAAAGCTAAGTAACAAGAAGACTTTCGAGCCAATAAATGGCTCTTTGACTGGTGCCGTTTAACGGTGAAATGTGTTTTTCTGTCATTTTAGAGATCAAACTGGTGTTGTGGCTCATTCTTTATCGCTACCTTTACCTTTTGTACTGGGGTGATAAACATGCATCGTTTTAACGCATATTTGAAGGGAGAGGTGACCCTTTTGGTATGCCACTTTTAAAAAGGCATTACTTCTGATCGTGCAACTGAAAGTTGCTGATGGCTTGCGCCATGTGTCGGCAAGACAACTTCATACATATTTCAGGCTCTCGTCAGAAACAATTTATTAACTGTTGTACATATATTAATTAATTGTTACCACAGAGTGTGCGTAAGTTCACAGGTAAATAGGCCCTAACCGAAACAGGAAAAAGTTCCTTTGTTTAATGTTAGTTTCCTTTTATATTTTGTTCTCTCTTTTGTAAATCAATAAATATAATGTTTAATTAATAATTCTTGGAATCAGTTTCATTAAAAATTCTAAGCAAAGTCAACATTAACCACCTAATCTCAGTATAATTTTACTTATTTTAAAAATATTTTTGTGTTACATTATTTAAAAAATGAAGACATCCTAAGATGTCACACAACTACATTTTAAAATGTGGAAAATAAAGTGCTAAAATGTATCAATCATGATGTACCATGTTTTTTAAATTAAAACATTTAAAGCATTTATAAATTAAAATTTAAAAATGATATCATATTTTAGAGATAGGTATTCCCACAATCTCTATTTATACTTATAAAAACCTGATAATGTACGTTACATTATAATATTTTAACAGATCATATTAAGAGCATTAAAAATTCTCTTCCAGATATATATATATATAATTAAAAACAATTGATACCTTTATATATTAAAAATACATTCTTATAATATATTACGATTTATATATGTTATCTTTACACATTTTTTCGAAATATTATATTCTGATTTATGCTGTTTACGAAGAAAATCGTCCTCATTTCCAAATTTAACAAGTTAGATCGTAGAGAGGATTCTTTAAAATAATTAAATCCAATCTTTATTTGAAGCGATTTTGCCAAAGTTACGCTATCTACTAAATATATACCACCTGACGATACAGATGTGCTGACAAATCGCAGTGGATTATAGCGCTACTAATAAATAAAAACTTCATCAAATTTGCTTAATTATAATTGGACGAAAAATTGTACAAGACACACCTGATTCATGAAATAAACCAAATCTGCAAATATATTCTTATTTGAAGACTAATTTTGATTGTATAAAAATGAAGTGCTAATTCGGTCCGCTTTGTTTTGAAATGAAAGTGGTGAATTCTGATAGCTTTGTATAAGAATCAAATGATAACTCTATATAGGCTGATTTGATGCTAAACGTGCAAACAATTTTGATCAAGATCTTTGCCTACCTATTAGAAACTTCAATTAATTGAAACTTTGATACAAATTGTGCCTTTTGGAAACAAATTAATTTACCTGGGTAAGCTAATTTGAAAAGAAGTTTGTTAAATCTTTTGTGAAACAAACTGCCAAAAATATATCTCGAAATTTTGAGTCACCATAATAATATATTGACCACAAAGATTTGATAAAATAGTTGAGTTTATTAGAAACAATAGCTCTCAATTTGATCGTGTTAAAAGAATTGATGTTATTGCCAATTGAAATATATGTATTGCATTGATTTGTTTATATATATAAAAATGATATTGAAACATATAATTTCAACATATTGAATTAGAAAACAATACCAAGTTGGTATTTGAAATGAACATTGATGTGAAATATTTTGTGTGGATTCTATCATCACAATATAGCAATAATTTATATCGAACGAGACAATAATATAGCGGCGAAAGGACTGCAAACGATGGCCCCTGGTTTAGCCATCTTGGAATGAACTATTGCGTTTCGAAGATGTAATATTTGGCTCCTGGCATATAGGCCGCATGGAACTGGTGGGCGCCAGGTTAGTATAAGCGAGGCCATGACTAGAAAATCTGAGCTTCGGAAACCAATATTGCAGTGATAAAGTGGCAGAATATGTCTCTTGGCATAGGCCACATGAAAATATTTTTAGTGGCGCCAGGGCTGCAAGATCTTGCCTTGGGCCGTTCGCAAAGCTATAACGCAGCATAATCTAGCTATTTGCACAGTGGAATGTGAATTCATTGGGCCAATCCAGTGCTGAAAAAATAGACTCTTTGCATAGTGGCATGGGACTTTATTGAGCCAATCCAGTGCTGCAAAATCTAACTTTTATCGGTATGGTATTAGACTTTATTGGGCCAATCCAATGCTGAAAATTTTGACTTTTGGCATTATGGCATGGGACTTATTGGGCCAATCCAGTACTGCAAAATCTAACTTTTATCGGTATGGCATTAGACTTTTTGGGCCAATCCAATGCTGAAAAATTTTACTTTTGGCATAGTGGCATGGGACTTATTGGGCCAATCCAGTGCTGCAAAATCGACCTCAATGGAACACCGCTTGGAAACGATAATAACCAGAGTACCAAAGCTGCAAAATCTAGCTTTTGTCATAGTTGCATGGGGCCTTATAGGGTCAACTTAGGGCTGCAAAATCTGCCCCCCGGCCGAGGTTGCATCCCTTTTTTCAAGTCAAGGGTCGCATTTCGACTCTTCAAACCCCTCTGTCTGCACTTGCATCTCCGCCAATTGTTGCACCGGGTTGCAGATTTGCAGAGTCATTGACCTTGATCTCCTCCTTTGCGTTATATACGTTTCCCGAGCAGGTTTCCATAATCACTACATATTTTTAAAAAGTAAATAGTAAAGTAATTAACTTCCAAAGTTGTGATGATTATTTTATTGTTGTCTTCCTCGTAGTTGGTGATCCCAAGTCTTCGTGTCTGTGGCTCCAGCTTTCATTGGCCCGTCCTCATGCCAATATTGAAAGTAGCGTGTAGTTCCAGTGTGTGGTGTTAAATATACATAATAATAATAGAATACATACACCCTGTCGAATTATAATAAATCGTTTAGATTGATTTAAAACAATATCCTAATTTTGTTGATAAAAAAGGAGCATAAATCATGAT
Source organism: Cordylochernes scorpioides (assembly GCA_030710605.1). Taxonomy (NCBI): domain Eukaryota; kingdom Metazoa; phylum Arthropoda; class Arachnida; order Pseudoscorpiones; family Chernetidae; genus Cordylochernes; species Cordylochernes scorpioides. Next base: position 55,025,888 of record CP092881.1, read on the forward strand.
TCAGCAATATCAAGGCACCATAACTAAAATAATCTAGCGGTCCAGAACTGAAATATTTGGTTCTTGGAAATAGCCTCTTGGAAATCTATATCGCGGGAACCAGAGATGTGATGTCGACTCTTTGTGTGTGTGTGTGCAGAGGCCGTGTAGTACAGGGCTTCTCTCGATATCGTGCAATAGTTGCGCTGTTACAATAGACGTTCTTTCATTATTATCCACTCTACACACATCGTTATAACCAGGGGGCTCTAGTGTTGACCGCATTCCTAGCGGCATAATAACATTAAATATACATTGTCCCCCCCCCCCCCCCCCCCTCCTCCCGTCGAAAAATATTATTTTCAATATTAAAGTTATAAAGTACCTTATATGGGAGCTACCCTGGATATATATGAGCATTTAGAACAAGTCAACAGAGACTATCCAGAAATGGGAAGTAACAAAATAAGAAGGAGAGCCAATTATCAGGGAATTAAAAATAGGTTAATTTGTATTAAATTTTTGAAAGCCTATTTTCACATGTTCAGCGTATTTACGCAAGTTTGGCCTTAAATACCCATTTCTTGGTTTCTCAAGAAGCTTCTGGGACCAAAAGATTTTTGGCCATAGAGGTACAGCCTGCACCACGCTGACGAGGGCCAACAGCCCGAAACGCGTTCGTGGATGGCATTTCTTGATTTATCAAGAAAATGGGTTGACCAAATATCAGGGAACAGCTAAATCAACATTTAGATTATTTCTGGTCCACTAAATAGCTCTCTGCCATATAAAAAGCACATGCGCATGTCTTAGGTTATATAATCGCCTGGAGAAAATAATAAAAAACACGAAATCTGGAAGCGGAAAGTTTCTATATTTATTATTGTGAAACTCGAGTATTTTATCTCAGTCAAAAATTGGTTTTATAATTCGACTTTTTACAAGATTACCATATTTTTCCACCTCGTCTGATCATTTTCTTGACATGCAACACAGACCTTTCATGCTTATTAGATGGACACAAGTAAAATAAGTTTCCCCGACTAAAACATGAAATGTCAACATACATAGCGTCGCGTAGAGAATAAAGGAAAACTCACGTCAGAACAAGACATTTTTATTTCCGACAACCACTCCTTATTTACATATAAATACTGTGATGATGATGATAAGACAGCAGGGTATATTGACCACTCACTGACTATTCTGTTATCGAAAAATACCTGGGCGTAATTTGCCGATCTCTCGGTGTTCATTATTTCGATAGAGAAGGAAATACGCTATGGTTGAAATGAATATCTATTTTTAACTTTTATTCCAGATATTTCTTTATTATGTGTTTTTACCAAATGTTTCAATTTAAATATTATAATAATTTTCTCTCCCACTACACATAGCATGCGATGAACATATTTGAGAAGGTTCTGACTCATCAGTGGTGAGATTTGGAATCTTTTTAATCTTCAGGCCGCTCTACTACTCTGTTACCATTTTGATTCTATAAATGGCGATAAAATTATGTATATTTACATATACATGTACTACACATATACTTGTATTACATTGAACATGTATATTATATTTCCGTTTGTTATAAATAAGTATTTGATTAAACTTACCTGGAGGTATATGACCAATTTGGTCATAAAACTATAGGAATACCATGACACGGGATATAGACTGGATGTTGCAAACCCTTATTTCTCGTGGTTGAAGGAATCCAACTAAGGGCACAATAAACCTGGCATCCAATGGTCTTCATAATGATTAGTGTGACAAGTTTCATAAACTCGGACCGAGCTGTGTATGTAAATATTGTGTGGAGATTTTCTCGAAAGATATCATTTTATTTGCTGTACGTAGTCATCTCTCTCTTTTAATACTGATTTCTTGTAGCGTTTGTGTGTATGCGTGAACGGAAATAAAGTTTATTAATATTAAATGAATTAATAAATATAGTGTTATGCACACATATAATTCTATATGAACATATATCTATCCAAGCACACCAAGCGTCCAAAGTCTCAGAGCGCGGGTTTAAAGTGAGGCTGTGTAGGGAGATAACAATATCAAGGGTAAAACAGGGGTTTCCTCTCCCAAGAAAATAGAGTTGAAAAAATAAAAAGGAGAAAAAGTCTAATTGATCGCGAGAGGTATGTGCCTCTAACTGGAAGAAAATTGGAGAATTGTTTGAAAAAATCGTTTTAGGGGAAGAATTCCGCTAACGGTTTGGATTTCTCCTTTTTGTATTTCAGGGCACTTTATATTTCTTTCTTTCTTCTATATCCCCTCTTTATATATACGTTTTATTTAATAGAAATGGGGAGTTACTTGTGAAATATTGCACGTCGCGTCTGGGAAAGATAATTAAATAATAATTTTCCAATTTTTCCCTATTTTTTCTCAGTTTGAAAACTATATAGTAAATTTTGGTATAAATATTTCTTATGTTGCGAAATTATTTTAGCGCAATTTATGCAATTAAGTAATTTTAAACTATACCTGTATTGTATAATAAAATGACATTTTAAACGTATATAAACAATAAATAACTAAATAGATAACTTAATCATTTAAATGGTAACTATTGTTAATCACCAAGCACATTCGAGTTAAACTCTAAATAAACAGATATCTCAATATTCGAAGTATTTCACCCATATATTGGTGTCAAAAATGTCCTAAAATGTATCTAATTGAGAAAACTACAATATTAAGACTCAAAAATCCCTAGAAATCATTGCGGCCACCATATGTCAGGGCTTGTGTTCGACAAAGATCCATAAACACATTTATCGATGTCGTAAGAGAGTCTTTGAACCCGTAGTTTGTTCTTTCTGGATTCTCAATATGATGAAGTCTTAGAGAAGGGATTTATGGCATTTGGCTTAGTGAGAGCTACAACAACAGTTACCATAATTTCAAAGCTGTTCCATAAATGTTCGCCCTCCATTATTATTGATAAATTGGAATGGCTGAACTGTGGGATTTATGGTACGTTTGGCTGGCCTGTAATCTCTTACAGTTCGATATTAATGTCAAAATAATTTATCATCCTTATATCAGCATTGATTATTTTGTTTTATTATCAAAAGACAAATGTTTACGACTACAAAATAGCGGAGGCTATATTCAAATAAGTTTGTTACTAATGTTGTGTAAATAAGATCTAGATACAAGATCCACTTCGGAATAACAATAAAACCATACAAGCGTGTATTTGAGAGAAAATAGTTAATACAAAATCAGTATAAATTGAGAGCTCTTCTTCATTTAGAGTAATTTCATTTTAATAAATTTTTAGAAAATCGTGTCTTCCTGAATACATATTTTCATAAGGTATATATATAGACACAAAAGCCTTTATTAAAGCATATAGTCTTATATACATGGAGTCTGCAAATGAAAATAATAAAAAGTAAAAAATAATCACATTCAATGATAATAATGAAATTTATATACAGGGAAACTGTAAAACAATAAAACTCATAAGTAGATTAGTCTCGGTAAACCCGAGGAAAAGAAATTTCTCTTATACGTTGACTTACCACTGAGCCGCTAATGATGAAAGAAGGAAAATCTAATCACATTTGATAGTAGTATTGAAATTCATATACAGGAAACCTTCATTAAGACATTCAAGCTCATTAAGATATAATCTGCGTAAATCCGAGGGAAAGAAATTTCTCTTATACATTGACTTACCACTGAGCCTGCTAATGATGAAAAAAGGAAAATCTAATCACATTTGATAGTAGTATTGAAATTCATATACAGGAAACCTTCATTAAGACATTCAAGCTCATTAAGATATTAATCTGCGTAAATCCGAGGGAAAGAAATTTATCTTATACATTGACTTACCACTGAGCCTGCTAATGATGAAAAAAGGAAAATCTAATCACATTTGATAGTAGTATTGAAATTCATATACAGGAAACCTTCATTAAGACATTCAAGCTCATTAAGATATTAATCTGCGTAAATCCGAGGGAAAGAAATTTCTCTTATACATTGACTTACCACTGAGCCTGAAAATGATGAAAAAAGGAAAATCTAATCACATTTGATAGTAGTATTAAAATTCATATACAGGAAACCTTCATTAAGACATTCAAGCTCATTAAGATATTAATCTGCGTAAATCCGAGGGAAAGAAATTTCTCTTATACATGGATTTACCACTGAGCCTGAAAATGATGAAAAAGGAAAAGCTAATCACATTTGATAGTAGAAATGAAATTCATGAAGTTTAATTAAGACAGTTAAGTTCATAAACAGCTTGGTGTATATATATACGTATAACTGTTATAATCGATTTTGAGACCCACGTAGAGAATTCCATCTTGACATAACTATTATGAATTGATAGAAAATATGTTGTGGTTCCAGATTGATTTAAGAATTCTAGAGCTAGGATGTTATTTTTGAGAGAACAAACAATATTAAACTTTGTTATTTCGCAGAGAGAGAGAGAAGTCTTAGAAAAAAAGCTTAGTGGGTAGGAAGTTTCCGATATTTTCTTTAGCATTCTACTATTTTGTTTCAGAATTTTAGTTCTTGAGCTAGAGCACCTCCATCTTTGTCATCGCTTCTTGAATCAGAGGTTACAACAACAATAACTCTTTCTGGAACACACGGGTTTACTTTACTAATTGTTAAATGGTTCACTCACATCTAAAGCATCCACAAACCAAAAGATTCCAATTGATATCACTGCTCAATGTGACCTAGTGGTATCACCAAATCCGCAATCTGCGATGTCTGAGAGCTTGTACTCCCCCCAAAGGTTGTATGGCCGGCCATACTCCACGGGAGGCCATTGATCCTGCTGCAGCAGCCATTGTGGCCCGCCATAAATTCATTACCACGTCTCTATTTATGATCCCAATCTCTCTCGCAGGTATAAATTACTGGGCCATTACCGCGATGGATGATGGGAGATATTTTAATTAGGTTTCCTTCAAACCCTTACTTAAACCGAGCCAAGTACACAGTACCTGATGGGGGAAATGTCAGGATTTCCTTCAAACTCTTAGTTACAGCAAGCCAAGTAGACGTTATTTGAAAGGGATATTGGAATTAGGCTTCTCTTTTTCAAAATGTCGGCACGAATTTCCCAGTACACGATGAATGTCGAGAGATGTTCAATTGGTCAACGGTGTCCATGATGTGGTAGATATTTTAATAGGCTTCCTTTCAACAAACTTAATTTCCAAACTAAAGTCCTTATCACACGGTGAAAGATGTTTCAAATTCGGCTATATAATCTAATCTCATCAAATATCTGAAATGATGAAGCCGAATTTGAAAGATCATTCACCGCGTGCTAAGGACTTTAGTTTCGAAATTGGATTTGTTGATAAATGTTGAAAATATGGAGCCGACAGCGTCGCAGTAGGATCCTCATCCAACATGCAGTCACGGGCCAGGGTGGAAGCGCACTAGCCTAAAGACAAAATAAGACCACACGCATAGGAACATGGTTACCTCGGTTTAGGGTGGCACCCGGGAAGGTGAGACGGACTAAGAGGGAGTCCTGGGATCCTGTTGTTGTTGTTGTTGTTTCTTATCCCCTTGTGTAAAGATTACACGAATTCCATGAGTTCATGCTCCTCGAGCTGTTTTATGATGAGCAGCGGCCTCTCCCAAAGGTCCTGTTTAGTGCATCTAATGCAAGCCAAAATGTGTTCTGGAGCTGCAGGTGCCAAGCTACATTTTGGGCAAGTGGGGTAGATTTTGTTATTATTTTCTATCTTCAATGGCTTGAGATGGCCTGTTCTAAATCTTGTTAGTGTTGTTTGATGCTGTCTATTTCTGATGTTCAGAGCTCCTCCTGGGTTCACTCCACTGTACCAACTGTGCTTAGGTGGGATCCTCCAGTTCTTGTTTATTTTTGTTTTGGCTACTGTTTCTATTTCTTTAAAAGTAAGTTTATTTTTCTGTGGCAAGGGTTATTTTGTGCCTTTTTTCGCTAGCACATCAGCAGCTTCATTGCCTTCAATTCCAACATGTGAGGGTATCCATTGAAGGTGAATTTTTGAGGTTTTTGAGAGTTTCTGGAGATAGCCAATTATGTTCCTGCTTACTTTGTCTCTAAGTTCCCCTGTGTGACTCAAGTGTTGTATGGCACTTCTACTATCAGGGGATCCTGGTCAATACATGACAACTTAACTGCACACGACTACTTACTACTGCTGCCCGTGTCTTCCTGTCGACTCAGAAGGAACCCAACTTATATGTTGATGGTGACGTCGGCGGACTTTGTTATCCAATCAAGGACTGGCATATCCTATATCTTTACATCCTCCCTTAGTTGCTTGGATAATGTCAACGACCTATTATACAATCTTTCTGGGTACCACCTTTCCAATTCAGAGTGTCCTTTTTATTTAGTTACGTCATTTTTAGTTATATCAGGTTTGGTGTTTATTTTCGTGCTTTTAGGTGAAACATTCCTGTATGTGAAAAAAAAAATAAAATAGAAAAAAGGTCAGGTGTATATATTAAAAACAAAAAAAAAAAAATGCATATCCTGACCGCGCTCACATGAGTATTTTAAATGGCAGAGCGCCATCTAGTGGAACAAAAATAAACGAAAAGTTTATTTAACTCGTTCCGTGATATTTGGCCAACCCAATTTCTTGATAAATCAAGAAATATGGACGATTCTACAAAATCGACTTTTCTCACCGTTTAACTTCTTAAAGCTATCTAAAACTACAAACGATGGTCGTGAACTGGTAAATGCCTGAGATATTCGTTTAAACCCCACTTTTAGATTTTTTTAAATTTAATTACGCCAAATTGATAGACGGACATTTTAATTAAGCAAGTGAATTTGAAGCTGTGCTACCGCCGCCACGAGTTGGCGCTTGGAACCTGGTGCACCGTCTAATTCAGGCCTGGCCAACCCGCGGCCCTCGGGCCGCATGCGGCCCGCCGTAAAAAATTTTGCGGCTCGCCATTTAACTTTATATTTCTTTTGTAACTTTCATTTCTCGTCTGTATATTCAAAAACAGAAAATATATTGAAATAATTATAATAATTTTTTTATTTAAAATATGTCCCACAATTTTTAAAATACATATTTGATTCCATAAAAAGGGAGAAAAGAGTTAGGAATAATGGTAATTAATAGAGAGAGAGAAATATTTTTTATTTTAAATTGCTATTATTATTTTTATTTTAAAAAAGCGGATGAAAAATAACAAATAAAAACATTAAGCATCAAGGAAGTATTAAGTATTTTTTTAAATACATTTTAAAGTTAAAATTTTGATATAGTTAAAGTTTTTAGACCTTGTTTACGATTCCGTGCGGCCCGTGGCGTCATTTAGGTTGGCCAGGGCTGGTCTAATTTATAGGTTTATAATTAACGGTCATTTTACAACCATCGGTCATCCGACCTTTCACATTGTAAAACTTCTAGAGTTTCCTACTTATATCCTCTTAAAATCCCAACTTGCAGAAATGCTAGCATAATTAACCTGACGATTTCTAATAAACACTCCATTAGTCTAATAATTAACTGGAGAACCTCATAACTTTATTTTACCTCAGACCATTTGGTAATACTTTTTGATATCTTCAATATGATGAACTTGGCAAACAATAATAGACAGACATCGACATGGAAATTCAGGGGAAAATCTGCAAATTGGACTCACTCTGCTGAGGGTATTTCGCCTTCGGATTTACTGGATTTGAATTCAGCTTCTAAACACACAGTCACTTGTGATGATATTAATAATGTGCTAAACAAATTGACAAATTTAGTCATTGAAGCTGCATACTATTCTCTCGACGTCAATTCCAAAATTTGAACAATTAAAAGAATATTTACATTATCTCAGGAATTTGTATTATAGAGGGGGTAACCTGAATCCGAGTATTTTCAGAGCAGCAAGAAATAAATACTTAAGAGCCGTTAATAGAGCAAAAAAGACATCGTGGAGAATATTTATTGAAGAAAATGAGTCTACGAACGCTTTCGGGAATGCATACAGGGTTTTTTAACGATTAAGATCGGCCGACATTCAAATGGGCATACCATTACTAGATAAAACTACAGAGTGCATGAGAGAGCAAAAGATGAAGGAAATGCTAACTGCATTTTTTCCTGATGATGATGTGCGGTTGGACAATGAAGAACACACTTTAATTAGAAATCCCATCCCAAGTTTTACCAACAGGGAAAATATTTTTATTACCGAAAAGTAAATGTAGGATTTGTGCTCGAATCTTAATATCAGAAAGGCTCCTAGTCCAGATAATGTGATTAATAATATGATTAAGCACTCATTATTATCAATCCTATCCAGTTTAGTCAAACTTTTTAATAGGTGGTTAGTGCTAAGTTACTATTCTGAAAGACGGAAACATTCGGTATTAAAAATTATCGCCAAACCGCAAAAAGCTGACTACGAAGCAATTAATAGTTATCGCCCAATTTCACTAACATCAAATTTCTCAAAAATATTTGAAATGATCATTAAAAATATAATACTCGATTATTATAATCATAATAACTTACTGAGCCATAGACAACATGGATTTACGAAAAGAAAATCTACAATAACGGCATTGGGCAAAATAACCGAGACCATACTGAAACACAAACAAAACGAATTGGTTGCATTGATTGCTATTGATATAAGTGGTGCGTTTGATAATGCGTGGTGGCCTGCTATAATAAAAAGAATGGGAGAAGACCACACGTCCCGGCAGTTCTTATTAAAATCATCAAATCATTTTTAAATCGGAGAAGAAAAACAAATCTCACCTTTTCGAAAACTACAATTTCAAAATATTTATCAAAAGGATGTCCTCAAGGCGGACCATTATCACCTTCATTGTGGAATATACTGCTGAATGATTTGCTGATAAACTTAATGTCACCAAATTCTGAGATAATCTGTTATGCGGACGATGTTTCCATTATTTGTTGGCACAAGACCATAGAAGGGTTAAAAAATGAAACAGAAAATACTTTAAATTATGTAATACAATAGTGTACAAGAAACAAGCTGAAGCTAAGCCTGGAGAAAACCAACTCAATACATATACACGGCAAACAAAAGATACCAATGGGAACTCCAAACTTCATAATAAAACCGGTAGAAGAAGTAAATATTTTAGGTATAAAATTTTCTAATCACAGAATTAAGTCAACAATTAGCTTTAAACCCCACATTAATGATATTTTATGTAAAACCAACCGTATTAAAAACCTGTTATTTTCACTCTGTGGGAAAATGTGGGGATTGAATACTAAAAAAAAAAGGTTAATTTTATATAAAACTCTTTTCAGGCCAATACTAACCTATGGCTCTTAAATATGGTATAAATTTATTAATAAAAGAAATAAGCAAATATTAAACTCTCAGCAATATCAGATTCTTCTTTGGGTAGTGAGAGTTTATAAAACGACCTCATCAAATTGCATACATAGTTTGGCAAAAATACCTATTCTCACAGATCACATAGAATCGTTGATAATAAAATACGAATTGACCAATTTATCAAAATAAGAAATTAATTAAAATTTTTACACCGCATGCCCCAACTATAATTCAAAACTTCATAGAATCAAGAATGGCTGAAACTATAGCGAACACTAATGAAACATTCCGAAAAATGTTCCCATTTGGAATTCCTTTTTATTTTCGTCCAAATTTTTATAACTCACAGTTCATCACAAATCATGGTAATTTTGGAGAATTTCTGTCGAAAATCGGGGCAACGGATGATCCTAGTTGCTTCTGTGGAAAAGAAAATCAAAACTCAATAATTTATTAATAGAATGTCCGATCTTTCACAGTTAGAGAAGTAATCATTTTTATCCCTTCGAAGAAATTTGCGAATTTGTATATAACAAAGACACTTATGAAAAATTTAATAATTTTTGTAAATTCATTTTAAATTGTCTCTTCTGTTTGAGAAAACCATCGTTTCAGTTTTAATTGTGTTTTAGTCTGGTTATTGAGTTGTATATTCTAAATTCTATATATTCTATATATCATCGTTTCAGTTTTAATTATGTTTTTAGTCCGGTTATTGAATTGTATATAGGTTGCTAAGATTTATTTAGGCGCAAGTATCCCGAGCTGGGATATCGCGTCCTATATGTCAAATAAAACCGTTATGACGCGTTATTGCCTTAAAATTAATTTATACCTAACTGGCTTTGTATTCATTGTTTGCAGATGAGCATTGTTTGATGCTAATATTTATATGTAACTCTAGTGTCCTAAAATATTATGTCCATAGTTTGCTTGAATACCATTTCTAAGAATCCACCCCTCAGTTTCAAAATCGTCCAATAGAAACTGTGTTTATCTTAAACAGCTCTAATAAGTGGTAGTCACAGGGACTTAAGAGTCATGACTGTAGGGTGTATGTGGTAGAAGTTTTCTTTCTAAATAAGTTATAAGTTTTGTCGTAACTGCGGCCGTGTGAGGTCTAGCATACAGACAGTAACGGCATGTTCCTTAAAGTCTGGGGTCAATCCAATTTCGAACAAGAAGTTATTTTGCTATCTCTAAGAAACTGTTAAACAATGAAGCCTCCATTCGCTTGTTTTCTTCCGTAATTGAAGGTTCCGCTTTACGAATTTTACTACAAAACCTTCAGAAACATGAAAATCCGCAAATTATTGATACATTTGAAATAAAATTAGAAAAATGCTTGTGAAATCCATTCATTGAGGTTGTTAAACTCTTTTTAGGCAATAACAAGTCACCGATTTATGTAATAATGGTATAAAATATGATTGCCAAATTCCATACACTCGGATGCCTGATGAATATAAAATTGAATTTTATGGATTCACATTTAAACTTTTCCTGACAATCTCGGTGCAGAGAGCGAAGGTGAACACCAAGATATTAAAATTATTGAGCAACGATACAATGGTCATATGAAGCACCATGTGGTGGTGAATTGTTGTTGGAATCTTTTACGTGACCAGATACAAGCAAACAAATTATAATAAACTTTAAAGAAAAAATCGTTAAATCCATAAATGTAATTTTCTATTACTTCTTAAATATATTGCATATTTAGAAATAATGTTTAATATACCAAATAAAAATGTTCGCATATCTAATTTTTTTCTTAAGACCTTCTATCTTATATATAAAACAATTATTCTGATAAATTTGAAGAAATAAAGGGAAATAAATTAGATTATTAAATGAAAATGTTTATAATTATAGTAAATAGTTTGATGAATTTATATGAGAACATAGTTATTGAAGTAAAATATATAAATATGTGAATATGTGTGTAATATGGTTTCTCCATTTGCACTATCTTTGGCTTATTTATTTATATAGTAATAAGTTTAATGTCATCACTTTTCCTCCGACAGATTAATTTCATAGGCAAAATGCTTAATGTCCAAAACTCGAGCAATTGAGCGACTCAAAAAGAAATGGTAATACCGGGTTAATCAGTACAAAAATTTAATACAGAAAATGTTTTGTCTATTTGTGTGTGAGGGGAAGACTTTTTTTCTTAATTTTGTTTACTACAGTCATGGACAAAACTTAAGGAAGTTCCATATTTTAAGCATAACCACTCATTTGCTTACATAACGGCGGATTTCCCATACATGTGAATTCGAACGTTCTTCTTAAAAAAAAAAAATAAAATAAAAATAATAAAAATGAAAAATATATACATTCTAAAAGAGACAATTTCCTTAAGTTTTGTCTATGAGTGTATATTGTTATTTACTTTTATTTATGATATCACATGTCTCAAAGACGTCACTGGTGGTATGATAGATGGTTGACAATTCTACCAATAGCTTTCCTCTTCTTTCAAGTCATCCCGTAGAGAGATTTGTCTCCGTCAAACAGAATAATAATCAACGCTGCTGCGCTATTGACGATGAATGGTGGCAACTTCACCTTTGTCACCGTTCTAGATTGCGTTATATAGTATATGTTTACTGCGACGTTTATATATACATGTTTAAATCAGCAGTTGGTAGATCAAAGAGAGGGATCGACAAACTATTTCTAAGAAGTTTGTCACGAAATCACGCGTCCGAAATGGAAATTAAAGTTGCCACATGGTAGCAATTCCCTTGACACTATGTATCCCATTTCATAGATATATTTATGATCATTTTTTTAAGAAAAAAATCTTCAGCCGTTGATGTCATTAACGAGGAGTCAATTTTCACACATTCTTAAAAGTGCCAATTTCCGCTTCCATATATGTAATTCTATTTTGTTTATAATCCAAGGAACTTATTGGTGTTAATAAAAGAATTCCTAAATAGTTTTTCAGTCGCTTTTCAAATATCTCTACGAATAATTCATCGGCATCATTGGTTTAAACTCGTGTTTCTCCTGTAGAAGTGCTTTCACGCCCGAAAGCTAGAGAGTTGAAATAAAACACATTTAAAAATAAACTTATCGCTGAAATTTAAAAAAAGAAAAAAAAAGGAATCTCCTTATCGCGAAACTGAAAGTTATTTTCTTAATTTCTGTCAAGTAAGAAGTTTCAGAAGATGAGTTTCTTTTAATTGTAAAACATTACAAGCTTTCGGGCAATGCCCTTCTACAGGTAAAATAAAAATAAAAACAAAAATTAAAGGTAAATTAAGGTAACTAAGCAACTGAGAATTAAACAATGTAAATATATATCAGCTAACCATAGAAAACAAAAACAAAATAAGATATATATACACACTCGCGTGAGACTACTCGCGTGTCTGGATTTGAATGATTTAAAATTGTGTTAATATTTGAAAAATTAGAGAGTTAGAAAAATTATTACAATGATATTACATAATTAAATATATCTAAGTAACTATTACGGGTAAATTTGTGTGGTTAATGACTATGCTATGGACTGCCATCTATGAATGATTAGTGAGAGAAAACCCGTTTTTGACCGGTGTGACTGAGGTGGTGGAAGGGGGTTATTAAAATACCAGAGGTAGAATCTAAAAAATTCAGTTGGAGATGTAGTTTGTGTAGATTGCGGGAATGTCTATTTTTCTATTTATGCTGTGTAGCTTGGAGGAAACAATGGATTCCAGAACTAATCTTTGATGTAGGTTGGAGATATTTCTGTAGTGAATGGTTGGGTTAGCAGTGTCAAAGGAATGGCCAGAAGATGCAATGTGTTGAAAAATGAGGGAACGGGGATCTCGGTTGGTGATGTTGCGTGTGTGCTCGGACATTCTAATGGCGATGGTCCTACCGGTCTCACCTACATAGGTGGCAGTGCACTGTTGGCATGAGACCGAGTAGACCGCGCCAGTAGATGTTAGAGGGTCAGTGGGGGAGTCGGTTTTTGTGATGGGATGCCTAAGGAGTGAGTGGAGGTTAGGTGTGTTGGTAAAAAAGGTACGGATGCCAAAGGGTTTGAGGAAACGGGAGAGGTTAACTGAGAGGGAAGAGAATGGGATCACACACGTGGATTTGTAGGCTGCAGGGGGGTTAAGAGGAACAGGCGAGTAGGTGTGTTTTTCTATAAAGGACAGAGGGAAAGCTGAAGCTGTAAGATGAGAGATGATGCGGTTCTTTTCAATAGTTTTGAAGATGGGGAGTGAGCAGTGGGTTAATAGGCGGCGGGTGAGGGCTTTAACTATGTTGATTTTGTGGGAAGTTGGGCAGTGTGATCTATAATGGGTGTATCTGGGGGGTGGTTTTTCTTGTAGTAGACTGTGGTATGGTAGGTATTTGGTGTGCGTATGACCTGGGCGTCTAGGAAGGGAATGACATGCTCGCGTTCTCTCTCGAGAGTGAATGTGATGTTGGGATTGTAAGTGTGGAGGTCGGAGAGAATGGTATCCTCGCTGTCGGTTTTGCATATGCAGAAAATATCGTCAACGTATCGTCGCCAGAAGAAGATGTTTGAGGGGTGCTGGTCACAAATCCACTGGTCTATGGTAGACATGGTTATTTCAGATAAAATGGATGAGAGGGGGCTGCCCATTGGGGTTCCCCTGATCTGTTTAAAGTGGGTATGGGAATAGGTGAAGGTGTTCATGCACAGGCAGATTTCGGTGAGTGAGATGATGTTACTAGCTATGGTGGCATCTGTGTGGATGGATGAAAGAAATTGGTGGAGGTTATCTATCATGAGGCTGTGTGCAAGGCTGCGGAATAGGGACGATACGTCAAACGAACACATGGATGAGTTTGGAGGGGGGAGCAGGTTTGTTATATCTTGTATGAAACTGGTGGAATTGGGTATCGTGAAGGCTCTCCTGTTATTATTCCACCAATTTCTTTCATCCATCCACACAGATGCCACCATAGCTAGTAACATCATCTCACTCACCGAAATCTGCCTGTGCCATTCATAGATGGCAGTCCATAGCATAGTCATTAACCACACAAATTTACCCGTAATAGTTACTTAGATATATTTAATTATAATATCATTGTAATAATTTTTCTAACTCTCTAATTTTTCAAATATTAACACAATTTTAATTCATTCAAATCCAGACGCGCGAGTAGTCTCACGCGAGCGTGTATATATATCTTATTTTGTTTTTGTTTTCTATGGTTAGCTGATATATATTTACATTGTTTAATTCTCAGTTGCTTAGTTACCTTAATTTACCTTTAATTTTTGTTTTTATTTTTATTTTACCTGTAGAAGGGCATTGCCAGAAAGCTTGTAATGTTTTACAATTAAAAGAAACTCATCTTCTGAAACTTCTTACTTGACATATCTTACCGGAAGAGTCTTTGACCTTTAACCATTTTCTTAATTTATCAACCTAATTCCAGTACAATGTTACATTTGTATTTTTTTTTTTTTTTACATTATCCCTGAAAGCCTGATGTTTCACCCTAAATAAACTCTAGTTTACTAAGACTATTTTGCTATGTCAGTGAAGATAATGGTGAGTTTGGACCACTTATATGTCTCTTGCGGAATTCACCAACTACATGAGGCACTCACCGTTCTCGGCCGACCCCTCCAACAAAGTAGCCAGGAATGTCGGCTCCTACAAAGGAGAGTCTTACGTTCCCCTCTTAGGATCCGATGTCACTTCCGCGACGGGTTCTTTTGGCGACCATTATATAAATAGGGGGATCGTTGCAACCGCTGTCAGCTGGTTCATCATCATCATCATCATTCTCGAGTTGGTCAGTAGTTCAACAGTACCTGTGGAGAGGATTTGACCAGAATTCAGAGGTCTGAGCTCCTTTTCTCCAAGTTACCTGAACATTACAAATTCTTTATTCCTAGAAAAATTTCGATTAATGTGTTCGGCACACATCAAATTGACCAAACAACTTCACCAATAAGCTACTTTTAGCGAGTCTAAAAAACACAGCCTATTTTGAGTCTTATTAAACGACTGACGATGGACATATCTTGAAACCTTCAAATGGGATCTCGAATTTTTTTTTAAGATGACGTGATGGCATTTTTACGTAACTGAATCCGTGTGATGTTGCAGAGATGTTAACCAGAAAGTGAATACTCACTCATGTGTATATATTTTAAATAAAAATTGGCCTTTTGTATTCATTCTTAATCCCATATGAAGGTCATAAAACTTTGTAAGCCGGAAATTGTCTTAGCATGTAAACAATCGCAGAAGAAGAAACACAGATCGGGGAGAAGAGCTTCTTCTACAAGAAAACTATCTTTCGGGCAAGACGTCCTTCTACAGGTACAGAATGACACGAGTGGCAATATCTATACACATTTCATGACAATTTTTTTTACATAATTCAAATTTTTTTTTGTTTTACATATTTTTTCAATCTTTTCCTAATTTGAATAATAAATTTAGCAATATAGATGAGAAAAATAGAATTATATAAAAAAAATTGTCATGAAAGAGTGTATATAAACCATTGCCACCTATATTGCCACCATTGCCATATACTATAGAATAAAGCGTTAGGAGAAACCCAGCGGGTTTACCAGTCTAACGGTAGGAAGTTGCTTTACTTGAGAGAAAATATGAGCGTTAAGTCGTTTATTTTTACATATATAAAGATAAATATTTGCATCCTAAAGGTAGTCGATTATTAAAAATTATTTTCTCCTAACGCTTTATTCTATAGTATTTATAATCCAAGGAGAAAGTTTCCATGTTTAAAAAAAATCGTCCTCTTATAAAAGAAGTTCTTCTCCCCAACTGGTGGTTCTTGTTCTATAGCGAATAGTGAGATATCGTTGTCTTAACTCTAACCAATCAGATTCCTCAAATAAAGCTAGCTAAACATCGTCTCTCAACCACACCGTTATAACATGGTACACACCTAGCCCCAACCAGTTGACATGGTGGCCGTGTTTGATTTTCTCCGGTGTCCCAGCGCCATCTGCTGACCTGTTCGGAGTTAACACTCGTGGACAAAACTTAAGGAAGTTTCATTATTTTAATGTCGCCGGTCGTCTATTTTTTTTTTTTTTTTAAGGAGACAGAGGTAATTTTTTTCACACTTAGTTATCTTATGTGTCTTCAATAAAGTTCACTGTATATCAAATATCTTTCAGAGTTATTATTTAAATCCCGATACTCGTACATGCTAAAAGGTAGAATTTCTTTAAGTTTGGTCCATGAATGTATTCTTTCCTACCTATTATGCGAACAGACGCAGTGGTGTCAGAGATTCTAGGCGGCTATTTTAGATTGTCTTGAGGAAATTGAGTGGAGACATTTAGTACCAGTTAGAGGCACTCCCATCACAAGTGCGAAGCAGGCTGATATTCCACCATGAACTTGCTAGAAGATGCCCGTCGCCACGGATACATAGAATGATAAATCAACTAAATAAATTAACGACTTATTTGTAGACAATAATTAAACAATTTGGCGCCATTGTTGTTTCTCCATATATGCCCTTTATTCTATATAAAACAAATTGGAAAAGCCTGGCTCATCATTGGTGAACCCTCCCAGCGGGTTTACCAGTCTAACGGTAGGAAGTTGCTTTACTTGAGAGAAAATATGAGCGTTAAGTCGTTTATTTTTACATATATAAAGATAAATATTTGCATCCTAAAGGTAAATATTTAAGCTTTACATAGCGTTGGCAGAAAATATTATTTACACTCACGGACAAAACTAAGGAAGTTGTGCCTTTAAGCATGTGTATTGGGTTTCAGACAATGAAGGATATTTGATACACAGAGACCTTTATTGAAGACACACGAGATAACCATTTGTAAATAAAATTCTCTCTGATTCCTAAAAAAAAAAACAGACGATAGGCGACATCAAATACACTTTACTTCTTTAAGTTTTGTCCGTGAGTGTAAGGTCTTGGTCTTGTCGTTGTTTTAAGCAGAGAGACTTTGAAGGTCTTCCAGCATAGCTGCCACCTACCAGCAGAGCTTTGAGACGGCGGCCATGAAGGATATGCCTCGCCCCTGACAATCCTACTTGAAACAGTCGCTATGTGATTGAAGGTAAACTGTTCAAAACGGTTCTGGAGCCAAGCTTTCTCTCATTAAAATATGGGAAATGTGTGAATTATTTTATTCGTTTCACATATTTGTAAGAAAATGTGTGAGAGAGAGAATTAAAATTGTTTTATCCGTTTCACATAGTTCATCTATTACAATAAAGAATATATAGTTTGTAACTTGAAAAGATCCATCTGACGTATTTACTGCGTGGAAGAGTTGACTCGCCGAGAGAACGGCTGTGTATCTCTCTACGTCACATTTGAAGCGGTTACATCACTTCACAAAGTAGACTACTGGAGCGTATCCATAGATCGCCAAATGCCCGGGCTGTCCTGCGGTTTATGAGTTAGTCTTAGTAGCCTTAGTGAACCAGTTCACCATATGTCTCCGGGCCGGTTTGTTTCTTATTAGGTTTAACAGAGCAGTGCCATTGAAAGGTCCAAGAAGTGTAACAGTCTGGAATCTCTGTAGTTGAAATGCTGGGCAGCTGAAAACGTGACGTGTCTAGAGGCGCCTTTTTGTATAGGAATTATTCTTCCCTCTTACCCAACATTGTACTGCGTCACTCTCTTATCCTTCAGGTACTTTATAATTGTCTTAATATATATAAGAAAATGTGATAAATTAATTATTCCTTCAAATATTAGAAGACTCTGTGCATCTAGTTTCATCCCATTATTCAACAATTCAAATACTCTATTTTTTACGTCTTTAATTTAACAATTCTATAAAATTTATTGGTTAAAATATATTTTCTATTTTTCTATTATTTAACACGTAAATGACTTCATGTTCTGGCTTCTCTTTATCCGCGTATTAATGTTTCACCTGATGTGTGAACAATTTGTTTTTGCATATTTCTCTGCGAGTGACAGTTACCCAGAAATATTCGAATAAGGAAGAATAGATCTTTGGGCAAAGAGTTTCTTTATTTTGAGGTGTTGCAAGCTGTAATATAGTCTGATACACGCTCGATGATATCTCTCTTCATTTGTTTTGCCCGTTAAAGAGCAAAATTTGCTCGAAAGTTTTCAACACCTCAAAATAAAGAAACTCTTTGCAAAAAAAGCTAGTTTTTCTTATTCTAATATATTTCTCTGTCTAGATGTGCTCTCTGTCTGACACAGGTCTCGAGGGTATCGCCCGTCTATAAGCTGAATTTCGAAGTTAAAATTAACGGCCAATTTCTACAACCTTCTTAGTTTCACTTATATCACATTTGGCAGTGAAAATAAATCTTTTAATATTGATTATATACACTGCTGGCCACCCAAATTTCTACACCAAGAAATACAAGAGATATCACAACAAAATTTATTTTGTAGATAACATGTTGACCAAGTATCAAATGATTAAATTTATAGACTTCTGCGAAGTGTATTTCCTGCCAGAATCAGTAGCCAGAGTAGCCACCATTGTTGGAGATCACCGCTGGCACACGCCTCGGCATTGATTCAAAGATACTTTGGATGTATTCTTGGGGTACAGCAGACCAAGCAGCTTCCACACGTTGGCAAAGTTGATCTGGTGTGGCAGCTGGGGATGTAATCTGGGTCAAGCGTTGAGCAACCATGGACCACATGTTTTCTATCGGCGAAAGATCCGGAGAGCGAGCCGGTCAGGGAAGCAATTCAATCAGGCGATTGACGAGGAACCTTTGGACAATGCATGCCACGTGTGGTCGCGCATTATCCTGTTGAAATATGGCTGTGGGCAAGCCCTGGAGGTAAGGAAGGACAACTGGCTCCAACACCTCGGAGATGTAGTGTTGGATGTTTAAAGTACCGGCAATGCGTCGTACTAGAGGAGTGCGAGAGTGATATTCAATACCGCCCCATACCATAATACCCGGTGAAAGACCAGTGTGGCGGTGCATAACGCAGCTGTTCAGCATCCTCTCTCCACGGTGTCTCCAGACTCGAATCCGACCATCGTGGTGTTGCAGACAGAAGCGTGACTCGTCAGTAAAGACAATTTCATTCCATTCTGTCGTCCATATCCTTCTTTCATCGCATCATTGGCGGCGGAGACGTCTGTGGTTTTGCGTCCACGGTAGACGAGGCAATTGACGTCTTGCGGACAGACCACTCTGCTGTAAGCGACGTGGAATGGTACGCGCAGACACTGGATGATGCGTTACAGACTGAATGTGCTGTGCTACGGTTCGTGATGTGACTGAGCGATCTGCCACTGCCATGCGCACAATTTGCCTGTCAGCACGTGAAGTGGTGCACTGAGGTGGATGCGATCGAACATGTCGGTCCGTCGTACCTTCCTGCATCCAATGATCACATATCCGCATTGCAGTTGTTTGGTTTCGTCCAACACGACTACCGATTTCCCTGAAAGATAATCCACAATCTCGGTAGGCCACTATCCTTCCTCTGTCGAACTTGGATACTTCATCAAAAGATGATCGCTGTTTTCTACGAGGCATAATTGATCGTTTTTGTTTTTTTTTTTTTTAATCACAAGAAAAACACAATTAACGAACATTAAATCTTCGAAATCTCTAAACCTCAAATAATACTTTGAAGTGGAGCCACAGGCGCGCGTGATGTGCGTCTGCGCTGAAATTCTAATCATTTGCATATCTCACCTCCGCTGATGAATGTTGTAAATTTCATGTTATTTGCATACTTCTTTCAGGGTGTTGCATTTACGGTGACCAACAGCTTACCAGCAGAGTAAACATTACAAGGTTTGTAGCGCTGTATGGTAGCTTGCACTGGTTAAACTGCTGTGGGAGTTTAGCACTGATTAGTCAGGTCCTTCTCATATTGTTCATCTTCCGCCTGGTCATTGAAACAATTACTATTTTTTATATAAACAGTTTTTAATATTGTAACGTAGAAAATCAGGAAAGACGAACTTCAGCAATTTATTTACGAACCAAATTAAAACTAGTAAAATAGCAGAGAGACAATGCGACAATTTTAGTGTATCAAAATGAAATATAGAAATTAAAAATATTTTCATAGAATAATATATAATCTGCCACAATATAATAAAATACCCCGAGCTTTAAAACAGTTGTTTTCTATATATTCAAATTTAGGGTGATTGTTACGAGGGTCTTAAAAACGACCAAATCAGTCTCCTCTACAGTATATATTACATGAATGGTCAATGTGATAAGCCAACAGCTCGTTTCAGTTTTATCTCCAGCACGGTATTATAACATTGTATTTTCACGATCAGGTTATAAGGCAGACATTCCTGGGTAGACTTTGGGTGAAGTTATTTCATGAAACTCCGGACATAAAATTTAAGGAGGGTAAAAATATATATACACTCTTGGACAAAAGGAAGTTTCATATTTTAAGCATAAAACACTCCTTATTTGCTTATATAACGGCGTATTTCCCATATATGTAAATTACGAACGTTCTCCTTTAAAAATAATAAAAATAAATACACATGCTAATACATACATATCCCCCCCAAAAAAAATGTTTCTCTCTCTTTCTTTTTAAATATAATATTTTTATATCAATATCATAATTATTTTTTAAATATGTGAATAATAATTTGTTAACATGATACTCCTGTTGAAGGACTGACAAGTCCGAAAGTTTGAAAATAAAAGGTTGCACGAGAAACTTAGCCCTGGAAGCTTTATTTATTTTATTATACACATGCCATATAAAAGGTACAACTTCCTTAAGTTTTGTCCCTGAGTATAAATGTGTATTCATTTATATAGCATCGAGTTTTGTTTTAACGCTTTAAAATTATAATATAAAGGAGGTCCCCTCTGAGATGTAAATTGAAATCTCTCATCTAGAGAGCGCCATCAACTCGTTATTTCCTTCAGGAATTAAGGTTAGTGAAAGATCTTCCCTCACATCTAACTTACATATCTGCAGGAGACATGGTGTGTTCGACTCAATATCCTAGTGAGGGTTAAACCAGCAGCTTGCTGGCGATTCCCTGTACATCGGGGATGGAAGGAACATCCCGTGGGTCGCCTGCTAGCTGCCTGATAGTCACGCCATATCCATCATCCAGCTCCATCTACCGGCACTTAAACAAACTATTCAGCCCCGCCTCCTCTAAATATATTTTCTTTTGATATTTTCCCTTCTTCATTATATAATGATTGTTTATAAATATTATTTATTAGTAATTAAATATTATTTTAAATTCCTCTTTACACACAATCATTTGCTAGGATATAATTGTAAATGATAATATTGAACGATATTTAATTTTATATTTTGAAATTACAGTCTAACTTGGATAATTCGAAGCCCAAGGTACCAGAAAAAAAATCGAATTATCCAAAAATTCGAATTAAAAACGGAAATTCTATTTATAGAAAATTCTATAGACCAAGATAAATATTCGAATTAAAGAGGTTCGAAATACCCAAGTTCTACTGTATATTTAAAGAGATGTGCTCTTTTGTTGGCTCATTTTTTAAATGAGGTGAATCTCTATCCTTTAAGGATTTGCCTTTGAACTTCAAATTATTTTCCAAAATTGTAAACCTATGTGTAAAGAAGAAATAACATTTTCACAAACATATGTTTGTGATGTTGTCAAATTACTTGACAAACATTGCATTTTAATCTTCTCGGTTATGCGGGAAGAATGTTGTTTACCTGTTAAGTCGAACTGATCTCCCACGCCTTCTCATTGGACGAATGTGGCCATGTTTGTACATAAAAGGGGGTTGAAACGGAATGCGTGGAGTCGTGGAGGAGTGTTCGAGTTGGGACGCTTAAAGCGTTCTCTGTGTGCTTGTTTGGTGTTTCTCCACGCATACCTGTGAAACCCCGGTCCGCTCCCTGCCAACGCTACAATAAAGCTAAGTATTTTTTTAAATTTTATTTAACAAATCGTGTGAGTTGTTTTTTGACGTGACAACGTCTTAAATTAGGTTGCGGCTGGGAGTCACTTATGAAAAAGTGTAACGCCCTGTAACGTTACGATGAGTCATCGAACGAGAGTGCTGCGCGCACAGCGCTAGAGAATTAGGCGCATTGAATCGGCGCATGCTTGTCTCTGTCTTTGTCTTTCTCGAACGTTCTTGGCGTTGGAAAAACAAGAAAGCGTCATAATACAAGTTCACACGTGTGGTTAAAGTATCGTCAGCTGTGTCTGTAGTGAAAATGTGGAGTGCTTAGATTCGTCATTTACAACAACTACAACAATAAAGGTAAATAATTGTACACTGATATTTCATTATCGTAAACTATGATTGATTGATTAATTGTTAGATTGACACAAAAGTTGAGAAACTGAGTTTATAGGTTATGTCATACTATTGATAAATGTTGATAGTGTTAAGTAAATTATTAGTTTAAAATTAATTAATTAATTAATTATTTTATTTTACAAATTTTAAATAAGTTTCAAATTTATTTAGCAAAAATTTGAACCTTCGATCTGAATAAGTGTTTTGATTTTCAAATACCAACGCGGCTGGTGGAGTGGCGATCTATCGTAAATTATCATCGACATCTACGGCGGAAGTGTTCCAAGTTGCGATTACAGACGTAACTCGTGTCATTAAAACCAAGGGTGACATGTGCATGACTGAAGTTACTTGCTTCGCCGCTAATACTAGCTTCAAGTTTATACTCGGTGCTATATATATTCATCCAGGAGCTAGTATGCAGGATATTGGAATGTTACTATGGCAAGGACTCGGTCCGTACATTCACAACAGCCAGTACGTGCCACCGTTCGTGCAAGTTGATTCTAGTATACCGATTCTTCTGTGTGGTGATTTTAACAAAAACGTAAAGCCTGACAACTCGTTTCTTAAATTCATGAAAAATACGTATAATCTTGATTGCGTATCAAACGTTTCTAAGTCAACTACGTTAAAAGGAACAACTATCGACTTGACTTTCGCAAGACACATTACAGCAGAAACACTTCCTTTCATTTCATATTTCTCCTATCATCGTCCTATCCTCAACAAAATCACTCAAATAGGAATTAGTTAAGTTTAAGTTTACATGTACAATTTTTTAGTAAACAAAATATATTTCTATAGTTAAAATTTGTGCAATTCTTATTTTCATTCAATTCCTTGTTCCTATTGTGCAATTTAATTATATTCATATCAATAAATATTCTACCGTTGTCACGTAAAATCTTCGCCCGTAAAACCGACTTTATTTATCTCCCTTTTGTTGTTAGTGTTGTACTCTTGAGTGTACGCTTTTCTGTGTATTAAGGTAGTTTAATTTAGGCCCTAGCTTATTATTATTAATTTTTTTTGTGTGATAACCCGCAAAAGTATTAACTTTTGTCAATGTATACCCGGCTTCGCCCGGGTTTTATCCGATTGAAAGTTTGCCTAACGAATATTATTGATAATAATATTCTGGAACACACAGAATAATATGAAAATAATGATAATAATATTCGTTACATTATCTATATATATAAAATTGAATGTCTGTCTGTCTGTTTGTCTGTCTGTCTGTACTCTATAGATTCAAAAACCATACATCCAATCGCCGTGAAATTTTGGGATATTATTAGCTATATCCCCGGGAAGGTTTTTGAAAAATAATTTCTTGAATATCTTGAATGTCCTTAGAGTTATTTGCAGATTTGTAGATTTAACTCGAAAGCAGCGCCCCCATTGCGACGATGTTAACAAGTTTTTTTATCTATTAATTTTCTTATCACTAAGTTTATTATCTTAAAGATTATTTATCAAAAGTAAGATTTTCTACCTATTAATTGCGCAAAAGTCAAAGTTAGTTTTATCATTTATCTACAACATATATATTGGGAGAATAGATAAAATGATGATTTTGTAATGTAGAAAATTAGGAAAGACAAAATTCAGGATATCGCGGCAATTTATTTGAGACAAGAATAATGATACAATTCCAAGGCAAACATACTATTCCTTTAACTTCCAATTACCGAGGGAACCAATTAATATTGATTTTATTCAACTTATCGAGTATTTTTCAAGGGATCGGGAAAAAATGTTCACTAGATAAAACGATGATTTTGTAATGTAGAAAATTAGGAAAGACAAAATTCAGGATGATACGGCAATTTATTTGAGACAAGAATAATGATACAATTCCAAGGCAAGATACTATTCCTTTAACTTCCAATTACCGAGGGAACCAATTAATATTGATTTTATTCAACTTATCGAGTATTTTTCAAGGGACCGGGAAAAAAATGTTCACTTTATCGAGAGATTCAAATTTACGAGTTTCAAATTATCAAAATATATCTTTTTTTTTATAAGTTTATAGAGAATTGTTTTAACAAATGTTCGTTAGACAAACCTTTACTCGGGTAAAACCCGGGCGAAGCCGGGTACATCCGCTAGTATATTTATATAATATATAAAATATATTTTTCGAGCAAACATATCCCCTCTCTCTACTGAATATATTTTTAAAAAGATATATATAAATAAAAATATCTAGAGATATACTACATGGTCTTAGCCAAAAGGCCGAGAAACGAAATTTTATATATAGAGATGACCTGGCTTCGTGTGTCTTCTGCTCGAGTGAAAGTTTCGCTGGTAGATTTTGTTCCTGCCTACTAAAAATTATTATCTGGCTTCGCCCGTGGTCTGCTCTAGTGAATATTCCCCTAAATAATTTTGTTTATGTCAATCAAGCATGATACAGCAATATTGTCATAAGCATTTCTGACTAAAAAAATAATTGTTGCTCAGTACTTGGTTAATTATAATTTTTCTTGGTTAAAAGTGCGACAAAAAGCTCTTCCAGATTTAACTCTCTGTCCTGTTCAAATTTCAGCGAGATTAGTTATATATTGAGGGCTTGCATAGCCGACAAACACATATATATATGTTCCTGGCTTCACCCGGTTTTTACCCGAGTAAAAGTTTGCCTAACGAACATTTGTTAAAACGATTCTAGAAAACATCCAATCCACCTATATATAAATTTATAAACATATAAAATATTGTTATATGCGTTTAAATATATTTTGAAACACATAATTTTTTGAAAACATTTAATAAATTTTAAATAAGATATTTTCTTTAAATATATATTAATATTGAAATGCCAAGTTTTTTTACAACGTCATTGGAATATTATATTACTAAATCCTCCAATTAAATATTGAATTTATTATACTTGAACCACATTTCAGATTTTTTACAATTTATAAATGTAATTTCACCAGGAGCCGCGAGAGTCGCTGCTCGCGAGTGAAAGTAGAAAATTTGCAAATAAAATTGCAAAGAATATTTATTTCAAATCAAATTCAAACCAGAAACCTTCCCAGTAGTATAGTAAATAACTTCCTAAAGTTTCAAGGCGATTGGATAATCTTACCTTTTTAAAAACATCCATCGTGTAAACAAACTAACATTAATCGTGTAAACAAACTACGTGTAAAATTATTAACCAATCAAATTCGTTTATCATCGCGACCAGTGCTGCACCAAGCGGTAAAAGGCTGGAACTAACGCGTTTTGGTTTTACATTTTTAAAAAAAGAACATTAACCTTTTTAGTTTTTTTGAATAGCCTATATATTGAACAAAATCTTTAGCTACCGACATGCGAAATTTCATAATGATTGATTCTGTAGATTTTGCGCAACGCGATAACAAACATCGATTTTGGATTTCATTTTTATAGATATAAGGATATATATGAAAAAACAATAGAAAAAAAAAGATAAGTGGGTCCACGCTGACGAGCGCCAACAGCGCGAAACGCGTTCGTGGATGGCTTTTATTGATTTATCAAGAAATTGGGTTGGCCAAATATCACGGAGCAAGCTAAATAAACGTTTAGTTTATTTTTGCTCCACTAGATGGCGCTCTGCCATCTAAAAAAAGCACATGTGCTCGTGGTCAAGAGATGCCTTTTTTATTTTTAATATATATATATCAATAAAGTATAAATTTACTGAACTTTCCAATTCTACTTTTAGAAAGGATGAGGATATTTTTGTTTCACTTTTTCAGGCCATCAAACGACGTTAAATAATCGCTATATTCGCTATGTAAATAATAGTTAAATTATCGTATTCACCTTTAATAGTCAAAATTTGTAAGTTGTACATGAAAATCGCCAAATTTCTCAGAATATAAAGTATTTAGACATAGCCAAGTCTATGAAATGGCAAACTTTCAGAGAGTGGTAGATGAGTACCTGCCTACGCACGTGTGTAGATTGTGGAGAATCGCATCAAATTCCATTAAGATGACGCCTCCGAATATTGGACGTATCCCGAGTATATATGTTCAAGTTTGTAGCCCTCCCCTATAAAACTGAGTGAACGCCTCTGCATCATCTCAGCGCTCTAACCTGCACCACATTTGGCAACATCAGCGTACCTTCCATGCCGTTTTTTACCATTGTACAACAAAGACATCCAAAATATTATATATAATCTCTATATATATATATATATATTTAAAATAAAAAAGGCATATCCTGACCGTGCTCACATGAGCATTTCGAGATGGTAGAGCGCCATCTAGTGGAACAAAAATAAACTAAGCTAAAAAATTTTAACGCCTTTGCAAATGCTTCATTTTCATTTATTTCTCCTGCCGAAAGATGTTTGTTGAAACGCTGATAAAATAAAACTCTAACTGACCGATGTGTCTATTTTTACAGAAATATGAATATATAAACCAGCTCTCTTTTTATATCCTTAATTATGTAAATATTTGGTTTCATTTTTTTCCTTCTTTTTTTGTATGGGAATTATTACAAGGCGGAATACCTTAAAAATCTGTTTTTTTTCCTGTTTTTTGTTGGATAGTCAAGTGTATTTACAAAGCCGAACTGCTTAGGTACTGTGCAGACGTCATGAGAGAAGTTACCTTTAAAGAATTGAATCTTTAACCGCTGTGTGTGATGCCATAGTTTCTCATTTGAATATTGCAAAAATTTAAATTCTAAATTATTTTCATAATATATATATATTTGTAACATATATGTTGTATAAAAATAATAGCAACTTCGCCGTGGTAGATTACAGAAATAATAAGCAAGTGATTAAATGACATTGAACAATTGTGTATTTTTAAGTTTTGGCACTTTTCTCCCTTTTGCAATACCTCAATGTTTAAATTTTTTTTTTTTCTATTTTCAATACGATATTCTTAAACATTATCAACATGAAATGATGTCAATTATTTAATATATTTCTCATTTTCTTATTGAAAATCACTATAAGACTTAGTATTTTTATAATTTAAGTATAACTCCTAGTTGTCTTGTGTTTTGATATCTTGCTCACCTAGAACTTGTGGCATCAAATAGCGGTAGCTTTTCAATTTTTTACAATTTCTTCATTTCTAATTGATAGATTCTTCCATCTTCTTGTTATTAATTTGAGATAATGAGCTCTTTTTTCTACTATTTCATTATTTTCGCATTTCATATTCATCAGTTTTAGAATAATTTCTTTATTTGGCAAATTTTGATAACATCTTCACCAAATATATTCTTTACTTGTTTTAAAAACTCTTTGGGAATCTTGTGGTAGAAAATTTCATTTATAAAATAAACAACAATGGGTTATGTTTAAGGTTGGAAAATAAACTATTTTAATGGTGATCAACTTTAATATAAACCACAATATACACCAGTGTCTAAAATAAAGCGAACATTTAAAATGTATTTCTCCTTCATGCACCATTCGCTTTATGCGAACTCTACACGCCAAACAGGAAGCGAACAAACACACAAAATGTATATTTAAAAACCTTTTTCAATTTTAATTTTGAAATTTGGTACTAGAATAGTTTATATTATGAGTATAATCAAATCTATCCCAAATGTGTTAAAAATATATGTATAAAATATCTGAAATATTACAAATATGCACAAAAATTAAGAAGAATATCTTCAAGAAATAGGAATCAAAATTGAATATGGTCAGCTATAGCAGTGTAACTCTTACAGCGAGCTTTTCTGCTGATTAACAGGCTATGGCTGAGGTCTTAAAGTAATTTATCCTTCTTCTCGAAAAGAGAAGTTTTTAATTCGAGGTGGGTTCTGGTAAGGGGCAGGCGAGCCCCAGTGCCTTCCCTAAAGCCTCCCAGACCTGTTATATTGAATTCAGGTCCGGAGTTCAACCTGGCCAATCCATCCTCTAAATGTTCTCCCCCTGTAAAAATCATAGACTAACACTGTGATCTCTATGATCGAAAGAATTATCATTCAAAAAATCAACTGGGGGCTAATGACACCCCTGGAAGATTTTAAATAAGGCATAATAATCTCTTATCTTTGAGCCGACAATGTGACTCTCTCAAACACGTAGATAGATGTAGACCTGTTTGAAATAAAGTCAGTCCAGACAATGAGACCCCTTCCCTAAACAATGCCTTTCTTTGAAGTTAGTGGGCTTGAAGCGGTTACCAGGTTCTATCCATCTATTCGAGAATCAGAGAGAGTCTAGAATGAATCTTACCTCATCACTGAATGCAATATGAGCCCATTGATCCTGGGTCCAGGAAGGATGTTTACCATATAAATTAAAGCGGGCTTTCGTGTGAAAAGAAACCAGAGGGATATGTGAAGCTGTGTGTAGTACTCGCATAAAGTTTTTATTTATGCGAGTACTATTTATTGTTGGTAAGAAAAAAATGTGTGACTCTTTAAAAACTTTGAAATTTTGTAAATTGTGATTTCTGACTTTTCCGACTCAAAGGGTTGCCGACCCCTGCCCTATTGCGCTTCGCTTATATATATATATAGCAGTCAGAGTCAGATAGAAGTCTTCTGCGGATGAAGATGGATTTTTATGGCACTGCCCTGATCTTCAGTGGTAATGGTGTCACCTTGACTAAAATATTTCCACAATTAAAAAATCCCATTTCTGTGAACATTGAGCCATTTGGCGACTTCAGTCTGAGAGATTGACCTGCTTCTATTCTCCTAATATCTTTCTATCCTAAGGCATCATATAAACGATTATGTGAAAACCTTATATATTAAAACATATTTAAAATAAAGATCATTGATAAATTGCGCAAATACCTTTTATTAATATCTTTGAATTCTAAATAATTTGCCCAGATTTTTTGGAAGAGTCACATTTTGCCTCAGTTCTCTTTCAAAATAAATTCGACACAAGACTGTTTTGTACTTTTGTGAAATTCTGAATTCAGAATCTTTCAAATTTATAGCACTCTGTCAATCATGATAGGACCATCACCAAGAATACACCTTCAAATGCAATATATAACGTATAAGCAGAACCATTTACAACGATCTGGTAAATTAAGTTTTCCAAATTGCTGGTAGGGTTACCATTGATGAGCCAGATCATCCCAAATCTTTTTCATCTTCACTTCAATCATTGTAGAATTTAATGAAAGTGCAAATAATTCCTTTCTCCTGTTTTATTTTTACTAATGTTACCTAAACAGACTTTTATAATTTTGTCTTTTCCTTTGAGAAAAGATATGTGTTCGAAGCGAAAATATTTGTGAAATTTCTATAATTAAAGAAGCCTATTTTCATAGTTTCGTTAAATGCCTTCTCCACAAGAATAAACCTTCAAATATATTGTCGCGCGTTTCCCCTCTGGTTCTTCGCGACGACGCTGCTTCCTCCACCGTGGATCACCTACCCTGGCTCCGTTGTTTCACCCCTGCAGATAGCCCAAAGACCTCCTGAGAACCACTACTCACGTGGATCTCCTTTACCTCTGGCAGTATCCCTCGACCGTACCACTGGTGAGGGACACGAGAGACTTAGCAGAAGAGTAGCTACTGTGATGTTGGAGAAAGAATCACAACAACCAGCAACAAGTCTGCTAACACTACTCTTTTGTGGTCATTTTTAATCCATATTACATAAGAACTCGAATATATATATCCATTAACGCGTATTTACAGTAATTTACATCCTAGGTCCAATATAAACAGGTATTTACAATTATTAGCCCCAGGAAACAGGATCACAGCAATAGGCGACTCCCACAGTAGTCCCAGACTAGAAATAGGCTAAAGCGTCATCTATTAGCGGAGGTTGTAGCTGTTTTCAGGCTGATATACGCGACAATATTCTATATGAGCAGAGTGAGTAATACAATAGTTGTGGAGATCTGGTGGAATGAGTTGGTATAAATGCTGGGAGATTCATCACTGTCAAGCCTTCACCAATCCTTGTCATCTTCAGTTTACTAATTGTAGAAATCTCCCCTATAGGATTGAAATGAATATATTTCCTGAATAATAAATTTCCTTATGCGCCACATATGGTAGCGATAGTATGTAAAAAGTATACTAATCAGTCTTGCTTTTCTCCAGAATGAATTTTGGCATGTCCAACGTTTGAAGTGGCTGTCATATCTATCTATATATATATAAAAATGAATGTATGGGTGTGTCTGTCCTTTATGCCTGACCAAACCACTCATTGGAACGCCATGAAACTTTGGGAAGTTATTTAGTATAGTACTGGGAAGGTTTCTGAAAAATAATTTCTTGAATATCTTGAATATCCTTAGAGTTATTTGCAGATTTGTAGATTTAACTCGCAAGCAGCGCCACCATTGCGACGATGATAACAAGTTTTTTATCTATAAGTTTTATTGTCACTAAGTTTATTATCTTAAATATTATTTATCAAAAGTAAGATTATCTCAGGATGACACGGCAATTTATTTGAGACAAGAATAATGATACAATTCCAAGGAAAATATAATATTCCTTTAACTTCCAATTACCGAGGGAACCAATTAATATTGATTTTATTCAACTTATCCAATATTTTTCAAGGGACCGGGAAAAAATGTTCACTAGATAAAACGATGATTTTGTAATGTAGAAAATTAGAAAAGACAAAATTCAGGATAACACGGCACACGGGAAAAAATGTTCACTTTATCGAGATATGCAAATTTACGATTTTCAAATTATCAAAATATATCTATTATTTTTTTTTTATAAGTTTATAGAGAATTGTTTTAACAAATGTTCGTTAGACAAACCTTTACTCAGATAAAACCGGGCCGGGTACATCCGCTAGTATTATATAATATCTTAGTGTAATCCACACATGCACACACAGTCTTTGTACCTATTTAACAAATTCATTGAGAGAGATAGCTTTTGTGTGATATTTAATGACATCTTTAAAGACAGTCTCTCCATATTTTCATATTTTCGAAATTATGATAAAGTTTTTGAGTAGAGAGCACGAAACTTTAACATTCTTCTTCATTTTGTAATTTCCTAAAACTACATTCTGACTAAATTATATGACTCTATTCCAATTATTTATGTCTCTATGTACTACTATAAAGAGATAATAGATATAATATTTTGAAATAATTGTTCTTACTGCTACTCTTTTTGTGTTGTTTTTCTTGCTTCCCTCTTTCTCTTTCTTATTATTT
This sequence comes from Cordylochernes scorpioides, assembly GCA_030710605.1. Classification (NCBI taxonomy): domain Eukaryota; kingdom Metazoa; phylum Arthropoda; class Arachnida; order Pseudoscorpiones; family Chernetidae; genus Cordylochernes; species Cordylochernes scorpioides. The sequence goes on from CP092881.1 coordinate 55,057,631, forward strand.
TTTCTTTTTTTTCTTTTTCTTCTGTCTATATCGTTATTTCCTTTGTCTCACTGCTTTGTTCTTATGCATACCTCTGGTGAATCCTGTATAGGGTCAGTGACCCTAAATAAAGGCTTTTTGTTGTTGTTGTTGTTGAAATAATTGACACTTGGATAGCGAGGAAACTTCTTTGAGGAAACTAAACGCATAACTGTTTTGCCACGTTCATGAAGTTCAAGTTTTTAAATACTGTCATGAAGTTCATTTTTTCTGGGTGGTAGTATTTTAAATAAACTAACTAATTACAAGAAACTAATCATGTTTTAATTGGAATGCCATGAATCAGTAGAACAGTTGTACATTTAGAGCTGAAAGAATGTAGGTTAAAAAAGATAGTCATCTCGCAGTCCAGATGTCAAGTAACTGATCAAAGTTAAAGTGCTCTAACAAGTGAGCCTGGATTTCCTAAGGGATTTAACCTGAAGTCTCTTGTTTTGTCTCGAAATTTTCCCAGCCTCGAAACGTTCAGACTTACTATCGTGATGACGGTCTTCGAAAGGTTTCTGCAACTCTGAAACTAGTAATTTTTTCATCCATCATTTCCAGAACATATCTACTAGAGATGTGTGAAGCTTCATCTTCAATATGAGATCTCTCGAGTTTCCCTCGAAGCTGTAATAGGTTAGATATTCCTACGAGAAAGTGCGTTGGTGTCAGGGCATCTGGTGATGAGATATCCATAGCCACATCTGTATATTGTTGACTATTTATGACGTCAGCCTTTCATAACAATTCTTAGGAACTATCCTATCACTCTTGAAGCATTTTCCCATGGCCGTTTCCCAGATATGATGTGTCATTCTCATATACCCCTGGAGTGGAAAAGTGGCAGGATGAAGTTTTACACGATCTCTTATATTGCCAATTTCTTTGCAATATCACCTTTTCTAAATCACTTTTAGAAAATAGTTTATAGGAACTTGCCACAATGAAATTTCATGTCATCCCTATCTCTTTGCCATTTAAAAAATAAAATTATAATTAACTAGATAAAGTACAACTAGTTATATGATATTTCCGGAAATTAATGCTTATACGTGCTATTCTACTTTCTTGCTATGTTACTTTGGTAGTTGGCGACATTTATGCACTCCAGGAATTTGGGTTGACCAAATAAGGTCACTTTAAATTTATATCTTATATCTATTTTCTATAGGTAACTTTGTAATAACATCTACAATTTTAAAGCAAGAGTAAAATAACTTTAAAAGTAACCAAATATTTGTCTTTTTTAGAAATATCGTTTGTAAATATCTACAGATTTATAAAGTAAAATGCTCATATTTCTTAGTCATTTAATCGTTTTCCAATCATAGACAACACGCCTGTGTCTCCTACCAAAAGTTGTAAACAATAATGTTTATATGTTATTTTTAAATGTGTTGTAAAAACTTTTTAAATATATAATTCGAAATCATCTGCCATTAATTGCAGATAATAAAAAGCTAGCTTGTTACACAAGTTCAAAGTAAAGGTTTGTCTTTTTATGATGTGCACAATATACATTTTTATTAATGTCAGAAATATAAAATATAGGGGCAATATTAAAAGGTGTGTAGAAAATATAGAGATTGTGTAACAATCTTGAAACAATTTAAACGATAAAACCCAAAAATATTTTCTTTTATAGTATTACACTAAAGCAATTTCTTTTGAGAAAATGATAATAACTTTGTGTAAACTTTTAAGTTTTTGAACAATATCAAAGATAAATATTTAAAAAATAATAACTTTTCTATATGCCTTCTTTTGCTTTTTTTTATTACTCTGAAATATATTTAAACTTTAAAATAAGAATAAACACAGCAAAGCATTAAACATTCACCATAAGATAATTTCACAAGTTTACAGAAACCCTCAAATTACCCAAAGTACTCTATAAACACTGAAAAAAATAAAGTACCAAATATCTCAAATAAATTCTTTTGATTAAAATAATTTTTGACAGTACTTTTTCAAGATTTGTGTTAACTCTATTCATGTATACTACTCTTAATGTTGTTATGCGGAAACTAGATTTTCATTAAATAGAACAGAAAATAAAGAAGAGCGAAAGTTGTCTATTTTCCTTGTCACCTTTGTACACTCATATACTGACAGAAGCATTAGCCAGTTTAAGCTGGCACAGAGACAACCTCGCTTTCATTTTTTCCTTCCAAAGATGTTATTCTAAAAAGATAGTATTATGTGGATCTGAATTTTTTTTTATAAATGCAGAAGATTATAAAAATAATTTTTCTTTTTGCACCTTGTTTTAAAATAGCAACTTGGGATATATTTTATTTCTTCCAATTTGACAAGGCACAATTTGAATTATAGTCAGTTAAACCAAAGGTAATAAGACCAAATATATAGTGTGTGACATTTTGGTAACAGTGTTGTTACCATAATACAACTGAATGTACATTCAGTAGTCCTCCTTCAATGCCTTCCTCTACTGAGAGTGACTGGCCACATGGTCTCTTCATACTTCCTCCGCCATCCTCTTCATCTCCTCGTAGGTGTGTCGTCCAGTCCATTGTTTTAGACTGTCTGTGTATCCCTGTCGTCTTCTTCCCCTCAATCTCTTCCCCTGGAGCTTTCCTTCCAACACTGTCAGCAATGTCTCTCCTGCTGATCATCACATGTCCAGCAAACATCAGTTTTCGTTGTTTTATGAACTTTATCAGCTGGCGTTCTGTACCCATTCAATTGAGGACTTGATTATTTGTTACCATATCTGTCCAAGGAATTTTGACGTTCTATAAATACAAACTATACATTATGCACTTTGTATAATAATGGTAACCACACTGTTATCGAAATGTCACACACTATTTATTTATTTGTATTTGGCATTTTTACCTTGTGTTTCCTCAAATGTTTCACGTCATTTGGTAGCAGGATAGATAACGTTGTGGTCAATTATTCTAAGTACAGTAGAACCTCCATGAAAGGACTTTCTCATTAAAGGACACCTCTCCCTAAAGAACACACTTTAGTTTTGAAACTAGGTGTTTTTTACACAGAGTCCAATCAATTATTTGTAAATTGGAATTCAGTCATTAATACCAGATCTGTTACTTGCATATTTATGTTGAATGAACCCTGTTGTGACACAAATGTTCAATTAATAATATAAAGAAGCCATTTATGTTGCCACCTGAATTGATTTGGAGATTCAAAGTTTTTTTTTTTTTTTATTAAACAAAACAAAAAAAAAGTTCTTGTGATTCAAAATTCAATCTCTCACTCTTGAAGTAACCACCCAAATTCCTCAAAATCAAATTTATTTACAAAGAGTTATTTATTTTAAATTGACTTGAAATTTTCAATCCCTGTATGACTACACCACAGAATTAAAATAAAAATTTATTTCATAGAGATATTCAATTTTGACATTTTTTATATGATTCATTATTAGAGAGATTTTTAAGATATTATTTAGCATTTTTATATAAAGATTTATTTTAGAAATTTATAAACACAAGGTACACACACAAGACCAAATCTAAATAAATAGTGTGTGACATTTCAGCTACTGTTACAGAAACATAACACTATTTATATATTTGGATTTGATCTTATTACCTTGTGTTTATTATCTGTAATCCAAATTGTGTTGTGTGTGTGCGCCTTATAGTTTAGAAATTTAAAAATACAGTAAACCCTCCCTTTAGCGGACACCTCTTCACAATGAACATTTTCATTTGCAAAATTACCATTTTTAAAATTTAGCAACTCTCCAGTAAGAGGACACCTCTCCCTAAAGGACACTTTGGCTCTGCAATTAGGTGTTGTCCTTTCCTGGGAGGTAATTCTACTGTATAATAGGATCCAACAAACTCCTTTTTCAAAAGGAAAAACAGGGTAACGTGGTAAGATTCTTTAATGGAACATGACGAGCTTTCAGGCAGCAACTGCCCTTCTTCAGGTCTTATACAAGTGTAGACAGAGAAGTGCCATATTTATAAGCAAAAATATTTACATATATACGCGCAAGGAAATAAGGAATTTTACATACTGAAGATTGGAAAGGGAATTTGCATAGTTACAAATAAAACGAACTCTGTGTGAGAAATAGAGGCATAAAACGGAGATTGCCTCTATTTCTCACACAGAGTTCGTTTTATTTGTAACTATGCAAATTCCCTTTCCAATCTTCAGTATGTAAAATTCCTTATTTCCTTGCGCGTATATATGTAAATATTTTTGCTTATAAATATGGCACTTCTCTGTCTACACTTGTATAAGACCTGAAGAAGGGCAGTTGCTGCCTGAAAGCTCGTCATGTTCCATTAAAGAATCTTACCACGTTACCCTGTTTTTCCTTTTGAATCTTACAACGTGGCTATATGATGTCAAACTCCTTTTTAGAAATGATCCAGATTTAAAAGAGACAAGAGGAGTCGGGATCAATCAAAGCTGGGCAAAGACCCTGGGAAGTTGGCCAATCAGGTTATGGAACCAAAGTACAAAGCAATTATAGCTCTCCTACTTCTAGCCAATATGGTTGCCAAGGGGTAGTCTCTTTTGACCATTTTACACCCAAAAAACGCCATATTCCTAAAGTGTTGGTGCAGAAATGTTTTGATAACTATTTTAGCTTATGAAAAAAATAGTGAAAAAGTGAAATTATACAGAGGTCAGGTGGATAAATGAAGAAAATGGGTATCTCCTGTTTCATGATCAGGAGATGCCCTTATTTTATCTTATGTATAAAAAAAATCCAAATTTTTTTTTTTTGAACAGCCATACTTAACAAGAAGAAACAGTTTTTATTTTTATGTCCAACCACATGCATAAAGAAACTTCCTATAGTTAGAGAATTTTCTTCTTAAAGACCATGTGATTTTGACATTGTGGTTGCTGACAAAGTGATGGAAAAATTGTAAGGTTGTAAATTTATCAAACTACAGTAGAGAACATCCCTGTAAAGTACAACACCTAATTGCAGAGCCAAAGTGTCCTTTTAGGGAGAGATGTCCTCTTACTGGAGAGTTACTAAATTGTAAAAATGGTAATTTTTGCAAATGAAAACTGTCCTTTGTGGAGAGGTGTCAGCTAGCGGGGTGTCTGCTAAAAGGAGGTTCTACTGTATATTTTCTCTTTATATATTAGGGTTTTCTTCATTTTACAAATAGCGTATTTTATTTACAAACCAAAATGATATATATATATATAAATTACAAAACAACCAAATATAATACACTCTATAATAAGAAACAGATTTTTATGAAAATATGTATTCAAAGATGTTTTGACCAAACATGCAAATGATTGATATTTAGTGGCTGATTCATGCAAAGCAAGAGCTCCAGCTCCAGTAGTCCAGACTCATTATTTGGCGCGGCACAAGCTAATTTTCAAAATATCCATTTAATTTTTTTTGAAATAGGCCTATTTCTACTGTATCAACGAATCGCCAAAAGCAGGATCTCATTGTGAACATATGTCAGAGTTTGAAAGTGGTAATGCCATTGTGGATTAAAAGTGGGTGGTTGGTCAAATCAACTAATCGCGGGACATCTGTGCCGAAGTGATGCGGCTATTAGACGATGTTGGCAAGAGTGGGTCAACAATGGAAGAATGCAATATCAGGACAGCAGCTGTAGGGACACAACAGAATGGGAGGACAGAGTGATTGTTAGAATGGCTGTCGCAGTACCTGATTCAATGTTATGTACCATCCAACGTTGACCAGCACACAAGTTTCCAAAATGACCATCAACAGATGACAGAGACAGCAGAATCTAAGAGCTTGCCGACCGTTATGATGCCTAACCCCCCCCCCCCCCCTTATACACAGAAAAGTCCGACTACAGTGGTGTCAGAAGCGATCAACTTGGAACTGCGCTGACTGGGGACGTATAGTCTTTAGTGACGAGTCCTGTTTCTTACTGTGTCTTGATGACCATTGCAAACTTGTCTTGAGACGTCCTGGGCAGCATGTGGATCCTGGTCTTACTTTAAAATACACAGGTCCACTACAGGGCGTTATGGTCTGGGCTGCCATTTCATTTCATAGCAGGATTCCTGGCATCCTGAGAGCACAATGGTACGTAGATAACATTCTATGCCCTACTTTATTGCCGTTTCACATCACCCCGGGTTTACTTTTCAACAAGATAATTCCCGGCACGTGTTACTATGGATTGTCTTCAATCTTGCCAAACTCTTCTGTGTCCAGCAAGGTCTCATGATCTCTCACCCATAGAGCACATCTGGGACATAAGGGGAAGGCGATTGAAATCATCCTGGAATTTTGAATATTTAGTGGAACAGTAGGAGGCAATTTGGTAGAAATTCCGCAGCACACCATCCAGAATCTTTATCAGTCCATGACATGCCGGGTGGCAGCCTGTATCCAGGCCAGTGGGGTCCAATGACATTGACTTTCTCAAATTGTGACAAACTATGAAATAAAATAATTAATTGTTCTGAAATATCAATTTTTTTCCTTTATACTTGTTCTTCACAATATACCAATTTTTGTTCCAATCTGACAATTTCTTGGTGTATTGATTTTTTGCTATAAAGTGTAATTGAAAAATTTTATTTTTTGGATCAATATAAAATATAATTAAAAAATATTAGGAAATAAATACATTTAAAATTTTTTCCTTTTTCTTTTATTTTATTTTATTGAAGGCTCTCACATTGGTTACCCTAGTTGCTTTTTGTTTACAGGACAAGTGTATGAAACCCTACAAGTTCATTCATAAGCTTGGTTCTGTTGTTAAATCTTGCTGTTAAGTATTTTAAATATTTATTTAAATATTGAAAGGTTCACCTTAGAAATAAAATTTATAAATTTTCTTTCACTCATTCTGTTTCTTCAGCTTACACTTCATAATTTTTAATTCATTTATATATAGTAGAACCTCCCTTTAGTGGACACCTCTCTACAAAGGACAGTTTTCATTTGCAAAATTACCATTTTTACAATTTAGCAACTACCGGTAAGAGGACACCTCTCTCTAAAGGACACTTTGGCTCTGCAATTAGGTGTCCTTTAGGGAGGTTCTACTGTATATAGATATTAAAAAGGCATCCTGACCATTCACATAAGCATGTTAGATGGCAGAGCACCATCTAGTGGAACAAAAATCAACCAAACAGTGATTTAATTTGTTCCGTGATATTTGCCCAACTCATAAATCAAGAAAAGCCAACCACATACACATTTCTGGCTGTTGGCCCTCATCAGCATGGTGCAGGCTATACCTCTATGACCAAAATTTTGGTCCTAGAGGCTTCCTGAGAAATCAAGAAATATATATATATAGATGGAAAATTTGCCGGGAGGAAATTGAGCATAGAAGCATAGGGCGCCTATCCCGTCAAAATAAACGTCAAACCCTGACGCCATCTATTGACCATCGCCGCAATGGGAGAGGCGCCCTATGCTTCTATATATATATTTTTTTTTAAATAGAGCAATCCATATTTAAATCATTAGATAATAAAAAGAGATATATTGGATTTAATAAAAGATTTATTTGCCTATATATATATATACAGTAAAACCCCTCTATAGTGAACCCCAATGGGACAGAATTTTGGTTCACTATAGCCATGGTTCACTATAGCCACGGTTTGGCCATTTTTTTTAAACTTTTCTAAATTTTTAGACCGTATAATATTAAAAAACAGCCATACAAACAGGAAAAGGCAGCCACTTAATAATGGTCAGTTTGTTTTAATTCCCTAAATTGACCTATTTCTTTACAGTAATGCTGAATATCAAAAGAAGTCATTTGATAATAGGTTCTTCTTATCATTAGCATACATGTTTATATATAAACCTATGTATTATTTAAAAATTATGCCAAATCCCCTAGGCAAAATATTATTAACCCTTTAACTGGACGGGTGGATTTTTCTTACGTAACTGGACGGGTTGGGTAGATTCAACCCACCTATGTAACTTTATGAAATAAACACTAAATAATGATTGAAATCAATATTTAAAAAAAATATTTAATTAATATATAGTTAATATACAGATTTTGACTTTTAAAAATTCTGAATATAATCTATTTACAGTTTTCAAAAATTATAAAGAAATGTTATTGCAAACGCTTAGTTGGCATACAGAGCAAAGGGTTTTAATTTTTACTGCGCTTTTTGATGGACATTTGTAGCACCTTTTTGGAGTATCAGATTATTGTGGCATCGTAAGTTTCACTTGGTTTACTTGAACCATCATTCTTCTTGAATTGTCGTCTGTAATTGCAGTGGGAGAGAATTGAGATTACGTGTGGCCAGGTGTTCATCAGTCAATGCTCTCCCAAGATCAACAATAAATTGCCTCCTTTCTTTTTTACCTTTTTTATGAATCTGATTACCGATTTTCTTTTTTCTTTTTTTGGAACATAGGAGACTAAAGTGGTTGTTCCAGAGAAACCAAAAATAGAGGTTCCTGATTCTCTATTAGGGTGCGGTTGAAATTGTGGTGAAACTAAGGTTTGTTCTTTCTCATCGTTCCTAAATATGTAAGGCCATGTTCTTTCAACTTATCAACTAATTCTACTGAAGTGAATCAATTGTCTGCTGGAATATTTCTTCCAAAGTGTCGTCGACTAATCTCTAAAACTTATATATATTTTGGGTTGGCAGGGATAGTTCTCTCTGTTGACTTGATTGATTATTCTACTTATCCAAAGAAAGAAGTGTTATTTTATAAAAGGAAGCTAAAAATAGCGAAAGATAGAGACCCAAGTATGAGCCACGAGCTAACACTGACACAAAAAATTCTCACGCTTCTGGACGGGCTGGGCGGAATCCGCCCACACATGCAAATTTAACCCCCCTCCCAAAACTGAAATTTATAAACGATGGATGGAAAATGTTTGCATCACTGTAAAATTAGAATACATGAAAGCTGGTAGCTCTAGGTAAACAAAAAATATATTTTTTTCCTATATTAAATTTATGCATTGGCAGAATCTACCCAACCCGTCCAGTTAAGGGTTAATTATATATTTGAAAGGTATGAGTATTTTAGAACATCATTCTCAAATAATATAATACTAAATTTATTTGAAAAAATGCCTCTAATGCCTTGTTGTTTGAAAGTGAAAAGTAAAATTAGAAAATCAGAATTGTCTTAAAATATTGTTATTTCCATCAAAGGAATAAAGCTCTGTGTTTTCTGAATCAATTGAGGATGAATCAAAAGTATCCCATTCAGAAAAATCGGACGCGAAACATGTTGATACGATAGCGCGATCGGTAAAATTGCGAATAAAAAACGCCAATTTGCAAACACCAAATCGGTAGGGAAACAGCCGGCCAGGGGGAATATCCGCGAACCCTGAATGAGTCATATACCTAACAAGAATTCCATTCTAAAAATAGAACTGTAGTGGTAGTTTTTGAGAATTTATAAGTCGATTTGTTTGTGGCCCATGAGACACGGGTTGGGGGAACTATTTGTTTTTTTTCTTCTTCCAATTCCAGTTTCCACATATTCTTCTGAAGTGTATATTAAATTTTGTTTTTAACCTGTTATTCAAACCATTTCTGGCTTTAAAATTATTTGGAATTATTTTTTAGTCTAGGTTTTAAACTTGATATAGAACGCTTCTAAAAGGGCATGCTGCAACTTTTTTTTTTTTTTTTAGAACGCCATTCTTTGTTTCTTTTCTTTATTTTGGAAGCCATTTGTATTTTTCTTCTATTTCAAAATTGTCGAATGCAAATATATTCTATTAAATAAAAGTATAATGTGTAAAAATTTATACAACATACAGCAAAAATAGAATGGAAATGAAAACAAACAATGCCGCTAATTTTTTGTTTTGAAATCGCGTTCCGTGAGCTGAAACATGCTCAAAATTTTGTTGTTTTAAAATTTTTTTAAATCACAATTTTAAGTTCGTTATAAGAGCATAGTATTTTTAAAAGATTTTATCATTTTGGGACCGAAAATAGGTTCGTTATAGGGGTAGTTCGTTATTTTAAAATCGCAAAGTTCGTTATAACGATGGTATTTTGAATGGAATGGAATCGGGAATCGCCGTGGGTTTGTTATAAGGGAAGGTTCGCTATATCCAGGGTTTGTATTAGCGGGGTTTTACTGTATATACCATTTATTTAAAATATATATATACTATTTAAACCATGCTGTGATAAAATTTCTCATTCAGCACTTTTGTCTGAAGATGGTAGCAACGCTGTTACCGAAACGTCACACACTATTTATTTATTTGGATTTGGTCTTACTTTCTCTAAAGGACAGAACCTAATTCAGAGCCAAAATGTTCTTTGTATAGAGATGTCTACTAGTGGAAGTGTTCGCTCATGTAAGGATTGTCACTGTGTTACAGAGATTGGGAAATATATATTTCATGTATATTCTCTCTCCCTGATATTTTGAAAGCTTCCACTCTTGTTACTGAGACATGCAGAGTACAAAGGTTGCCAAGTAACAAAACATCCTGGTAACATCATTCATTGTTTAGCTAACTTGTTGTTCTTTTTTGGTCTGTTCTCCATAAATCATATCACACCTCACATCTTCTCTTCAGAGAGATTTTGTGGCTCTATTTAAAAATACCTTTATAATTTTAATCTTTAGAAATAGCAGTAGAACTACCTCACTGTAAAGGACAACACCTAGTTACAGAGCCAAAGTGTCCTTTAGAGAAAGGTGTCCTCTTGCAGGAGAGCTGCTAATTAATAAAAATAGTAGTTTTGGTGATGGAAACTCTTTTGTCCACTCATGAAAGTGGTTAACATAAGCTGATGCTTAAACAGGGGAACCTTAGATCACAAACGCCACAAGAGAGGATAAACTGAAGTGTTATTGAAGTGTTAAGGCCCTGAAAGAGTCTTTGATGTCTTTTAACCACTTTGAAAATTATAAAAGTTGGCAAAGTTACTTCATTTTTATAGTTGTTAAATACAGTACCCATTTTTTTTTTCATTAAATACCCATTTTCTTTGTTTGTTTATTTTTTCTGTAAGGTAGAAAGAGTCAAACATGTAAGCACGCATTTTATTTCAAGAACACTATGGTATTTATAATAGTGCACTCTCTGCTTAGAATTATTTTTTAAGAGCATTAATATACAAACTTGTTCAAAATATGAGTTACACAGTTCTGGGTTTTCTTGCTGTGATACATTTTGGATGCATTTTGTGTGCAAATTTTACCCGCCTCATTAGAATTCTAAGAACACTGAGAGCTTTACTGATAAGGCACAATTTGGATTATAGATTATAAACACAAGGTAATAAGACCAAATCCAAATAAATAAATAGTGTGTGACGTTTCGGTAACAGCGTTGTTACCATCTTCAGACAAAAGTACTGAATGGAAAACTGAATACAAAAGTACTTTTGTCTGAAGATGGTAACAACGATGGTAATAGGTTTACAGTAAAACCCCGCTAAAATGAACCTGGGATATAGCAAACCATCTCTTTTAACAAACCTGAAATAATCCCCAATTTATTATATAGCACAGTAAACTCTGTGGATATAACTAACCATGGCTATAGTGAACCACAGGTCCAGTTCCATTAGGGTTTACAATAGAGACATTTTACTGTATATATATATATATAAATATATTAAAAAATTGCATATTCCCTATCTTTACATGAATTTTTCATTCTCAATTATCATATACAATTTCAAGCTATTACTATAAATAACAAATATATAGAAATAATTTGGTCTAGAACATATTGCTCTAAATAATTAAAAAAAGAAATGCAACTTCTGTTGTCAAAGTTTCTGTATTTTGATAAAATAGCCTATCATTACAATTATATGACAGCATTTTGTATTTCTTTTAGAGATAATGCTAGTTTTTCATTATCATTGCTGACACATTTCACTTTTTTCTTTATAATATTTTACAAGGTAGTAAGACCAAAAATCAATAAATTGTCCTATTCAGTACTTTTTGTGTGAAGATGGTAACAACACTGTTACAGAAACCTCACTCATATTTATTGATTTGGTCTTGGAACCTTATGTTTGTAAGATATTATAAAAAGTCTCGAAATGCAGCTTATCAATTTACAGATTTGAAAGTTTCCAAGCAGTAGAGTTGTGTGGCTCCAGATGGTGGAGAAGTTCAAGGGATGCCAGGTGACCATCGACTGTGGTTCGGTGCTGGGGATATTCACCGGCACCATCTCAGCCGTAGACCCTGATGGACAGACCATCTCCCTGTCCACCCCCTGCAGGAACCACATACCCTGCCCCAGCACTGATGTCACAATAAGGTAACTTTGTGTGACACACTCTCTTTTTCCATTCCTAAATCCCACTATGGTGGCATTATGTTGCCCTCAACTCCTAGAATCCTGTTCCCTGAGCTAAGGCTGTGCTGCAGCTCGCGGGACATCAAAGAACTCACCATCCTCCACCTGGCCCCCATCCTGCCCCACAGCCAAGAGTCAGCCTTCCAGCGGCTGCTCCCCTCCTCTCCCATCAAACCCCTCCAGGAAGACAAAAAGAAATGTAATTCTACACAAATCCAGCAAAGATTCTCCCCTGAAGTTTTGTGGAACTCTTAGTGACTTTCCACTCTTCATCCAACTCGTGTCTGGCATTATAAAATATACATATTGCCGCCACGTGGAAAATTAGGAAAGACAAACTTCGGGATGACACAGCAATTTATTTAAGGCCAGAACAAACTATGAATGATAAACAAAATATAAGCAAAGAGGGAAGTTTACAGAGTAGCAAAATATAAACATAAAAAATGATACTCTGTTAATAAAATAATAAATACTTTGTTACATAGCTCCTTCCCTATGGGAGCTGTGACCCACAGCTAGCAATTATTGTAGTTACTGACATGGATCTGACGTGCTTCTGCCAAGGATTCCATCGAAGTCTTTCAACTTTGTCCCTAGTACCTTTGCATCCTTTTTCTTGCGGCATGAAGAGTGGCTTTGTCATCGTATTGTCTTTAGGAACATCGTCATCTTGGAGGGAAGTCTTGGCTTTGACAGGGTGGTGGAATCCTGGAGTCAGTGTCTGAATATGTAGGTCACAGCACCCATTGTCTCTAGGTCTTCTTGACGATATTCAGTTTGTCTTCCCTAATTTACCCAGCATCTCCACCAAAATGCCACGTGGAAAAGTAGGAAAGACAAACTTCGGGATGACATAGCAATTTATTTAAGGCAAGAACAAACTATGAATGATAAACAAAAGATAAGCAAAGAGGGAAGTTTACAGAGTAGCAAAATATAAACAAAAAAAAAATGATACTCTGCTAATAAAATAATAAATACTTTGTTACAATATATATGCACCAAAAGAGGCTACTCTCCCTATGCATCAGGACATGCACTTGTTCATCGCCCCAGTTTAAAACTTTACAAGGGTGTTGAACGTCATTCTGATGCACAATTAAAGGTGCTTCTTTTGGTGTAGGAATATTATGCTCCCACAACTTTATGTTGCATACATGAGAAGACACTCACGCTAGAAAACACCTTTCTATAAAGGACAATTTTCATTTGCAAAATTATTGTTTTTACTATTTTCAACTCTCCTGGAAGCCCTGAACTGGCTGAAGGCCTTGCCTCTCAGACTTTAATGACCGATATGTCCTCACTTCTTTTTTCTAGATTTAATTCATTTTGTCTCCTCTCTAATTGTAAATACGCTGCTGTATCACCTCATAAGCATAAATAATAACTCTCCTGAAAGAGGACACCTCTCCCTAAAGGATACCTTAGCTTTGAAATTAGGTGTTATCCATTACAAGGAGGTTCTACTATATATATATAGTATACTACTGGAGAGTTGCAAAATAGTAAAAACAGTAATTTTGCAAATGAAAACGAGTTTCTTTTCATCTCCAGAAACCTGTGGCATTATTTAAATATACATGTTGTACCACTGTTTCTAGTGGACCATCTGCACATGAACCATTTATTGGGTTTTTCTTTGAAAAAACAAAAAAACACTTGATTTATTAGAAATAATTGTTTGGATATATATATATATATGATAATTTAAACCAATAACCCTATATTATGTAATACGTATAACAAGCTTGTCATGTTGTATATAGAACTAATTATAAACTACAACTAATTATACGCATAATTGACATGTCTCCTTGCATCACCAAATGTAATGTACTGAGGATGAATATGGATGAATATGTCTAAAATAATCAGATTTTGAGTATGTGTGTATATAAAAGGTTATATGCTCAGACTTTTTAGCAGAACACTATTCTCGCAATAACGGGTAATTTGGGTTATAGATAAAAAACGTAAGGTAACAAGACTAAATTGCTAAAATAACTAAATTATAATTCCTCATTCTGAAGTGCCATCTTCAATATGGGGATTGGTTATCTATCTTTGAAGGTCTTTTTACTTTGTTCTCATCAAATCTGATCACTTCCAATAGCAATGTTTTTAGGTTATCAGTCCCTTCTTAGTCTCCCTCAAAATAACACAATGGAATAAGACCAAATCCCCATATAAATAAATGGTCTTATTACCTTGTGTTTCAAATCTATAGTCTAAACTGTACCTTATCATACTATTGAAGGTGTATCCCTCCAAAACTATCCAATACATATTCCCAACAATCCTCAATGTGGATGCCTGAAAATTTCTATGGGTCTCTCCATTTATAAAGCTGGCCCTTTGGGAGAAGCTTCTGCTTATCATCAAACAGCATGTACTCATGGAATTTGTGTAATCTCTACACAAGGGGATAAGAAACAACAAAAACATGTACTTGTGAGAGACTGTATATTGCTTGTGGAAACACAAAGCTCTGTGTGTTTGCCAGCTGGAGAACACAACATCAAGCGACGCTCCTCCCTTGTCCGAAAATCAGACGGCAGCAAGAAGTGGCAGAACCAGAGAGATGAGGACTGTTTCAACATCTCCAAGTCCTCTCTCAACAAAGAGTTTGACTTTGAGAAGAACCTGGCACTGTTTGACAAGCGTGCGGTGTTTGAGGAGATTGATGCTGCGGCCAGGGAGGCGGGGGGCGAGGCCCCCACCAGGCTGGTGGACTCCAACCGCAGGACCAAGTACCGCCACGATGAGAACATCCTGGAAACCACCAGTCCCGAGGTGGAACAGATCATCCTGCCCTCTGGCACAGAGAAACATTATGTCACAGGTGACAACTGGCTCTTGCTTACCTCACATCTATATATAGCTCTGGCTTCTCTTCACCTATGGATTACCTTGCATCATTGTTGTTCAGTTTCTTGCCTGGCTCACCCACCTTTGATCTACCACATAGCTGTCAAGTGGGCTTGGCTCCATCATCAGAAGTGGGTTTAGGAATATCATTATGGATGTTTCCTGTTGCCTGGCTCACACAAACAGAAAGACTATTGTAAAGCTGGTTCAGTTATGTTTACTATATTCTATGTCTTCCACAACTCTCAAGTAGTGATAGATATTGATGCCCAATTTAGTGATATTTTTTATTGGCTTCCCTGTCTTCTGTGTTCCATTTCTGAACAGTGACACCTCATATAGGGTGTAAACATCACCTGCATGGTTGGTCTTGGGAAGGTAGAGGGGACAAGTTGATAAGTGAGGTGACAGTGAACCAGATCAACACTTGTTACTGTCTCTCACTGCATAGAGTCCCACTTCCTAGATCACTGTATGAACACCCAGTTTTGATACAATACTTTATTAATGTGATACATTACTTGCACCATCTGTTTTAAGAAATTTAAAATACTTTTGATGCCTTCTTTTGAATTAAAACAATTTTCTCTAATGCCCTTACTGCAATGAAAATTAATGAAAGGGCCTGGCTCATCAGTGGTGAACCCATGAAAGGGCCTGGCTCATCAGTGGTGAACCCTTTCATTAACTTATCACTGCAGTAAGGGCAGTAGAAAATTATTTTAATTCAAAAATAAACATATGTGTCAAAATTAGTTTAGATTTCTTATAGAACACTTAATCCAATATTTTACCTATCTTGTGTATGACAGTGTGTGTGTCCACAGACACTGGCCTGCTAGTGCCCTGCCTGGGACTGGACATGAGGGAGAAGCTGATCAAGCTGGCCACAGAGTGCGGCCTGTCCACAGAACGGCTGCTGGACATGTTTGGCCGGGCTGCGTCTGAGATGGTGCTGCAGCTGCTGGGGGGCTGCCACAGGTGGGTTCTTCATGGCTCCCATGGTATTATCTGTAAATGCCACTCTTTATTATGAAAAATCAATATTTATTTAAAAGAGAAATATTTACTATTTCTAACTTTTTTGAATGAAGTATGAGAGGGTGAAAATATGAAGAGTAATGGCGAATGGAAAAATAAAAGTGTCCAGGGGCGGGAATCGAACCCACAACCTTCTGCTTACCGGGCAGGTGCCATGTCCACTAGGCTACCCTGGACGTATTCTTCCGTTCGTAAATAATATTTAAAGTAACTTATAATACATTATAAAGGACTGCGGCGAGTGATTATAAACAATACTTAAAGTTACACCGCATAAGTTTCTTTTTTGTGAAAAATCAATATTTATTTCAAAGAGAAATATTTACTATTTCTAACTTTTTTGAATGAAGTATGAGAGGGTGAAAATATGAAGAGTAATGGCGAACGGAAAAATGCGGTGTAACTTTAAGTATTGTTTATAATCACTCGCCGCAGTCCTTTATAATGTATTATAAGTTACTTTAAATATTATTTACGAACGGAAAAATACGTCCAGGGTAGCCTAGTGGACATGGCACCTGCCCGGTAAGCAGAAGGTTGTGGGTTCGATTCCCGCCCCTGGACACTTTTATTTTTCCGTTCGCCATTACTCTTCATATTTTCACCCTCTCATACTTCATTCAAAAAAGTTAGAAATAGTAAATATACTCTTTATTATCCCAACTATACGTGGTACAGGCTATGATAATCATGGTAGGTAGAAGTTGGCGGCTACTTTTACTGTAAGTGCACCACATGTCTACGCATGTGAAAAGCAGTTCGACTTTTGCATTTACAAATGTGCCAGAGTCCCATTTGGTTACTTGCACTCACTGGTGAAGTTGTACTTTTGCAAGAATCAGGAGCACCTAGAATTTTTTTTTTTAAATGAGAAAAAAAGTGCCCAGAGTTTTAGTGGTTGAAAACCAATGGTTTAGAGCACTTGTTCACCGAACCCATGTCATACCTTGAAGTGTAAGTTGTTATATCTCACTCTCACCCAATCTGCTGGGGATTTTTTTTAATCAACAGATGATCATCCTCCTCCAGTATTTGCACAAGTCCACCTCTGAGGTGTTCCAAGCATAATGGTATATCATTATTTAATTTTGAAGGACCCACTTTTTCATCATACAATTTGTTTCATATCATTATCAAAATGTTGTTGTTGTTGTTTCTTATCCCCTTGTGTAAAGATTACACGAATTCCATGCTCATGGAATGGGATGTAGGGGTGCAGCTTTCGTTGATCATGGCACCATGATTCAGGCACACTTTGGTGAAAGTTTGACTTTGCCTGTAGTTTGAGGCCGTTCCTAACATGGAAGCAGACGCCTTTGCTGCCGACTCTAACATGAGTACAGACACAGCTCCTCCGTATCCCTGGAGTGGGACCCTTGCTGAAGTCTATCAACTGGGTCAGTTGAAGTCAGGATTTTCAAAGAGGTCTACTCCTCTTCTAACAATGCTGCTGTTGGTCCGCGACTGCTTATTTGTCAGAGTTATTCTGCTTGTTTCACAGCTGGCCTTCATATCTGAAGGTCGTTCCCCTATCCGCCACCTGGGGACGCGCCCTATAGCAGTCAGCTCTGCCAAAATGTAGTCAAATTGTTGGCAAGTCAGTAAACTTTGCTCATATACTGGTTTCTTGTTGATTCAAATCCTCACTTTTGAAGATCTCAGCCTTCTTTGTTGATAGATAGTAGAAGTTGAGATAACAACCAGCTATGAAACTATATTCTTTTTGATTTTTTCTTAGGAACAATATATCTTACTCTTCATACACCTCTATTATATTTTCCATTGTTGTCTTGGTAACAGAACATAACATTTTAAATTCATGAAGGAAAACAGGGCACACAATTATCTAGTTTGAGTTGTTGAATATTTTAAGCCAGAAATTTTTATTGATCTCAAATTTTAAAAAGAATGGCTAAACTTGAATGTTAATGCTCTCTGCAAGCCTCAAAATTATTTATAATTATAATGCCAATTGTGTGTTCTGGCTGAAATTTTAATTTCAAAATCGGGTATAAAAAATGGCCCCTATTCATGGAAGTAATGCACCGCGTAATCCAACAGGGTTTAAGAACTTATTAAAGTCCACCAGTTTTTTTACCTGTGGGTGCCTGGTGTTGTACTTTCAGTAATCTTCTTCCTACCAGAACTATCATGGCATTTGTACTTGGTTTAACACCAACTTGGTTATAACATCATAATTCTGAGGTCCCAAGTTTTAAGTCCGTAACAACATGGTGGTTCATATCTCAACTACACATGGCCATGATGGTGGGTAGTTAGCAACTGCTAGCAGGTGCACCACATGTCTACACATTTAAAAGTATTTGAAAAGTGTGCCAGAGTCTCATTTGGTTATTTATACTAGCTGATAAGGTTGGACTTCTGCAAGAATCAGGGGCCATTGAAGCAATTTTTTCTTCAGAATAAAAAAAAATGTCCAATGCAGGTTTCGATCCAGAGTCATGCCTGTCGAAAATCAACAGCTTATACCACCTTGCCCACTCTTTGCATAACAACATGGTTATAATAGCATAAAATCTTGGTCCGAAGTTTTTTTTTTTTTTACATGTGGTACAGGCCATGATAATCAGGGTGGGTAGAGGTAGGCAACTGCTGTGTGTTGCTGTAGCAACTTTAGATGTACATAGAATGTGTACTACACCTTTTAGCATACTTACAGTAACTGAGGTAATGCACTTACATTTTTCTGTTTTCTGACCACTATGATTATCATGGCTTGTATCATTTACTTGGGATGATAATAAGTACAGACTAACCTCATTATAACAGCAACTTGGTTATATAATTCTAAGGTCACACACAAACATGATTATAACAACATAAGATGATGGTCCCGATGTGGTGTAGGCTGAACCCCCAGAACCAACATCAGCAGCCCAAGGTGGTGATCCTGTGTGGTCCCCACCACCAAGGCACCCAGGGCATCACTACGGGCCGCCACTTGGTGAACCACGGGGTGGAGGTCACCCTGCTCATCTCCCCTGTGCCCTGCGGCATGAGTCAGCACCAGGAGCTCAACCTCTACCGCCTCTCTGGGGGCAGGGAGGCCTCGGAGGTTTCTGGTGTGTTGATATTGTGGGCTTTTTGAATGTGTGCTCTAGGGAGTGTGTGTGTGTATTGTACCCTCACATGACTGTGTCTGTCCAGAACTCCCCCAAGATGTTGACCTGGTGGTTGGTGCGATGGACGGCCACAATGCCCTATCCCTAGCTGTGGATCGGGCTCTGCCTCGATGGGCGCAGGCTTGCGCAGCCCCTGCCCTTGTGCTGGACCCTCCCCCACTTCCACGGCTCACCATAGCCAGGCCTAAGTGGTGTCTAGTTCCCATCCTGCCCTTCCCATATGCCGAGGACCTCTCCATCTACCTATGTGACCTGGGCATCCCACGGGATGTCTTCCAGCGGCTAGGCATCCAGTACAGGTCCCCCTTCGGTTCCAAGTTCCTCATACCCCTCTACAAGATCTCTAAGGCTTCCTAAGAACTCAGTGAACCTTCTGTGGAATCAAATAAGTTGGAATTCTGTCATCTTGGGCGACACACCAAGGTGTTCTTTCTTCCCAGGGAGCGGCTATCTTTGTTGTCTTTCATCCTCGCGCTTTTGTTCTTAATTATATTTCTGTTTCTTCTCTACAACAAAAATTTTCATTTTTTTTTTAAAGACCCTTAAACTCTTTGATTATTTTATTTATCAAACTGATTTTTTTTTTAAATATTGGATTTCTCTTTGGACTTTCTCCCTCCCTCCCAAAAACCTGCCAATTCTCTCTCTCAGAGTTAAAAAGTACTGTGTTACCAAATGATAATACACTGCCGAATATGTTTACCATCTTATAACATATTCCTTTGTTTTAATGGCTACAAAAATGTTTTTAACGCGTACAAAAATGTTGATATATTTCTATATTTATTTCATATATTTTTTTAAATACTGGAAAATTCTCCCTACGCTTAAATCATTAATTGGCCTTTCATTTTTCACACATTGTCACATAATGTATATCTATTTATAACAAAAATAAAAAATCTTTACATTTTAAAAATCTCTTTGAAACGTATTTACATAACATGCTGTTACAATTTTATTCAAAACTTGACTCGCACTGGGGAACTTAGTAAGCAGGAACATAATTGGTTATCTCCAAAAACCTCTAAAATTCACCTTTAATAGATAACCTCACATATTGGCATTGAGGCTGCTAACACACTAAAGGCACAAGAGAACCTTTGCCACAGAATACTAAACTTACTTATAAAGACAGTAGCCAAATCAAAAATAAATAAGAACTGTAGGATCCCACCTAAGCACAGCTGATACAGTGGAGTGGACCCAGAACAGAAATAGACAGCACCAAACAACACTAACAAGATTTAGAACAAGTCATCTCAAGCCATTGAGATGGATTATAACAAAAAAATCTACCCCACTTGTGTGTGTGTGCCCAAAGTGTAGCTTGGCTCCAGAACACAATTTGGCTTGCATTAGTTGCACTAAACAGGACCTTTGGGAGAGGCCATGTAATCTTTGCTGCACAAGGGGATAAGAAACACAATTTGATCGAGTGATAAGGTGCAATTTGGATATTGGGTGAGAAGTCCAAATAAGTATATACAGTAGAACCTCTATGAGAGGAAACCTCTCTACAAAGGACAGTTTTCATTTGCAGAATTACCATTTTCACTATTTAGTAGCTCTCCAGTAAGAGGACATCTCTCCCTAAAGGACACTTTGGCACTTCTACTGTACTTATACTACATCTAGCTTAGTGAAGCTCTTTAGTCTGAATATGGTGCATTACTTTGATATATTTAACCAACTATAATTTAACACCGACTTTCTTTAATCCAACCGGAACTTCTGATCCTTTGGGGTGTTACTTTATAATTAACAGTGAAGTTGTATATCATCTGAATGATATCGTACGATCAATTTGCTCATCTTGCATCCTAATTGATCCCTTTTTAAAAAATACAAACAATCATCATTATATAGTTCTGGAAACAACCTGTACAGAAACATGGGAGGCCAACCTGCACTATGTTGTTGTTGTTCCTTATCCCCTTGTGTAAAGGTTGCACGAATTCCATGAGTCCATGCTCCTCGGGCAGAATGGGGTGTAGGGAGCAGCTTTCGTTGATCATAGCACCATGATCCAAGCACATTTTGGTGAAAGTCTGACTTTGCCTGTAATTTGAGGCCGTTCCTAACATGAAAGCAGATGCCTTTGCTGCCTACTCTAACATGAGTACAGACACAGCTTCTCTGTATCCCTGGAGAGGGACCCTTGCTGAGGTCTATCAACTGGGTCAGTAGAACTCAGGATTTTTAAAGAGGTCTTTCTCCTCTTTCTAACTATGCTGCTGTTGGTCTGTGACTGCTTATTTGTCAGAGTTATTCAGCTTGTTTCGCAGCTAGTCTTCATATCTGAAGGTCATTCCCCTATCCGCCACCTGGGGACTGTAGCAGTCAGCTCTGCTGAGGCACTATATATTTCATGCAAAGAGTCAACATGCACAATTATGAATTTTACATTCTCCTAGAGCAGTGATTCTCAACCAATGTGCCGCGGTAATTTTGTGTGCCGCGAAATTCTAAAAATGTGCCGCCGAATTTTAGTCATATGATTATGTTCACGTTTGTATTGGTTTTTCTTTTTTTCTTTTTCA
Source organism: Cordylochernes scorpioides (assembly GCA_030710605.1). Classification (NCBI taxonomy): domain Eukaryota; kingdom Metazoa; phylum Arthropoda; class Arachnida; order Pseudoscorpiones; family Chernetidae; genus Cordylochernes; species Cordylochernes scorpioides. Next base: position 55,079,534 of record CP092881.1, read on the forward strand.
TTTTTTTACTTTTTAAAATAACGAAATTAGCAAATTGAATGTTAGAGATGTATATTACTTATATTTTGCATAGAAATATTGATACATAATTTGAATTTTCTTGCATTCAAGTTAGCAAAAGTGTGCCGCGAAATTCTAAAATTGTGCCGCCAAATTTTCAAATCTTTTAAATAATGCCGCAACAAAAAAAAGGTTGAGAATCACTGTCCTAGAGATTATAGATTGAGACATCACCTCCGAATCTTCATTACTGTTTGAACAACTTATTTATTTGGACGCAGTCTCGTTATTTTATAAGATTGTTTTGTTAAGAGATTTTTTAAACCCTTATTGTCCAACAAACAAGGTTGCATCCAATTTACATGATTTTGTCAGCCCCCTCATCTCTTGAAAGGTGAGAGAGAGATGTCTAAATTTAATACACCTATCCCCCAATTTACACGGTACTTGTTTTACACGTTTTCGCTTTTACACGGTTTTCCAAATAAGTTTTTTTTTGTTTTTATCGCACTATACTAAAATGCGATATTCTACTCTATACTACCTATGTTGAAAAGAATATTGGGAGGCTCTGATTCATGAGGGGGCGAACACCTATTCAGATTTGACAGTTTAATATACACCTATCCCTCGATTTACACGTTTTTCTCAGGAACGTATCTACCGTGTAAATCGGGGGATAGGTGTACTTAACTTTATGAGTTGTTAAGAAAAAGGCATCTCCTGATTAAACCAATTTTCAATTAAATCAATGATTAGTTGATATTTATTATCAGAGATCAGCAACTTTTATTTGCACAATCATGAGATGCCTATCCACCTGATCCCAGTATAATTTCACTTTGGCACTGTTTTATGAGTTATGTTTTGACATTGAGTGACAGACTGATGTCACCATAGGTGACACTACATCTCACAAACTCTCAATGGATTTAGACAACCAACAATCCACTGACTTATTTGGTTGAGGAGCTACAATGTCTTAAGAAATGTTGGATGGCACTGAGATAAGCCAGGTAGGGCCAGAAGATAATCCACAAATTTCCCTATTGGTACAAGATGTCCCTCTTTGTTTTTAGTTGTTTACTCAGGTGCAATACTTTCATATGTTCTTTTTGTCTTTTTTTTTTGCTTATCTCTAGTACATGTAGTATAGGCCATGATAATCATGGTGGGTAGAGGCTGACGACTGCTTTTACTTTAAGTGCACCACATGTGAAAAGCAGTTCGACACTCTTCTTTATCATTTTAAATTTTGCTATTGATAGGCACAATTTGTATTACAGATTAGAAACACAAGGCATTACGACCAAATCCAAATAAATAAATAGTGTGTGACATTTGGATAACAGAATTTTGTACTTTTGTCTGATGATAGTAACAACGCTGTTATTGAAATGTCAAACAATATTTATTAATTTGAATTTGGTATTAATACCCTGTGTTTCAAATTTAGCTATTAATTAAGTTCATTGCTAATTTTAAAAATGTCCAAACAGGGACCCTGGACTATTAGGTTAAAAGCCTAACGCTCTACTGACTGAGCTACCTGGTCCAGGGTTTGAGTCCCTGTTCTGGCGTTTTTTAAAATGCCCAGGTAGTTCATTGCTAATTGTTTTCAATTAACTAACATGAGAGGTTCACAATTTAAAAATTCCATTAAAAAGAAAGAAAAAAAATTCAGCCATATATATTTGAAAGAGGTTAAAATAAGTGTTCATATTTATTTAAATATATATTTACATGATTTTTAAAAAATATAAAACATAAGTTGGCGAGGAAAGGGAGGGTTTCTGGTAGGACAGAACAATGTGGACAACAACTGTTCAGTTTTTGGAGTTGTAGGCGGCAAACTTCTGGTTGAGGGGGTTCTCTGGGGACTTCTGCCATTCTTTCTTCAGCATCTGCTTGAGCTGGGAGAGCCTGAGGTTGGGGTTCTCCTTCTTCAGCTGCTCCAGGTGCTGGTCCTCGAAGGCTTGGTAGGCCGCCTTCAGCCGCCTCTCTGGGTGCCTGTCCATGGCAGTGTTTCCAGAGCTGTCATCACACAATTGGTTGGATTCTTGCTAGCAGGAAGGCCATCATCTATAGGAATGACTAGAGGAGAACAGAACAAGTTGTTGTGACCACAGCATTAGGATGACAAAAGTACTTCTCTACAAACTTTACTTTTACCTAACAAGGATTTATAGATTTGAAACACAAGTTACTAAGACCAAATCCAAATAAATGGTGTGACCTTTCGGTAACAGCGTTATTACCATCATCAGACAAAAGTACCAATGAAAAAATATCACAGCATGCTTTTAAATTATTTTAGGGTTCTTATCATTCTATCACACTTGATTACAATAACTATTTAAAAGCATGCTGTGATATTTTTTGCATTCAGTACTTTTGTCTGATGAGGGTAACAATGCTGTTACTGAAAGGTTGCACACTATTTATTTATTTGGTATTATTACCTTGTGTTTTACCTAATTGTCCTCACATTTTACTCCAACCCAGCATGTGTACACACAGGGGTGGGGGTAGATCACAGTGGAGACTTACTCCAGGATCTGGATGGCCTCAGTCACGGAGCGAGCTTGCTCCTCATCCAGGTGCAGCCGGTTCAGGTTCTCCTCCAGTTGCTCTTCCTGCACAACCACTGCTGGCTTGGACTTGGGAGCTGTGGGGGCTGCTGTAACATCACAACACCCTGGTTCCTTACACATTCTACACAACACTGTTCTTCCCATGGAAGGCAGCTTCTCCCTAACCTCCTTCCTAATCTTTTTTTTTTTGAGACATTATCATTTATGGGAGATTGTCTTATATGGTGTTTTATTAACCCGGCAGCGGTCGCGCCCTCTTTTATACCTTGAACGGTCGCGGTGGGTAAAATTTACCCACTTTTAAAAATCTAAATAAATCGAATATTCTTTCCAATATTTTAATGTTAGAATAATGATTTGTCAATTAAATATCTTTACATAAAATCCTGTGATATAATAATCATATTTTATTTATTTTATTAATAACAAATCAAAATATCAAATATTTATGATATATTTGACTATTTTATAAAAATAAAAATATATATTGAAGATAGGTTATAAAATATAAATCTGTATGAAAGTTATCACTTCCTTTCATAGAAATTAGGACTTGTTTCGTCCTTTATGACATTCTTGACAAATTATTACAGAGTGTTCCTTACACAAAAAAGAAAAACAGTCCTGGCAATGTTGAATTGTTTTTCTGTCCTTATTTTCTTTCTGGCATTTCTTAAATCGATGTCTTTCTCCTATTTTTGGCTTTTAGATGGACCTGGCTCTAACAAATTAAAAATATCTGATGCCTTTTCTCTTATTTCACATGGCATTCTTCCGCTTACTGTGCGAACTTTGACCATCTCTTCAATGAGATCTAAGGATAAGGTTTTCAAAAAATGACGTCTTGATTTAACCTTTGATGCGTTGCCATTTGCAAAATGAATTATCTGGAATTTATTGCCCCAATATTTAAAAGTGAATAAAAAATAACCATGGGCCATCTTCTTGAATTCTAGCACAGTTATATGTAGCTGTCATTTGTCCATCACATCTACACCACCCTTTGTCATATTATAAAACATTATCATCTCTGGCTTTTTCAATTCTCCTGTTGAATCATCTATATTTGCATCGTGGTGCATAGTTGAAAGCATAAGTACAACTTTATTCTCTTTAGGTTTGTATGAAAGAAGTGTCATTTCACTTTGAAAGCCAAAAATACTAGTGTGTACATTTCTACCTCTGCTGATGACAAACTCTGAGGGGATTTACTTTTTATTTCTTTTTAAAGTACCAACAATTGTTAGTCTATATTGGTGTAAAAGTTTTAGAGATAAAGAATAACTGGTGAACCAGTTATCCATTGTTACATTGCGGTCAGTTCCCTTGATTGGCTCACACAATCGTTCCACAACGTCACTTGGACTGTTGCTGACATTGTAAGGACCTTCAGGGTTTTTTCCTGAATAAATCTCCAAGTTACAAGTATAAAACATTTTTTGAATCCACGAGAGCAAATAATTTTATTCCATATTTATTGTGTTTACTCGGAATATACTGCCTAAAATTGCATTTCCCTCTGAAAGCGTCAAGCTTTTCATCCACCGTTATATATTCCGAAGGAGAATAATGCTTTTGGCAATTTTTTACAAAAATATCAAGAATCAATCTCACAGCTGCTAATTTATCTTGACGAAGTCTTATTTCTTGTAGCTTTGTCATCAAAACGAATTACTCTGAGAAGAAATCGGAATCTGTTTTCAGACATAGCTATTCTACACAATTCAAATCCAGTACTATCTCTTGCCCATGCATCATCTGTATTCAATTTATTTGCTTTCATGACCCCAAGAAAGTAAATAATTCCCAATAAAGCTTTAATTTCATGTAAGTTTGTCAAATTAGCATCTCTTTCTCTGCTATAGTTCTGCTGAATATTCCTAATGTAAATGTTAGTATTTGTAACTATGCATTCAAGTATGTTGTCATCTATAAAGAGATTCCAACAATCTAATATCGATTTAGTATTTTTTTCTTCACCCTTTACCCCTGGTAGATGTGTGATAATATTTTCACTGCGAGTTTGAACATATTTTGGGGGAAGAGCTTTCTTCCATTTAGTCTTTTGGTCCTTTCCTATATAGTAATTGAAGCTTGGATCCTTATTGTTTTCTTCTTCTGATAATGTATACTGTTCAGTGTCGGTACTCCAATTCCTCTCTTCTATATTATCATCAGTTTCCGATTCCTCATAATAGGGATTTGGAATATTAATATCATCACGAAAAAATCAGCATTTGAAAGCATTTTATGTAAAATAATGTAAAAAAAAGGAAATAAAATATAAATACAACCTCATTGTTGGAAGAATAGATTGTATTATTGCACTTGGGGCAGCAAAACCAAACAACAAGAAGCCAGAAAGTAACCCGAAACTTAATTACGCAAACCAAAATCGATAAAAGGTCGCGCTGGGTAAAAATTACCCAATGACGAGAACTCAAAAGGTCGCACTGGGTAAAATTGACCCAAACATGGTAATAAAATGAATATATGTCATAAAATTTAAATTATAGGTTTATTATAATAATCTTTAAATAGATTTAGAAAGGTACTGAGAATATATATTTTAAATATATATATTTTTTAATATAGAATTATTTTCTTAAAGTTCCTTCTGGGTAATTTTTACCCATTGCGACCGCTTAAGGGTTAAACATAAGGTAATAAGACCACAAATTCAAATAAATAAATAATGTGTTCAGTAACAGCATTGTTACCATCATCAAAGAAAAGTACTGAATGAGAAAAAATATCACAGCATGTTTTAAATAGTTACTGTGTATTCGAGTGTGTAAACAAGGTAGTATATAACAAGAAAATAGTTTTCTAAGAACTCTAAAATCTATCTTTTTTTACGCACTTGATAACATGCTGTGATATTTTTTCTCATTCATCACTTTTGTCTGATGATAACAACGCTGCTCACACATTTATTTGGTCTTATTACCTTGTTTCTAATCCATAACAGACAATGGTTCTATCCCCTTAACTTATTTGTTATTTGGAGTTAGTCTTGTTGCCACACAGCTTCCAATTCCAGTATACAACTGTGCTGTTTCTTAGGTAGCATATTGATGAGCAGAATGCCATATGAAGGCTGAATGTGGGGGGGGGGTTAGTGGTCTAAACCAGGGGTAGGCAACCTTTTGAGTCAGAAGAGTCAAAAATTACAATTAACAAAATTTCAATTTTTTTAAAGAGCCACAAAATGTTTTCTTGGAAACAATAAATAGCACTTGTATAAACCAAGTTTTTATTTATGCGAGTACTACACGCAGCTTCACATCAAAGAGTCGAATATGTCTCAAGAGCCGCAGGTTGCCAACCCCTGGTCTAAATCACTGGTTTTTGACCACTATGACCCAGGATCGAATCCTGATTTGGGCACTTTTTTTCTAATTTAAAAATGCTCCAATGACCCCCGATTCTGGCAAAGTCCAACTCCAGCATCGAGTGCAAGTAACCAAATAGGGCTCTGGCAAACTTGTAAGTGCAAAAGTGCTTTTACATGTAAAGTCATATGGTGCCCTTACTGTAGAAGCAGTTGCCAACTTCTACCCACCATGATTATAATGGCTTATACCCCATGTACTAGGGATAATAACAATTAAAAAATAAATAAAATACAAAATGTTACAAGCATATGAGTACATTATTTTTTAGAAAATATGCTCATTTTCTGAAAAAAGAAAAAAAAATTTCAATTTGATGCAAACATTTGAGTACAACTCTACAAATTACCTTGCAAGTGGCCTATTTAGACCCTAGCTGAGCACAAAACTTACGTTTATCTTTGAGGAAGGTGATGTCGGCCCTGGTGATCTTGGGTTGCGGGGCGGGCTTGCTGGACTTGAGGGTGCTCATCTCCTCCTCCAGCAGGGCCTTGGTGGCTTGTTTCTTCTGGAGCAGATCCTGCTTCTTCTTCTCCCGGTCATCCTGGACATTTGTTAACAACACTGAAACATTAAAACTACAAGGTAATAAATCCAAATAAATTGATATTGTGTGACGTTTCTTTAACAGAATTTTTGCTATCATCAAACAACTTTTTCCTTTTTCTTTTAGTCTTTTGTCTGATGATGGTAACAATGGTGTTACCAAAACACAATTTATTTAGATTTGGTCTTATTTACCTTGTAGTTCTAATCTATAATACAATTTTTTTTCCTTATCACTGAAACATTAAACAAAAGTAAGTGAGTGGTGATTCTTTATGCACACTAGTATCACATTCTCCTGCCAGGCAAAATTACTACATATCTTCACATAAAACTTTCAAATGAGAAGGATAGTGCACTGTAATATATTTATTTACAAAAGGTAAAAAAGGCCTTTGATCTTAGGGACTGTAGAAACATCCACAGCACTTGCATGTTGTAAATAAACATTGCAGTACTGATGCTTTATATATTAAGAAAAAGGCAACTTCCTTATCAGCATGGTGCAAGTTCTACCTCAATGACCAAAAATATCTGGTTTTGAGGCATCCTGAAAAATCATTAAACAAGTATTTAAGGCTGAAAGGGTGGGAGAATGCCAAACTATGTTTAAAAAAATGGTACAAAAATGTACAGGATGTCTCAAAGACCAGTATTTCTGTCATTGAGGTACAGCTTGCATCATATTCATGAGGGCCAACAGCATGAAATGAAAACTTGATTAAATCAAGAAAAGGTATTCGGCTATTTCTGGAATAAGTAAAAACCAATGATTAATTGATGTTTATTATGACAGATGCTATCAGCAACAGTATCAGGATTTACCTTTTTCTTAATTTATCTCCCTTATTCCAGTACAATTTCACTTTTACACTATTTTTAAACATTCATCATATAATCATGTATACATTATCTATTACAAAATCCATTTCAAATGTCTATTCTTTAAGCACTTGCTAACAATAAATCCAAGGAAACCCAGGACTCGAGACACCTACTGCATTGAAAATCTGCATGAATTTGTGAATAGCAGAGAAAATTGTCAGAGATGTAATCACTTTTGTAAATATATTTATGAGTATTTTTCTGATTTGAAAGGATCAGCTTTCTAATCTTTCTGTATTTATTTTTTACTATTATTGTTTAATTTTTATTTCTTGTATAGTGGTCTAATTGTTTCTGTTTAACAATAATAAATCGAAGCATTTATCCCTGGCAAGGATATCACATTTTGTGTGTGGAAATATCTAAATGAACTCAACCTACAGTTGTGGAAGTTGCACTCCACAGTGTAAAGTGTGGTGTATGGATAGTTAGCCTTGGGTGACCAAAATATCACAAGTTGACACAAGGCTACAGAAAGTTCTTTTATTCTTAGATTTACTGAAAGAAAGAGAGAGTCTGAAATTTTATATATAGGATATGTGATATATTATAAAATATGATATATTTGATATATTCATCACATAGTAAGCTAAATCTCTGTGTAACATGCTGATGTCATAGCAAGTGATTTTTCTATAGCGAGTTCAAATAACACATCATCAGCAAAAAATTTAGCACCAAATTTTAAGAGTTCAAATTCCCCAATGTCTCTTTGTATTTCTGAAGGATGATTCACTGCTGAGCCAGGACCTCCCAATATTTTCCATCAAGGTAAAGGGTAAGAGTAAAGGTAGGAAATTAATTGAATAATACTTTTTTTTTAAGTTGAATTATTTTTAAACCAAGAAAAGTTAGGTGGCCCCATCAGAACAATCCAGTTGTAGCTAGCAATGAAGAGTAATAAGGTACAATTTTGGATTATAGATTAGAAACACAAGACCAATTCCAGATTAATAAAATGCATCAGATGTTTCAGTAATAATACTGTTACGAATTTAATCTTGTTACTTTGTATTTCTAACAACGACAAGTTTCTATCATGAAAAGGATATTTTATGCCTCTGTGTTTTTTACGCATCTCAGTATGCTAAACTACTTTTTTTTTTAAATAAGAAAAAGGACAAACATTGCACAATTGCTCTAAAAGCTTATATGTCCATAGTGTTGGAAACGAAGGAGTTCGAAGCAGCCAATGGGAGGCCGACGGAAGCGGCTACGGGGATGCAGCGGCTAAAATGAGAAAACAAATACAGAAGAACCTGTAAACAACTTTAGAACGCTAGAATTTGCCCTGATCTCCGATTCTTTTAGTGTAAATATTTAAATATATAATTAATTAAAAACTACTTTACTTATTTTCTTAATTTATAATAAATATAATTTTCCCTCTTGTTTTCGTCTAACATTTTAATAGTGCTATAAGCAGCGACACCTTAATTTTGAACCTTCAACTCCGCCGACCAAGAATAGAGGTGATCGACTACCTCTATAGAACTTAGATCGTCGTCACAACACAGAGTGGCGTTGAAAACACAATATTTTTGGCATCCCAGCCGGGACTGTTGAAGGTAAATTCTAGAAGAAAAAAAAATCATTTTAAGCTGACCATTTTATAACTCGCTAGCTAACCCTACTTGCCGCTTTGTTTACATGATGGCGGAATAATTAATTCTACGTTTAAAGAAGAAGCGTGCTATTAACAGATCATATTTAACGAAAACATGCAATAAGATTGAAAGTGGACTTGACACGCTAATGAGAATTGATCTTGAAGAATTATTAGAACAATTGAATGAATCATTTGACGAACGTAAATTAGTTGATCAAGAAATAGAAACGCTTCTTGAAACTGACGATTTAGAGAGGGAATTACAGGGCGTAGAGGAATATCGAGAGAAATATATTACTTGGAGATTTGGGGCAAATAAAAAGATTCGCCAATCAGATTTTCATGGCAAAAATATACCGAATTCGAACTCACGAATAGATGAAAATGAAATGAGACATTATGTACCTTCCTGCACAACTGTGAAACTTCCGAAATTGATGATATCGAAATATTATGGAAACTTTAGTGAATGGCTGACGTTCTGGAATTCTTTTGATGCAGCTATTCACCAGAACAACTCACTGAACCCGATCGATAAATTTAACTATCTGAAGTCACATCTCGGCGGAACTGCACTAAACACAGTCGAAGGTTTCGCTTTATCTGCGGACAATTATGAGAAAGCTATAAAATTGCTTAAAGACAGATTTGGGCGAGAAGACATTTTGATTAGCCGACATATGAACAATTTGTTGTCAATGAGACCACTCAAAACGTCAAGCGATGTAAGAACCTTCCGCGAACTTTTTGACAACCTTTCTGTTCATATAAGAAGTCTCGAGTCACTAAACGTGTCCATTGATGTTTACGGACATCTGTTGTGCCCGATAATAATAAAGCTTCTACCTGCAGACCTTAATTTGGAATTGAACAAAGAACTCCCGACAGGTTACGTAATTAATGACTTAATTACCTTTCTAGAAAGACAATTAACTGCACGGGAGAGGAGTTTTAGAAACGAAATCGGTACCGGGAATAAATCAACTTCTAAACCTAATTTAGTAAACAAACATCCAAAGACAAGATTCTACAATGAAAAACCAATTGGGACAGCTTCAGAACTTTTGAATTCAGTTCACAAATCGAATGAATGTGTATTTTGTGGTAAAGACAACCATGGAAGCCCTAAGTGTGACTTTGCAGCTAATATGAGTTTAAACGAAAAGAGATCACTCATGAGGAAAAAAGGTGTTTGTTATAAATGTCTCTTCGGCCTTCTCATTTAAGTAAATTTTGCAGAAATGTAGTCCGTTGTTCGATCTGCAACATGTCTTCCCACCTGGATGTCATGTGCACAAAACTGATTTTAGATAGAGGCGGATCTTCCAAGTCTCCAACGGTGCAAGATGAAACTCTCGCCAACTTATCAACCTCCCCAGACGTCTTGTTACCTACTTTGAGAGTGATACTCAAAGGGAACAGAACGAAGAAGACGGCACGGGCTATAATAGACACAGGATCCCAAAGATCATATATTTTACATAGTACAGCAATGGAAATGGAATACGAACAATCAAGGAGAGAGTTCTTCCGGCATTCCTTGTTTGGAGGATCGAGTACCAACGTAGTTGAACATGAGGTCTATACCATTCATTTATTGGACATCAATAATTCCTATCGCTGTGAGTTTGAAGCACTAGGTCAACCCCTTATCTGTGGAAGCATACCTCCGGTGTGTCCAAGATCATTTTTAGAAGAGAGTGAAGAACTCGACGTGTCTGATTTGAGGAGAGACCGTATAGAAGTCCTAATAGGGGCGGACATCGCCGGGAGATTGCTAACCGATGCTCAGAGAAGAATCTCATCTGGACTGGTGGCAATCTGTACCAAACTAGGATGGACTGTGATGGGAAAGATTCCTCCGACGGAGGTGAGAGATGACACCAGCTCCCTTTGCGTGACCACACTTTTATCTTTGGATCTAGAAAACTTGTGGAAATTAGATGCAATTGGAGTCTCTGACGTGGAGGTTGAGAAGAAGACTCAGTCATTACAAGCTGAAATGGAGGAACATGCCCACACCACGACGCGAGATATTGAGGAGCGCTATGGGGTAGCTCTACCCTGGGTGCAAGACAAGGAAAGGATTCCTACGAATAGAGACCTAGCCGAAAAGCAACTAAGTTCTGTAAGAAGAAAACTTGAAGAAGTTGGAGACATGAAAGAGTATGGACAAATCTTTGAAGAATGTATAAATCAGGGGATAATAGAGTATTCCAGAGAGGGGATAAACTAGATGGTGTACACAACCTGCCATATCGACCAGTGTATAAAAGAAACAGTCAAACTTCTAAAATAAGGCCAGTATTTAATGTGTCGGCCCGGAAGAGAGGTAAACTTTCCCTGAATGACTGTCTGGATAAGGGACCCAATTTGATAGAAATTATACCAAGACTTTTAAATAAATTCCTGAAATATGAAGTAGGTGTCTCTTCCGATATTGAGAAAGCATTTTTACAAATTGGAATAAAGGAAGAAGACCGAGATGCTGCAGTTTTCGAAATAGCAGGAGTTGATCTAACTGGGCATCTTATCTTAAAGAATAAGAAGAAAGCATGGATTGTCATCTTCACATGCACAGTGTATAGAGGAGTTCATCTGGAACTTGTGACATCTTTGTCTATGGAAGCCTTCCTCCAAGCTTTCCGCCGATTTATTGCTCGGAGAGGACGACCATTGATTGTGTATTCGGATAATGGGACTAATTTCAAAGATATGGCTAATGCTTTAAAGAAGATTGATTTTTCGAGATTAAAATGTGATCCCACATTGAAAAACATCACCAGGAAATTCATACCGCCTGGTGCTCCTTGGTGGGGTGGATGGTGGGAGCGTTTGATTGGAATGATGAAACAATTACTCTTTAGGATTCTCGGTCAAACCTCCTTGGGATATGAAGAACTGTCCACGGTAATGTGTGACGTCGAAAGCTTGATGAACACACGCCCTCTGACCTACCTAACTGAAGAAAGTGAGGATCTCGTTCCATTGACACCTTCGTTGTTCTTACATGAGGTCAGAGAGGTTGGTGTTCCAGACCTGGACTTGATTGACAACCAGACCCTCTCCCGCAAATATCAATATATCAAACGTGTACGAGCAGATCTTAGAGAACGATTTCGTATCGAATATTTTGGATTCCTGAGACAAGAAACGAGACGCCTGAAGACTACCATACCATTCAAGGTGGGAGACATGGTGCTCATTGGACAAGAGAGTTTAAAGAGACTAAACTGGCCGTTAGCCAGAATAATCCAACTATATCCAGGAAAAGATGGACTTGTGAGGGTTGCAAAAGTGAAAACTTCATCAGGTGATAAAATACGACCTATTCAAAAACTCTACAATTTAGAGATAACGCCCGAGATAAGATGTCGAGACCCTCTAACGGAGCGATCTCCCACACAAGAAGTTCGATTGACAACTGAAGAGGACCCTTTGACTTCACAACAAGAGCAACATCACATTGAAACCCCGAATGTTGTGTCAAGTTACGGACGGCCCATCAAGAGACCCAACCGATTGGATCTACTGAACTTTTCCTTTCCATGTTTGAGTCGTCGAGGCGCCAACTCAAAGGTGGGAGAAATGTTGGAAACAAAGGAGTTCGAAGCAGCCAATGGGAGGCCGACGGAAGCAGCTACGGGGATGCAGCGGCTAAAATGAGAAAACAAATACAGAAGAACCTGTAAACAACTTTCGAACGCTAGAATTTGCCCTGATCTCCGATTCTTTCAGTGTAAATATTTAAATATATAATTAATTAAAAACTACTTTACTTATTTTCTTAATTTATAATAAATATAATTTTCCCTCTTGTTTTCGTTAATATTTTAATAGTGCTATAAGCAGCGACACCTTAATTTTGAACCTTCAACCCCGCCGACAAAGAATAGAGGTGATAGACTACCTCTATAGAACTTAGATCGTCGTCACAACACAGAGTGGCGGTGAAAACTTTTTTTTTAAATAAGAAAAAGGACAAACATTGCACAATTGCTCTAAAGGCTTATATGTCCATAGTTTACATGAATATCATTTCTAAGATTACACCCTTCAGTTCAGCATATATAAGCCGAATCGTCCAATACAGTATTAAAGCTCCAAGAGAAGCTGTCTGGTAGATTAAATTGGCAAAACTGCTGGGAGGGTTCACCACTGATGAGCCAAGCACTCCCAATATTTTTAAAATGGCAGTAAGGACAGTAGAAGTTAGTTTTATGTGTAAAAGAAACATTCATTCTTTAATGCTTCCATTTATTACATAAAGATGGCACGTTATCACCTTATAAATAATTATATTCAATGGAGCACATTTTAACTCAAACATGCTGTGATGTTTTCTCATTCAGTACCTCTGTTTGAAGACTGTAAACAACAACGTTACGTAAATATCATCATTATTTGGAATAGGTCTTATTACCTTATGTATGTGAGGTGAGTATGATGGAATAGGGAGCTAAATACAGCAAGAAGTCAATATAACAGGGTTATAGGATCACAATTCTCAAGCCCCACATTTTAATTCCTAATTGTTTAACCATGGTTATTTAACAAAGTAAAATATTGATCCCAAGTGGGGTGATGTCATAGCGATGTTTGACTGTATCCACATTTTCAGAGCTAAATAGGTAACCTTGTGTGTTTTCCCATTACAGTAGTTTGGGAGGGGACCCTGATATATATGTGTTGTTGTTTTGACCCTTCTGTATAGTACAGTAAAAACCTTCATGTTAGGTGAGTATGATGGCAATAGAAGAGCTAAATACAGCAAGCCATCAATATAACAGGGTTATAACATCACAATTCTCAAGTCCCACATTTTAATTCCTAATTGTTTTAACCGTGGTTATAACAATTATAAATCTTGATCCAAAGTGATGTCATAGTGAGGTTTGACTGTATCCACATGTTCAGAGCTAAATAGCTAACCTTGTTATACCTGTATGAGTTCCCAGGTCTCTTCCCCTTAACAGCAGTTGGGGAGGGGAACAGACTGATTTAGAAGTGTTGAAAATGTGTTGGTGTTTCTACATTTCTAGTACAGTAAAAACCTCCATGAGTGGACACCTCTCTTTATACAAGGTCAGTTTTCATTGGTCAGAATTTCCATTTTTATCAATTAGCTTCTATTTCTGGTATGAGGACACCCCAATACTATAAAGAATACTTTGGCTCTGTAACTAGGTGTTGTTGTCCTTTAGAAAGAGGTAGTTCCACTGTACCATCTACCTATATAGGTTGAACCTTACCTTCCGCTGCTGTTTCTTCATCACATGCTTGTTGTCATCCTTCCAGTTGGCCTCTTCTTCTTCTTTCTCCTTTCTCTGCAGCTCTGCAACCTTGGCAGCTTCTTTCCTGTCCCAGGCTGCTTGAGACTTGCTGTTGGTGCCAAACTTCTTGGGCATCCTGCTCACACCACATGTTCTGGACTTCCACAACACTGGTATAGGAATAACTCCATCAAGACACTAGCTAGATGGCTTGCTGTAAGAAATGCTTCTCATTTGGTTAGGTAATTTTTTTAGGCATTAACATAATTTGAAAAATAGAACAAAGGTGAAATATTGTACTGGAATCAGTTGGATAAATTAAGAGAAAGGTTTTTACTGATGGTGCAAATAAAAGTTGATGATGAAGGCAACAGCCACAAACGTGTACATTGTTGGTGTTCTCTTAATTAACACTTTAACTTTAAGAGGCATGTCCAAATCACACTTGGGTTTGCATGCTTAAATTATAGGATAGACCTGAATTAAGCCTGGGTAGTGCCAACAGAAACAAAAAATAGCCATCCAAGTTGAACTTGGGCAGAATATTTCACTAGTGATACTGTTGATGTAGCGATGTATGTAGAGAATTCATGATGCTCCAATGAAACCAATCACTGAATGGGTTAATGAACTCAAGGTAATAAGACCAAATCCAAATAAATAAGTGTGTATATATATAATAATAAATAGTGTCTTATCACCTTGTGTTTATAATCTACTAGCCGAATGACCCGGGCAACGCCCGGGTTTTACCCGATTAAATGTTTTTATTCCAATACTATTCGTTACAATTATGAATTGGAGCCGTGGATGTCACTCTTGTGAAACGTCCCGCTCCAAACTTTACATGTACATTAGGTCAGCTGGTAGTACCTCCCATTTTCACCGCTAGAGGCGCGAGTGAAAGAGCAAATAACACGACGGATATTCGGGATAGAGACCTGAAATTTTCACTAAGAGTTTTTCCAGATTCTACTTTATATACTGTTAAAATTTCAGTCAGATTAGTTACGTATTGTGGACATGTATAGTTGACAAACATACATACGCTGACTTTTATATATATAGGGATAATAATGTAAATGAGTTTTAAAAATTGTAAAAAAAAAAAAAAAATGCATCGGCCGGGAATTGAACCCGGGCCGCCGGTGTTGCAGGCGAGCATTCTACCATTGAACCACCAATGCTTATAAGAAATGGCCCTATTTGGGTATTTATTCCATTCACAAAAGCAAACGATGACAGAATTGTTGATGACTCTGATACTTGTATTTATAATTATGTTAGCATAATGAATTAGTCAGTATTCCCATGGTCTCCAGCGAAGAGGTGTGAATTGACTTTTTGAAAATATACATAATTATAAAGATAGAAGCTTCTATAGAAATAACTAAAATAAACCGAAATAGCTCAGTTGGGAGAGCATTAGACTGAAGATCTAAAGGTCCCTGGTTCGATCCCTGGTTTTGGCATCTTTTTTTAATTTTTAAATTTTTACTTACCGTAACTTGACACGTGACAGAATTGTGCATGACGCTGATAACTGTATATATTAATTATGTTAGCATAATGAATTAGTCAGTATTCCCATGGTCTCCAGCGAAGAGGTGTGAATTGACTTTTTGAAAATATACATAATTAAAATGATAGAAGCTTCTATAGAAATAACTAAAATAAACCAAAATAGCTCAGTTGGGAGAGCATTAGACTGAAGATCTAAAGGTCCCTGGTTCGATCCTGAGTTTCGGCATCTTTTTTTAATTTTTAAATTTTTACTTACCATAACATGACACGTGACTTAACGTGACAGAATTGTGCATGACGCTGATAACTGTATATATTAATAATCCTAATTGTGCCGTATCAGGTTAATGAAACTATAAATGTGGCTATGATTTGAAGGTGACAGGCAGCAGTGAAATGGGTCTATAACTTTCAGGGTCATGCTGTGATTTTCCTTGTTCCAGTATAGTCAAATAATCGAGGTTTTCCAATTGTTTTGGAAATATGAAAGTTTTAGAGAGGCATTAATGGTGTTAGTGATTCGCATTGCAGTCTGAAGACATGTTTAGTCTAATGATGCTTTCTCGTGTTTCCATTCTGTGCAGAACCTCTATGAATTCAGCCTGAAAGGATTTGCATTCAGGATGAAGTTTGACCAAGATTTTAAGATGGTTTATAAAAATAATTACTAAAAATATATATATATATATATTTTTTAAATCTTTTAATTAAATGCACTAAAAAGGAAAAAAAAAATTTTTTTTTTCATCTTATGTCATTGAGCAATTAGATGTATGAGTGAAAATAAAAGCAGTGGGGACGATCAATAATTTCGAACCTAATGTGATTTAAAATGAAACAACTGATTAGAGATTTTTTATAAGTGTTCACTAAATTTTGACATCTTCTCTAAATATGATCGTCCGCCGCCGCTTTTATTTTCACTCAGATACACCTAATTGCTCGACAGATGATAAAAATATTTTATTTTTCGTCTTTAGTGCATTTAAATAAAAGCTTTTTTTTTAAATGTATTTTTTATTTATTAATTATTTAGTTAGTTTTTGGGCATCTTCTTCTTTCTTATCTCCAGTCAACCATATTAGGGTATCAAGCTTGTTTGACAACCCTCATGACTGGGTGAAGCAGAATACGTCTGCCTTTGTCTTCAAGACTGGGAGCACTACTCAGTAGCAGGCCGCCTTAGCTCCGAAAAAAATGGTCGCCTCTGACATGAGGAACAGACACCATGTGCAGCAGCTCCTAACATGGAGTACAAACGCTGCTCATCCTGTATCCCTGGATTAGGAGCCCTTACAGGCCAGCTGAGCCCAGGTTTTTTAGTGAGCTTGTTACTGCTCCCCCTCCTCCTTTTTCATCCGGGCTTGGGACCGGCAAAGGTGGAGTACGGGGGATGAGGAATTGTCAACATGCTATTTTTAGTCAAAAAAGCACCCACCGAAAGAGCTCTGTGTGCTGGGGTAAATTGTGATGAAGCATCTATTCACCCAAGATCCACTTTTCTGGTTGTTTCTTCCGTATTGATTCCCGAAACGGTGTAAAATCGCTAGATACACATGTTAATTGTTTGCCCTTGTGGGAGGAATTCATAATGCACAATGCCTTGGTGATACGAAAAAAGTCACCAAGAGAACCTTTGTTTTTGACTTAGACATTCTTGCTTTTTTTTGGTTTGGGGGCATTTTTCGGGAGCCACTGGCTTGATTGTTGTTTGGTCTCTGGGTCATACCCATAGACCCAGGTTTCATCACCAATAATCACCTTTATGAGGAAGTTTGGATCTTCATGGATGTTCAATAGCCAATCTTCACAAGCATTAACCCTTTTCCCCTTCCTCCAAGAACCCTTGTAAAAAACACAGCACCTTTGTTTCTTTTCTTTAAAAAATGCTTATAAAATTCTTATTATTTGAGATATTGAAAAGATAAAAATATAAATATTTTCTAGTAGAACGAGGTCTTGTGATTATGATGATAAATTTTATTTTTTGAAACCCTTTCATACATTTTTTAAAAATAATTCCCCGAACTTTTTGATCATTGCATAAGATTTAAAAAGAAATATAGAAATTGGTTCATTGCTGGCTACTCAGACCACCTAGATTTCGGAAAATATCTACACTTGCATTGTTCATTGGACTGAGCGAGTGTTCTTTATTTATATCATATTGAGGTACAGCCATGCTTCCATGGGCCAACATATCAACTAATCCTTGGTTTTTAGTTATTCCGCAATTGTTCAAATACCCAAGGTAATAAGACCAAAACCAAATCAATAAATAGTGTATGACGTTTCGGTAATAGCATTGTTACCAAAACATCACACACTATTTATTGATTTGGTTTTATTATTTTGTTTTAATAGTCCATATTGTGCCTTTTCATTGATTAGATACCCTTTTTTGATTAATCAAGAAAAGCCAACACAACATATGCATTTCAGAGTGTTGACCCTTGATTTTTTGGGTCATTGAGGTTGTACCATGCTGATATGGGCAAACAGACTGAAGCGCTAAGAAAGGATATATTTGGCCAATTCCAGAATAATAATTATTATTTATATTATTATTAATATTAATTCTGACAGATGGCGCAAGCCATCAGCAACTCTCAGTTGCACGATCTCTTCTGATCTTTTTCTGGCCTTTTTCTTTATACAATAAAATGGTGGATAAGGAGATTCTAGGATACCTTTGTTTATTGAGATAAAATCTATTTCTGTGACTCTCCTGAATCTACCTGATCTTAAATATATTAAACAATATTTTACCACTATTTATTAACAAAACAACATCAACCAAGTAATGGCAGTTAGCCAGTGATGTGTGTGTCCAGGGAAAGTAATATTCTACCCATAAAACCATAGCTTGTACCAATAGAAGTGATCACTGTATGACATACCTTTCACTGACAAATACTTTCACATATTTAAACTCATCATTGTCTATATAGTTTATAACTAAACACAATATTATAAAATAAATGAAGCTTCCAGGGTTAAGTTACTTGTTCAAATGTTATTTTCAAGCTTTCGAACTTGTCAGTCCTTCAACAGGAGTATCACGATAATAAATTGATGATATATACTATACAAGTCCGAAAGCTTGAAAATAAAAATTTGAACAAGAAACTTAACCCTGGAAGCTTAATTTATTTTATCCCTATATATATAAAAGTCAGTGTATGTATGTATGTATGTATGTATGTATGTATGTGTGTGTGTTTGTTCCTATGTCGGCTATACACGTCCACAATACGTTACTAATCTGACTGAAATTTTAACAGTATATAGAGTAGAATCTGAAAAAACTTATAGTGAAAATTTCAGGTCTCTATTCAGAATATTCGTCGAGTTATTTGCAAATTGCGTTGCAAATTTGCCCTTCCGCTCGCAAGCAGCGCCTCTAGCGGTGAAGATGGAAGGTAATATCAGCTGACCTAATGTACTTGTAAAAAGGGGTTTTAACAGGACATAGAGAAAAATAAGGAAGGGATATTTGTCACATTTTTAGCCAAGAAAAATTGAAATTGACAGGTTTTGGGCAAAAATAGTTTTTTTTCTTTTTTAGTCAGAAAATGATGATGAAAATATTGCTGTATCATCATTTGATTATCAGATACAAAATTATATCGGGAAAAATTCCAAAGAGCAGAGACCACGGGTGAAGCCAGTTCATTTTTAGTATTCAGGAACAAAATTCTAACAGAAAAAAAAAAATCATTCGAGCAGAAGACACAAAGCCAGATCATCTCTCTATAAAAATATTGCTTCTCAGACACAAATTTGGACAAATTGACAAATTAAACAATTTTATTGATTCTTTCAATCAAATTTTACAAAGGAGAAAATATAAAAGAGTAAATGGGCATATAAAGTGTAGGGGAATATATATACAAATATCTTCAGCAAGGAAGGCTTCCCCACCTTGAGAGAGTCCTCCTCCAGACAAGGAGGGGGTCTTCTTGTACACTCCTCAGTTCCGCGCCGAGGATGTGCCTATAGATGCGCGTTTTGGCAGACGCCAGGATGGCCAGGGCGTCATCGTCTAGGCCATGCCCGAAGACCCAGCCCTGCAAGTCAGGGGGCCGCTCGATGATGGTAAATGCCTCCCGGATGAGAGGCCTGATGTAGCGGCAGGACCAGTACCTGTGAACCAGCGACAGGTCGCCGGACCCACAGGCGATGCAAGATTGATGTGCCGATGCTGGATGGGCTGGATGGGGCAGGGCGTGGAAAGCTAGCCTCACTGCCACGTCCGCGTTGTGCCCGGAGAAGGCGCAGCGCCGGAGCGACGACCAGCCGATGTTGATGGGTAGGTTTATATTTTCCTCCCACCTTCTAGCGAACTGGATGATGGGCAGGGCAGTCAGGCGTGGACGCGGGCAGTTCGGGTGATGACTCGCAAGAACGGCGTAGTCGTCCCGCGCAGCACTACGGCCTGGCCGATGGTGTTTACTCGGTAGGTCCCGCGTAGATTTTCGTCGATAAGACGACGGCAGAAGCTGGGCAGCGACGCGGCGTCAGCCAGGGCGCAGCGCGTAGGCCGAGTGAGGGGAAAGGCAGGGCCAGCGAAGTCCCCAATGCAGGCACTGACCCACCGGGTAGGAGCGAGAAGTTCGGGTGGCCGGAGAAGGCGGCAGCCACCTATAATGGGGAGGTTCAGGAGTTGATGTGGTGTAAGCACAGAGTGGTCTAGCGTGAAGATGTCAGCGACCGCCTCCCAGATCTTAAGAAGCCGGAGACGCCGTGGCGAGAGCCAGGACCCGGATGGAGGTGGATATAGCCACGCATCGCTCTCGACCAGCCAAGAGTAGGCATTACGGTTTCCACGCAGTGCAGCCTGCACGCCCTTGAAGCACGACAGCCGCAGCTGGGTCTCGATGTCGATGAGGCCGAATCCTCCAAGAGAGACAGGTCTCGCCAGGACGCTACCAGGAAACCAGGCGGTGCGCTCCGGCCCCCAGATGAACCGCGCAAGACGTGCCTGGATCTTGTGGATAGTACGGTCGGTAGGCAGGTAGCCGTGGATGTGATGGACCATCGAGGAGAGAACCAAGGAGTTGGCCGCTCTGGCCCGGCCGACGAGAGAGAGGCCGCGGGTGTAGGGGGACCACCTCGTTATAGTAGCTTCGAGCGATTTGGAGCGGGACGTTTCACAAGAGTGACATCCACGGCGCCAATTTATAATTGTAATGAATAGTATTTGAATAAAAACATTTAATCGGGTAAAACCCGGGCGTTGCCCGGGTCATTCGACTAGTAATATTATAAATCAGGGAAGAACGTTTATTTATAAGCGCAATACTAAAAATGTCTTTCAAGAAAATTTCACTAAGATATTAAAAATAAGGGTGAAATATTCAATTCTGCGGTCCATGGAAACATGTCTGCAATTGTATTATACTGTGCTAGGCCTACTGCGGTAAACAAGAATAGTTCCATTTCTAATACCTAGGGTAATGATATATTCAGTGGCACCTTGCTACCTGTGTTCTGCAGAAATGAGTATCTCATCCATTTTTAATGCAACCTAACCTTATTTAAAACTAAGCTAAACTTACCTAATCTTAGCATATTTATACACTCTACAGCACATTACCACCAGTGGTTAACAGAAATGAGTATCCCACCCAATTTTTATTAAATGCATAAAAAAAATGTATAAATGTGTTTTAATTTCTTAAAAAATGTGAATTATTTTACTTTGCACCTTAAAGATCATTTTAAAGTGTAATTAACTAGTTTGCATTAAAATATTAATTTGAAAGTTCCAATATGTATGGTTTTTACATTTTTGAAAAGCACAAAAAAAATGGCGCAATCCAGTGAATTTGTCAGGGCTGGGGCCTACTGGTAGAGTTAAAAAGGTTTGGATGAATATTTAAAATATTATACAATATTTTCATGATTAAAATACAAAATTTTATAATTGTAAACATCTGACTGATCATGGACAATTTTGGTTTAAAATCGCTATGAAAGGTGTTTACTTACTTTTAAGAACTAATAAATTTTATGTAGATTAAAATACGTTCTACGCAAAATCTTTTAATATTTTTATAAGAGAGAGTAAATAAAACCAAGAAAACAAAGATGATGATGCAAAATGTAATCTGTTGCCCTAAAAATAATTTATTTAAAAATAAAAATAAATATATATATATTTTTTAATAATGAAAAAATATTTTTGCGCGAGATGGAATATATATATTTTAGTTTGATGTATTTCCTATTTTATTCGTTATTAATTAGAGCTTAATTTTAAGAATGTTTTCTATATTGAGAATCTAGATTCTGGCAAAAGTGCTATAGAGAAAGACTAAATGAAGGAAGTATCAGTCTGTAAAATTATAAGCAAGGGTTTTATTTTATTTTTTCTAACGTGAAAGGGAGAGATATAATTGGCGTGAAAAGGGCAACTTACAGGCAGCAAATTCATAGTTCAGGGTTGTGGCGCTAGGCACTGCTTGGAAAAAATCCATCTCGGTTGATCCTGTTGAAGAAGTAAGTTTCACAGCAGAAAACTTTTTCCGCCTTAACGATCTCAAGATCTTAGGTCCACCAGTGCAGTTTACGTGGTCTAACGGACATCTCTATTCCTCTATTGATGGCACATCTAGTGGGTGAGTTGACATTCACCAACCATATCCCCATTCTAGCGGTTTTCTAAGATATTGTGACTGTCTGAAAAGAAGGAGTTCAAGGCAGCCAATGGGAGGCCGACGGCGGGGCTATATGGATGCTGCGAGTGGAATTAGGGCTGGCGCGACGAACTTGTAAACAACTTCGAGTACGAACTGAATGATTTTCCCTGATCTAGGAGCAAATCGTTCCTTGACTTAGGGATCAGGTCCTCCTGCTGAGTTTCATCGAATTCTCTTGATGGAGGTGGGGCTGGTTCCACAGCAGCAGTAGGTGGGTCTGTTCAGCTGGAGTTGATGCTGCAGCCAGCATGGTGTTCGAGGTGGAGGGCGGCTTGATCCAGCCTTGTGTGCGTGCAGCAGAAGAATCCACAGGGAGCACCAGCTGGTCCTCCTGGAGACCAGTCTTACGAGGACAATTTGCACGTTTGTGTCCCTGCTTATAGCACAGGGAACACTTGATGACGTAGGTCACATAGACGTGTGTGACCCCTCCCTTGGACTTGACATCCAGTCTGGCAGGTATCTAGCAGAGCTTCACCCCTTCTCTCAGAGTGATGAAGGCCTCCTGATGAGCATCGGCCCAGCAGGAGTCTTCGAGCTGCATCATTTTCTGGATGATGGACGTGACCTGTCAGTAAGGTTGTAGAGCAGCGACGAGGTCAGCGTACTCCACGAAGAATGGCACATTGGCGAGCACTATTCGCTCGGCCCATTTTCTTAGAGGGAAGGCCTGCAGAATGGCGTCTTCTATGTCGAGGCCTTCATCTATCAGCTTGTCGGCGAGTTGCACGCTGGAAAGGCCGACCAGGATGTGTCCTTCCATATTCGTCAGTTGGCAGACGGTGCCTTTGCTCAGCTTGGCTTCCAACGCCCGAAGGAACTGCTCCTGGGCGAAGTCTGGGCAGAACTTCAGGTAGACACATTGGTCCGCCTGCTCTGCTGCCGACCTTGCTCGAAAGGTTGCCTGTTTCTGCCTGGTGGTCTGGCACTCGTGTACCCTGCTGGGCCTCAGCGTGGCTCGTGGCCTTCTGCTGTTGGGAGGGATTCTTTGTGCCTTCACACATCCCTTTTTGGTTCCCGAGTTGGCGTGGTCAGGGTCATGTGGTCTCTTCTTTGAGGCGCCCACTGTGGTGAAGGTCCCTAGAAACCGATCTTTTTGTTTCGGGCAGTCAGCCCAGTTGCAGCGAGAATTTGCATCTATGCCGTCCACCGCCATCTGGCGTCAAAATTTGCATTCTTGTTATTGTTTAAATCAGAGTAGCTTTCAGCCAATTCTGAAACTTTTGCCGATATTTTGGCGGAAACTTGAATACTTTGGATGGTGTTTGTTTGGGCTTGCAGCCCATTTTCTTGGCTTTCAGCAAATACCCCGAAGGGGTTAATGATCTTCATGGCCTCCATCCCAGCCGTAGAAAACGCCCGAGAAAGACATTTGACATTTGAACACTTTTATTGACAGCTTGTCAATTAGGCTTTAAAAAATGAATGGAAATAACGAGATTATTTACAATGATTTATGAGAGAGGAAGGCTCCATCATCTTGATAGGGTCCTCCTCCAGACCAGGAGGGGGTCTTCTTGGACCCCCGCAACTCCAGGGTCAGGAAGTGTCTATATATCCACGCCATGAAGACGCGAGGATGGCCAGAGCGTCGTCCTCCAAGGCCATGCCTGAAAATCCAGCCTTGCATTTCAGGGGGCCGCTGGATGATGGTGAAGGCCTCCAGGATGACAGGCCTGATCCGCCTACATGACCAGTAGAGGTGGGCCAGTGATAGGTCTCCGAACCCACAGGCGATGCAGGACTCCCGGGCTGAGGCCGGATGTGCTGGATGGGGAAGGGCATGCAGGGCCAGTCGTACCGCAACGTCGGTGTTGTGCCCGGAGAAACCTGCAGCCTCCGATGATGGTGAGGCCTTGAAGCTGATTCTGTGGCAGCATCCTGTGGTTCAAGGCTAGGATCTCCGAGACGGCCTCCCAGACTCCGAGCAGCCGTCGACGTCGAGCTGGTAGCCAGGTCCCGGGTGGAAGAGAAGTCAGCCAGGCACCACTTTCGGAGAGCCAAGAGTAGGCGCTCAGGCCTCCGCGCAACGTAGTCTTCACCCCCTTGATGCACGCCAACCGCATCTGCGTGCTGAGGTCAAGAAAGTCAAAGCCACCCAAGGGAGATGGGTCTAGATAGGACGCTAACCGGAAACCAAGCGGTGGGATCGGGACCCCAGATTTGGAGATGGAGGAGTCGGTTAGAATGTATCTGTGGAGGTGGTGAATGAAGGAGGAGAGCACCAAGCAGTTGGCGGCTCTGGCCCGAACGACGAGGGAAAGCTCGCGGGTGAAGGGAGCCCATCTTCAGAAGGCCGCGTCCAATAGATCCAGGAGATGTCCTTCCTGCATGGCGGCTGACGCTCTAGGCCGGATGTCACAGCCCAGCATTCACAAACAGGTCTTATCCAGGATAAATATCATGGGGAAAGTCGACGCGGACACGCCAGGCGCCGCACCAGAGGCCCACGCTCTTCCTGAAGTTCACCCGGATCCCGGAGGCGCGCTGGAAGCCCTGGAAGATGGAAGCCACCTCACCAAAGTGTTCCTCCCGGCGGACCACCAGCACGATGTCGTCGGCATAGGCGATGACGTTGCCCTCGCCGAGGGCACTTTAGAGGCGACGCAGGAGCGGAGTGGTAGCGAGGCTGAACAGAGCGGCGCTTACGCCGCAGCCTTGTCTCACGCCGTTTAGAAGTGGGAAGACGGCAGTGTGGTGCTCTCTAATCCGGACGGCCGCGTTCGCCCCGGCGTAAAGGAGCTGGATCCACCTGATGAACGCTTGCGGCAGGCCCAAGGAGACCAGGAGCGACAGCAGGAATCCTCTATCCAGGGAGTCAAAGGTTGACTCCAAGTCCACAGATACGACCGCCAGCGGTAGCCTCCCCGCAGTTGCTATCTCGACCTCGTCCATGACCCGAGCGATGTTCCAGGAAGGAGACCTTCTCGGGATAGTGTAGGTCTGGCAGTCAATCAACAGCGTTGGGAGGTGGGGCCTGAGATGCTGTAGAAGGATTGCAGCGAGGACCCTGTAGTCTGTAGAGGGCAGGGTGATGGGGCGAAAGCCAGTTAGACCAGGACCACTACGGGCCTTGGGGACCAAACAAATGGAGCCGCGGCGTGTAGATGATGGCAGGGCGCCGCGCATCAAGGAAGCTCCAAAAATCCTCCACAGAAGAGCCGAGAATGAATCTTCATGTGCAGAGAGAAGCTCGCAGGGCAAGCTGTCACATCCCGGAGACTTTCCAGTGGGAAGCGTGCGGATGGCTGCAGCGATTTCATCCCTGGAAATGTCTGACAGGTGTAGAGGATCGTCTTCTTCGAGGATGATGGGGGTGGTGGTTCCCGGGATGAAGTTGTCTAACCCGGAAGGGTCGACTGGGTCGTGAGCGAAGCTGTGCCTGAAGAAGGAGAGCGCCCTAGAGCGTAGCTCGCGGTCCCCCATGATCTCGCCCTCTTAATCCCTGACGACGGTTGCTACACGGCGGTGTAGGCGGAGCGCACGTCCGAGGTCTGGCAGCGATGGGTAATCGGCGGCTGACGTCGCTGCCTCCAATCTGGCCTGCAGAAACTGCCTGGTGCGCGCGATGTGATCGTCGTCGGCGACACGTGGGGCATGAAGGGATCTCACCTCCGTCAGGAGTTCGGCCTTGATCTTGGACCAGCTTTTCCAGAGATCATGCTGGTCATGTCTGAGATATATTCGGATGTTCTCGGTATTGTTGTCCACAGATTTTCATCTACCAGCGCCGAACGAAGCATGGCGGCCACGCAGGGCTGGCGAGGGGAAGGAAACGAGCCTATCTGGATGAGGACAGCTCGATGGTCAGAGAGTCTGTAGCAGATGGTCTTGTACAGTGTCACATTTTCCACGAGTCTCGATGGTAAGAGAAATCTATCCAGTCGAGCGGCGTCGACCCGTCTCACGCAGTAGGAAAACTGCTTGGAAGGTGTTCAGCGTCGAAGACGGTAGCCACATCGACGAGGGCTGTCTGATACATCATCTCCGTGAGGGCCTCCACCGAGCCGGATGTTGTGTCGCTCGTGCTATGCTCGTCGACGTTGAGGTCGCCCACCACCCAGGCGTCCTCCTGGATCGCGGCTGCCATGATGGACTCGAGCTGATCGAACCGCTCGCGAGGAATGTGTTAAAGGTGACAATTGATGACGCGCACTTCCTAGCCGCGGACGTCGATATGACGATGAAGATATTGCCCGGCCACAGGACGCGCTGCCACAGGACAGCGACCGGGGTGAAGAGGCAGGCGAGGCCCGAACCTCTTAGGGCTGCGGGGGGCACGATGACGGCGCTGTAGCCCAGACACAAATGTTGGATGGCGTCCAGCGATGAGGCGTTGGTCTCCTGGACAATGGCGACGTCTACGCGATGTTGACGCAGGAAGTGGCAGAGCTCAATGCTCCTCTCGCGAGCGGCGAGCCCGCGGGCGTTGATGGATGCCAGACGGAAGCTCATTGGGCGCTCCTCGTCCGGACACGAACGCCCGATAGGCGCTTGTAAAGAGCGCTTTTGGAGTCAGGCAGGGCGTCGATCAGCTCCTGGGCAGAATTGTTGAGGGCGGTCTTCTTCTCACACCCGATCTTGTTTTTCAGGCTCTTCAGACCGGGGACTGAAGCTAGCGCTTCCAAGAACTCACCTCTTTCAAGCCTTTCGAGCCCAGACTGGTCCAAGATGTTGCTGGGGATACGATCAAGGAGTTCGTTGAGCTGCGTCCGGGTCACGTTGGACTTTTTCTGTGTCTTCCGAGCGCCACCACGATATTGCTTTGATGTAGGAGGGACTGGGTTCACAGAAGCAGTAGGTAAAGTCTCTGGAGCAGGTGTAGGAGCTGCAGGTGGGGCTGGTGATGCAGCTGGAGTTTTTGGTATTGCGGGTGGTGCTGGTGATGCAGCTGGGATCAGAGCAGCTGTCCATGTTGAACCTGCGGCTGGCGTTGGCACTGGACCAGGCATGGTGTTTGAAGAGGAGGGCTGCCTTCCTCCGGCGTTATTTGGACCAGCGGGGGGATCCGCGTGTAGAGGCAGGTTAATTTCTTGGACGCCTGGTTCCGGGGGCAGTTGGCACGCTTGTTCCCGCACATATAGCATAAGGAGCACTTGATGCCATACGTCACGTACACGTGGTTAGTCACTCCAATAGATTTTATTTCGAGACGGGCTGGGATGTGTGAGAGCTTCACACCGTCTCCAAGAGTAATGAACGCTTCACGACGTGCGTAACCCAGTATGATTCGCCCAGCTCCATAATTTTCTGGACGATGGATGTTAATTGTTCGTAGGGCCTCAGGGCTGTTACGAGGTCCCCGTTTTCAACAAAGAACAGAACGTTGCCGATCACGATCCGTTCTGCCCGCTTCTTCAGTGGTGTTGCTCGCAGGAGGGCGTCCTCGATCTCCAGCCCATCCTCCACGAGCTTGTCGGCTTGCTGGACAGTGGAGAGGCCGACCAGGATTTGCCCCTCCATCTTCGTCAGCTGGTAGACGGTGCCCTTGCCCAGCTTGACTTCTAATGCCCGAAAGTATTTACTCCTGGGTGAAGTCCGGGCAGAACTCCAGGTAGTTACATTGGTCCGCCTGTCCTGCTGCCAACCTGGCTCGGAAGGTAGCCTGCTTCTGCCTGGAGGTCTGCCATTCGTGCACTTTGCTGGGCCTTTGCGTGGCTCGTGGCCTGCTGGTGTTAGGAGGGATTCTCGGTGCCTGGACGCAGCCCTTTTTCTTTCCCGAGTTGGCGTGGTCAGAGTCATGTGGCCTTTTCTTTGAGCCTCCGCGTCTGTCCTCCATGTTAGGAGCGGCTTCTTCCGAGGAAGGTGATGGCCGGCATGCGCCCTCGGGCTAGATCTTTTGATCGACAGATATCACCAACTGATGACCAAATATCCTTTAGGATATCCAGGTCTTTACAGCACTAATGAATCGGACAACTACCTACTAAATAAGTGGAACATGAGTCCAGACCAGAACTGCGACTGTGGACAAATACAAACAATGCACCATATCCTAAGGGACTGTCCTCGAAGATTCTTCCAGGGAACACTTGGGGATATCCACCGGTGCACAGAGGAGGCCCTGGAGTGGATTCGTCACCTCGACATTCCACTCTAGAGAAACTTGCCAACATTGTTGTATTGTGCTGTAAAAAACAATATCATACGCAATATATATATATTTGAGCCTCCCACTGTGGTGAAGAATACACCCTCGCTCTCGGGAAGCTGGTCGTCCAGTTCCGGGCAATCAGCCCAATTGCGGCGAGAATTTGCATGTCCGCCGTCCGGCTCAGAATTAGCATCTTGTGAATCTTTTGCCGATATTTCGACGGAGACTTGAGGGTTTTCGGTGACGTCCGTATGGGCTTGCAGCCCATTCTCTTTGCTTTCAGCCAATACCCCAAAGGAGTTAGTAATCTCTGTAGTCTCCATTCCAGACGAAGGAAACGCGGAGCTCGCACGCCGCGTGGCCGCACGGCCGAGAGAAAGACATTTGACATTTGAAACGATTTTATTGATAATTAGTCAATTTTTACAAAAAAAATTTGATAATATAAATGAATACATGATGATAATGTACGATAATTTTAGGAGCTAGGAAGGTTCCACCACCTTGATAAGGTCCTCCTCCAGACGAGAAGGGGGTCTTCTTGGACTCACCGCATCTCCAGGCCCAGGAAGTGCTTGTAGATGCAGGTCTTGGCAGATGCCATGATAGCCAAGGCGTCATCCTCCAGATCATGCCCGAAGATCCAGCTCTGCAGGTCAGGGGGCCGCTGGATGATGGCGAAGGCCTCCATGATGACTGGCCTGATCCGCCTACAGGACCAGTAGCGGTGGGCCAGTGACAGGTCTCCGGACCCACAGGCGATGCAGGACTCCCGGGCTGAGGCCGGATGTGCTGGATGGGGAAGGGCGTGCAGGGCCAGCCGCACGGCAACGTCAGCATTGTGCCCCGAGAAGGCACATCGCCGGAGAGAAGACCAGCTGATGGAGATGGGGATGCTGACTTGAGGGAACCACCGTCCCAGCAGCTGGGTAATGGGCAGTGCAGCCAGGCGTGGACGCTCCAGCATGCGGCGGGCAGTGCGGGTTGTTAGGCGCTGGAAGGCGGTGGTCGTCCCGCGCACCATGATTGCGTCCGCAAGGCTAGCGACGCGATGACGGCCCCGGGAATTCTGAGTGACTAGGCGTGAGCAGAAGCTCCCCAGAGCAGCGGCGTCCGCGAGGGCGCCACGCGTAGCGATGGTGATATTTGGAGGAGGCCCGGTCAGTTCTCCAAAGCGCCAGTCCAGCCATCTTGTAGGAGCCAGGAGCTCAGGGGGCCGCAGGAAACGGCAGTCGCCCACGACTCGAAGAGCCTGGAGGAGTGCTAGTTGTAGGATCAGGTGGTTCAGCTCTAGGATCTCCGCAGAAGATTCGAAGAGGTGAAGACTCCGACGACGCCGCGGGGGAAACCAGGTGCCAGGAGTGGATGCAGGAGACAGCCACATCCTGCTCTCGGCGAGCCAAGAGTGAGCGTTGCGACCTTCACACAGTGCTGCCTGACGCCCTTGAGGCACGACAGCCGGAGCTGAGTGCCAACGTCGAGAAGTCCCAAGCCTCCCACGGAGATCGGCCGCGCTAGGATGCTGCCGGGAAGCCATGAGGTTCGATTGTGCCCCCACACGAATCGAGCCAATCTTGCCTGAAGTCTTGCGATGGTAGTCTCGCTGGGCAGGTAAGCCTGGAGGTAATAATAGATGGCCGAGAGCACCAGGCTATTGGCCGCTTTTGCTCGACCAGCAAGTTAGAGACCGCGGACAAAGGGGGACCACTTAGCAATGCCATCTCCAGTAACTCCTGCAGATATTGGTCTTGGGCTAAAGTTCCCACACCAGGAGTTACTATGGTCCCTAAGATATTTATTTTCTCCCTGTTCCAGGAGATGTCCAACGGTGCGGTTCTTCCATTTCCTGCACCAGAGGCCCTGGCTCTTGCCGAAGTTGACTCTTATTCCTGACGCACGCCTGAAGTCCTCGAAGATCTTCTTTACGACCTCTAGCTGCCCATCCTCGCGGATAAGCAGGACGATGTCATCGGCGTACGCCAGGACATTATCTGGCCGAGTAGCTGCTCCAGGCGAAGCAGGAGGGGCTCGGTGGAGATGGCGAAGAACGCTGCGCTGGCAGCGCATCCTTGCCGGACTCCGTTGAGCATGTGGAACAGAGGAGTTCTCCCAATTCCTTCTATTCTCGCCGTCGCCTCGGCCCCAGCGTAGAGCAGAAGAACCCACCCCACGAAGACTGGCGGCAGACCGACGGAGAGAAAAACGGACATCAGGAAGCCTCTGTCCAGCGTGTAAAACGCTGACTCCAAGTCGATGGCGTCGACTGCTAGCGGAGTTTCTTCCCTGCAGGCAGTGGAAACCTCGTCAGCTACGCGGGATATGTTCCAGGCTGGTGTTCTACCTGGAACGGCGTAGCTCTGGCATTCAGGTACGATGTCCCGGAGATGAGGTCGCAGTCGCCAGTAGAGGACCCCGCTGAGGACTCTGTAGTCCGTCGTTGGCAAGGAGAGAGGTCGAAGTCCGGCTAGGCCTAGACCATCGTGCGGTTTTGCTATCAGGGACATTTCGCTGCGCCGCATGGAAGAGGGCAGAGCCCCGCAGAGCTGGGACGCCTCGAAGACCCGACGGAGCGCACTCGCGAAGAAATCCTCGAAGCCCCGGAAGAGCTCGCAGGGCAAGTCATCCCACCCGGCCTCTTTCCCAGTTGGCAGACGGCCGATGGCAGTAACGATCTATTCTTCGCCGATCCCATAGCGGTGGAGTGGATCGCTTTCCTCAATGGTGACCCTTAGGGTAAATCCACGCAGGAAACCATCAATGTCCTCCGGTAAGCACGAAGGGTGGGAAAAGCGCTCTTTTAGGTTGGCGAAAGCCATGTCTCTCACCGCTGGTCCCGTAATCACTCGACCTGTGCTGTCGTAGAATGTTGTCGACGACGTTCCCCTGCAACGAAGACGAAGAGCGCGCCCCAGGTCCGGCAGGGAGGGATAGTCCGAGTTGATGGATACATCCTCGAGCTTGATTTGTACATATTTTCTCGCCCTCGAGATGTAGTCGTCGTCGTTGTTGCGCAGGTGTAGGAACTTGATGGCGGAGGCCAGATGCGCCTTGATTTGTCCCCACCTCCTCCAGATTACCGCATTTTGCATGTCCTCGATGTTTCCCAAGGCCTCGTTAAGAAGCGTTTCCACTGTCCCAACGACTAACCTAGATCGAAGCATGATAGCAATGCATGGTGGACGAGGTTCTGGAGCCTCGCCGATTTGGAGGAGGACCGCACGGTGGTCAGAGTTCTTGTAGTATAGGCTCCAGAATCGGGTGACGCGGTTGGGGAGTCTTGATGGTAGGAGAACTCGATACAATCTGCTCGCATCCACACGGCTCCCGCAACTGGATATCCTTGTTGGTAGGTGCGCGGCGTCGAAGATAGCTGCGGCATCTACGAGGTTGGTCCGGTCCAGGAGCTCCCCAAGGGCTTCGACGGATCAGGACGCAATGTCACTCGCAGACTCCTCGGAGATATTGAGGTCCCCGAGGACACACTTGTCTTCATTGACAGCAGCAGCTGCGATGGCCTTGTAGCTGCTGTAGCCGCTCGTCAGGAGCATGAGAGAGGTGGCAGTTGATAAATGTCGCCTTTATTCCCCGGATGGTGACGTCGAAGGTGGCGATCTTGCCAGGGGACATGACCCGTTGCCCGATGACCTGGACGCCGGATGAGAAGATGCAGGCGAGGCCGGATCCTCTGGCGTCAGATGCTGGAACAACCTCTGCCCTGTATCCCAAGCAGAGGTCTTCGACGCTGTCCAGGGTGGTGACATTAGTCTCTTGAATGAAAGCAACGTCAACTGCATGCTGCCCCCCAGGAAACAGCACAATTCGATGCTCCTGTGTCGAGCGGCAATGCCGCGCACATTAAGGCACGCAAGGCGAAAGCTCTTGCGCGCTCCTTGTCCATGTTTTGATGTCAGAGAGCCGTTTGTAAAGGGTTGACTTGGAGCTTCCAAGTCCCTTTATGAGTTGCTCGCATAGTAGGTACAGTGCCAGCTTCTGTTCTGCGCTGATTTTTTTTTATTAGAAGCCTCAGGTGAGGAAGGGACACGATGGCTTCTTTCACTTCCTCTTCCTTAAAGCCTAGGAGTGTAATCTCTCCAAAGGGGGATCTTGGGAGGCGCTCGAGCAGAGTGTTGATCTGAAATAGGGCCGTTGACCCAGCTTTTGGATGCAAGGAACTAGCTCTATCTATAGATAGGTCTTTCTGGGTGGAGGTTTCCGGGGTCCTGGTGGTGGGCTCAGTCGCGGGAATTTTGGCCTCTTGAGTAGGTGGCGTGTAGAATGTCTGCGCCGGGACAGCCACTGGCGCAGGGTGGTTTGATGCTGCAGGTGGCGATGCAGCTGCAGTGGTGTTAGGAGCAGGCGCCGGTTTTACACTGCTCTTCTGGCTCGAGGGTTGGATGGTGTTTGCCTACCTGATGATTCAGGGGCAATTCATTCTCTTGTGGCCCATTCTGTAACACTTGGAGCAACGGAAGCCGTACTCCAAGTAGGCCAGCGCAGAGCCGCCCTTGGCAGTCACAACAATCTTCTTAGGAAGATCTGTGATTCCCCCCCGTTGTTCATGAGGAAGAACGCTGTCTTTTTTAGGTCCAGCCAGGTGTAGCCGCCGGATTAATTCACGGCAGGGGTGATGGAGACCACTTGGCAGTAGGGCCTCAGGGTCCTGATGATGTCAGCGTCTTCAATGACGTATGGAAGCCCGCTGATGGTTATTTTTTCTGCCTTCTTTTGATAAGGTAGGGCTTTAAGGAGGGGTCCCTTGATCATAAGTCCGTCCTCTATGATCGTCTCAGCCATTTCAGGTCGCTCAAGGCCCTTACAATTCATAGTTTGTCCTGGCCTGAAATAAATTTTTGTTTCCTCCTGAAGTTTTTGTCTTCCCTAATTTTCCACGTGGCATTTTGGTGGAGATGCTGGGTAAGTTAGGGAAGACAAACTGAAGACCGCCGAGAAGACCTTGAAGCCATGGATGCTGTGATCTAGATTTTCGGAGACTGACTCCAGGATTCCACCGCCGTGCTAAAGCCAAGACTTCCCTCGAAGATGACGATGTCCCTATAGACGATACGACGACAAAGCCGCTTTTCACGCCGCAAGAAAAAGGACGCAAAGATACTAGGGACAAAGTTCCAAGACTTCGATGGAATCCTTGGCAGAAGCACGTCAAATCCACGTCAGTATCTACAATAATTGCTAGCTGTGGGTCACAGCTCCCATAGGGAAGAAGCTATGTAACATAGTATTTATTAATTTTTTTTATGTAACATAGTATTTATTAATTTTATTATCTTTTATTAACAGAGTGGTCTTTCTTTTTTTAAATGTTTATATCTTGGACTCTGTAAATTTACCTCGTGGCTTATCTTTTGTTTACAAATTATAGTTTGTCCTTCCCTGAAATAAATTTTGTTTCCTCCTGAAGTTTTTGTCTTCCCTAATTTTCCACGTGGCAATATAAACAAAATCAAGAGTTATGGAAACAAACACAGAACTTCCAATTACATACTTAATTGGGAATCCAATAAAAGACTAAAAAAAAGAAAGCCCTCTCCACCTGGCCAAAAGAAATGGATTTTTAAAATATGAAGTGGAAAAAATTATTTAGCAGAAAAAATATCTTCATGCGAACCACTAACAAAATGTTATTTTTAATGCCACTTTAAATGAACCCACCAACAAACAATACCAAAATCCAGAATACTTAAAACAATTATCATTAGAAATAATTAATATAACATTTCTAAAAATTATAAAAAAGGCGTACCTGGATCTGTAAAGAAAAAAAAAAAACAATTTTTTTCTCAAAATATTTCGAGAGATTGCTCCCTCTTTATCAATTTATAAATTTATATATTTAAATATAAATTTATATAAATAAATCAATTTCTAAAAATGCAATAACTATCTACACCGATGGTAGCAGAGACTAGTTGGGACACACTTGGCAGTGGCTGTCTCATCAAAACCACAAATGGCATTGAGAAAATAAACAGAAGAAACCCAGATTTTTGCTCAGTCTTCAGATCAGAACTTATAGCCATCTATGAAGCCTTAAAATCCATCAGAAACACTAAACATCACGATATATGGATTATTACTGATAGTAGAAGTGTATGCAACACTTGAGTCACACAGGGGAATTTAGAGACAAAGTAAGCAGGAACATAATTGGTTATCTCCAAAGACTCTCAAAAACCTTAAAAATTCAGCTTCAATGGATACCTTCACATGTTGGCATTGAAGGCAATGAAGCTGCTGATGCGCTAGCGAAAAAAGGCACAAAAGAACTCTTGCTACAGAAAAATAAACTTACTTTTAAAGAAATAGAAACGGTAGCCAAAACAAAATAAACAAGAACTGGAGGATTCCATATAAGGAAAGTTGGTACACGCTAGAAGCAGATGGCCACCCAGACCTTTCGGTCTTCAAGCCGGCATGCGAAGCATGCCCTTCGCTGCTATCCTGTTCAACTCATAAGCCAAGTAACGGTCTCCAAGCTAGTGCTTGGACATTGTACCTGCAAAACCTATCTCCCAGACAACGTGTCTGGAAGGATTTCTATACCGGTGGCCTTAGCAACAGAAAAATAGGAAACTATTTACTGTGTGCAGCGGGGACCGCGGGGAGGCGGCCCCCGGTCGACTCTGTTCACTCACAGCTGAGGAAAAGCTCAGGTGCCACGTCGTGGGCTTTCTCAAGAAGCTTGCTGTGATTTCTCAGCAGCTCACTCTCGATCGCATCCTCGCCATCCACATTCCTTTCTCCACAGACGCAATCAGGATTGCCCTCAATTTTAAATCTGTGGAGACTCCTGGGGAAGGGCCCATGTCCCGAACTACCCTAATGAGTTTGCGGGACATTACCTTACAGAGGTACTTGGTGTCGTTACCCAATTGAATATATATATATATAGTAACTCCCTTTCACACTGTTCCTCCATCTGTACAACCATAAGTCTTGGACGTGCCCCCTGATCCTCCTATGCACTTATTTCTTGGTCACTGGGGTCCTCACTAATCTACCTTTAAAGCATCCTGCCTTAGCGAGCCTGTCTGCGAACTCATTACCTTCGATGAGGCTGTGTCCCCTAATCCAATGGAGCTCCGGAGCCCGCGTCATCATCTCCAGCTCCTGAATTATTTGATGCGCGAGTTGCCCTTTCTCCAGATTGATGGCGACGAGGGCCGACATACAATCTGAATAGAGGCGGTCCGGGCTGAAGTTCTTCTCGGCACACATTCTGAGGGCTTCCCTGATCGCAACCAGCTCGGCTGAAAAGACCAGTTCGTCCACTCTGAGTGTTAAGCTTTCTTGGAAGATCAGCTCTCCATTAGTGAAAATCACTACCCCAGCTCCAGTATTGGTTCCAGACTTACTCCTATCAGTAAAAACCTCCGTGCCAATCCCTGTCGGCCCTCCAGGACTCCAATTCCACTTTGGCAACCACTGCGGAGGCTTCCTTGGGTCCCTCTTCCATTCCAGGGCATTCGCTTCAAGTCCCAGGGCATCTTCCCCGTTCTTCCAGATCTTCTGTCTGATGGTCTCCTCCTCTAGTTTCAATCCCAGGGGAATAAGCCCAGCGAGGACCAATAAGGCCTCACTGCTGGTAGTGCGATATCCCCCTGTGATTCTGAGTGCCGCTGTCCTCTGTACTCTCTCTAGAGTTGCTGCCACCTATTGATCCCTGTTTCGGCGCCACCAAGCCCTGGAAGCATATAGCAGGATTGGCTCGACACAGAAGAGGTAGAGGTTCCTAAAAATAATACCCTCCTTTTTTTAATATGAGAGCCACAGCTCCCCCACCCCGAAAGATTTTGAGGTCATAGCGGTGCCCAGGAATGCTACCAGCGATGCTTTTCAGCACCGCAAGCATTAACCCGGACCCCGCATCCTCACTCCACTCAACTACCAGGGTCAGGTTCTCCTTCCATCTAGGGGGGTGCTTGACCTTTGGGGGTTCTGGCTTGGTAGTCTTGGCCGCCTTTGGGGGATCCTTAACCACTTTAGCCCTGATCTTCTTCGGGGGAGGAGGTTATTTCACCTCCTCTGTAGGCGTCGCTCTCGGTGGGTCCTCTTTTGATCCGGCTGTCACCTCAGTCCCACTCTCTTCCTCTTTTGCTGAAGGCTTCTTAACCCTTTTCTTTTTTCCGCCATCTTGCTGTTCCTAGTGTGAACAGGTTGTTTTGGGGGAGATGGCGGAACAGCTTTCTCGTCTCTAGTTGGTATTTGGACCGGGTCTCCCTCTACTTCAGGGGAGTAACTCCCGGCCTTTGCGGGCTCCTCCGTCTTCTCGTTTCGGGGCGTCTCTCGTTTAGGGAGGACTAAGGGAGCGTCATTTGGAAGACATACCTCGACTGAGGATCTTTTCCTCCAGGGTCCACTTCTCCACCCGCAGGAGCTTATCGAAGCATTGCTCGAGGATGTTCGGGTGAACATTTCCAATCTTCCTCCCTCGACGTATGGTGTCTAGGGAGTCCTGGAACGCCTCGGAAAGCTCCTTAAGCTCCGTGCACTTCTTCTGAGGTGTCAATGCCTGATTTAGAAACTCATTCATTTCATTCAGGTCATTGAGGTACCCTGCCTTGGTGGCATCCATCTCAGCCCCCGACTCCTCGACTATTGAGCCGATTCTCGCCTCAGACGAATGGTTCATCAACAGGAAAGGATCCACAGGGATCTCCATTATGATCCTGTTGAGGCGGATTTCAGGGGGGGGGGGGGGAGGATGGACGATCCTTCCTATTCTCTCGCTCTGGGTATCCAGAGCTAGCTGTGCGGAAGGCACCTGAGCTCAAATCATTAGGCGTCCCTTTTCGCGGATTCAAGTGGGCACCCTGCCTATCCTCTCGAGTCGTGTCGACTCTCGCTGTGCGGAGGGTGCCTGCTTCCATAAGGGACTTCCCTGGGCCATTAGTGGGCGCGGCAGAGAAATTATTAGAAATATCCAACGAGGTATTATTGGGCATACGCTCGGAGCCCGAGGGAATTTGAGCGTCCTCGGGTTTATCCTTGTCTTCAGGGGTTTTTTCAAGAGGGATGCATGAGAAGTTACTAGACCCAATAGGTCGAGCTGGCCCATCAGCTCTGACTAGGTCGTTCACTCCACGGCAAGAGGGATCTGCCTTCCACCCGTTCTCAGGCGATACCTGAGCCTCATTGATAATGTCAATCTTTATATTTTGTATTGGCATTATTTGGGGGGGGGGGGGGGGGGGGGGAGGGGGGTGTGACCTGTATTATAATGACAACAGGTCACGCAAGGCTGACCTGGGCATATCCGTCTTTCCAGACTTGTCAGACGAGCTGTCAGCGTTGGCCACGTTCTTGTTAAAAACGTGCTCAGGGCGCACCACGGGAAGGTGCTGATCAGCATATGTAGGTAGCCGTCAAGCCTCCATACTTTGCGTAATCTGCAACTGGACGTCACTCCTGTCACAGACCCCTATTAGCATCGCTAACTCTTCCACTGAGTTCCACAATGGTCTGTCATGATCATTTAGCCCCTACCACCCTCTTTCAGGCAGCCAGGTACAGACCGCTACTACCCGTGAGTCGGGTGCCGATGGCTGCAGATGCCAGGCACATAGTCCTACCCACTCTCCATGCTCAGAACTAGGGCCCCGGGCCCAGCACAGTTGGTACAGTGGAGTAGACAGGAGGAGCTCTGAACATCAGAAATAGACAGCATCAAACGACACTTACAATATTTAGAATAGGCCATCTCAAGCCATTGAATATAGAAAATAACAACAAAATCTACCCCACTTGCCCAAAATGTAGCTTGCAGCTCCAGAAGACATTGTGGCTTGCATTAGATGCACTAAACAGGACCTTTGGGAGAGGCCGCTGCTTATCATAAAACAGCTCGAGGAGCATGAACTCATGGAATTCGTGTAAACTTTACACAAGGGGGGGGGGGGGATAAGAAACAACAACAACAAATAATTACTCTGATCATATAAACCAATTGTGTCAAGTCCTTTCTTTTTTAGTATGTTTTTGTTCACTTTTTTTTTTTGTATGCAGGGTTCATTCAGGTTAAGATTGATGATTACATTTGATGGCAATGGGGTAGGAAATATTGGTTCTTCTTGAATTTGAAAGTCATTGTGTTTTATATTTATGCCCTTTCTAATATTGTTGTCGTACTGAAGTGTTGAAGATATTTTGAGTCTTTCTTTTTGTGTCCAGTTTAAATAGGTTCTATGGGATATGTTTTAGGTGTCTTTACTTTTTAAGCTATTGGTGAATTTTATTGTTTTTATTTTGTCTTCTGCTTTCGATTAGACCACATTCTCTCTGAATTTTTCATTGTTGGTGGATGAAACAGCACCAGTGATTATTTTGGCCGCTTTTGCTTGAACACTGTCTAGTCTTCCTTTTAGTGATGAGCTTGAGGGAGCCCAGACGAATGGAATATCGGCCTTATTAAGGTGATATGTGTTGTTCTGATAATTCTGGGTTTTGTTCCCCAATTTGTTCCACATAGCCTTCTCAGAATGTTTAGTTTTCTGGTAGCTCTATTTGAGGTGCTAATTGTTCTGTAAATCGCAATTCCTCATCAATGAGAATTAAAATAATCTTATTGACATATTGTCAAAACATGCAAAGTGCACAGTTTGCACTATTTGAAAAAGATAATATCCATTATATACACTATGTACAATGAATATGGCGACTCTGCCAGCGCTGCAGAGTTTGGTGGAGAATCGCCAGTGGGTCTCCAGCGACACCACGCATTTTGCGATCTACGAAGAATACGTAGATCGCGTACTTCGCCGCTGAGGAGATGGTGATGGCGTGGTCCTCGAGACCAACTGGAAAGATCCAGGACTGCAGTATCACACCTAGGTATTTTTTATTTCTAATTTTATCAATTATTTGGTTGTTTATGCTTAATTTGGGGGTTATATTTATGCCTTTTTTCCCTGTCAGTGGAGAAGACGCATAGGTTTGTTTTTATTGGGTTTATGGTCATTTGGAGTTCCATTGTCCACTTCTCCAGTCCTCTCATTGATGTGTTCAGTATTTTTTCTGATTTTTCTATACTGCTACTTGTATGCCATATGGCTATATCATCTGCATAACAGGCAACCTTTGTGTCTTCAGTGAGGTAAGGATGGATGTCGTTAATATATAGCAGGAAGAGTAGAGGACTGAGCACAGATCCCTGAGGTACACCAGCCCATGTTCTTCGGTCCTTGGAAAATTCTCCATTGACCCGAACCTTTATCCTTCTTCCCCTTAAGAAGTCTGCAATCCAGATTAAGGTTTTTCCTCTTACTCCGATGTTGTGCAGCCTTTCAAGTAATTTCTCCCTCCACACTCGATCAAAAGCTGAGGTCATATCCAGGAATACGGCCGTTGTCTTCTTTGGCGGTTTTTCCTGGAAAGAATCTATTATTGATTGGCAGAAGTAGAACAGTTGATCAGTTGTACAGTGGCTGGATCTATAGGCAGTTTGGTAGAAGTTTATTTTATTATTGTTAGTGAGCCAGACTATGAGCCTAGAGTGGATAATTCGTTCTGTTATTTTACAAATTTTCTGGTGAGAGCAATTGGCCGATAGTTCTTGTATTCCTTGGCATTTTTGTTTGGTTTCAGTATTGGCACTTATATGTTCAGTATTCGTAGGAGTTGAATTTTAGCTTTGTCTCCAAAGTGTTTAACCATTTGAACAAAATTTATATCATCTCCTGGTGACCTCTTGGATCTAACTTGATGAGTTTAGCTCATGCAGCGTGAAGTCTCTCGAGAAAATATCTTGTTGATGATAGTTTCTTGCTTGTTTAACTAACTTGTTTATATTATTTTTTAGAGTCATGTCTTCATTCGTGTAGTTGAGTCTAGAAGTGCTTGAAAGATATTCAGCAATTATGTCAGCCATCTGTTTGTTCTCGTGCTCGCGGTTCTATTCATATCGGTTAGAGTATTGGAGGATTGGTATTGGTTTTGATTGTTTTCTAACACTCTAATTATATTCCAGTGTTGGCTGTCCTTTCTTGGATCCTTTTTTTCGCCTATTTTCAATGAGTTCCTTTCTGTTTTCTTGTTTTAAGAAGTTCATTGATATTGTCTCTCTCTCTGAAATCATTGCCTCGATGTTGTGGTCCTCCCCCCTACCCAGTAAGTTATCCACAGGTCTTTACGTCTCCCTCTAGGTATCGATGCTTTTGCAGCTTTGGATATGTTTGAAGAGAATTTTTCCAAGTTTTTGTCAAGCGTTCTGTAATTCAATTCTTCGTTGCACGGTTCTTCAAGCATTTCTGTGAATTTTTTCAAGTCGGCGTTCCTTAAGTTCCATGTTCTTTTATTCTGTTGGACATTCTCAACTTTGAAGTTTAGGGTTGTTAAAATTGGTCTGTGGTCACTGATTGCACCTCTCAGGATTTTCCATTGTGTTATGGGTGCGATGTTGTAATTTATCGCTGTGATGTCTATTGCGGATTCTGTGCCTGTAAATTGGATAGATAGGTGTTCTCTCTTTTATTTAACGGTGTAAGGTCGAGGTCGGTTAGCATGTCCTCAACCTGCTGACTTTTGTTATCCTGGACAGGTGATCCCCAAGTTGAACTTTTGGCGTTAAAATCGCTGAGTATGATAGTGATATCGGAAGCTGCTTCACTTGATGTCTCTATTGTATGTACCCATACAAAATTCAAAGATATAACGAGCTGAAAGTTGGCGATTTTGAGATGCGTCAAGAATTCGCTGCATGGGTTTTCCGGCAAATTGATATTGATGAAAACTGGCTGTCGAATGTTCTGTGGACAGATGATGCTCACTTTTATCTAAACGGAGAATTTAACATTCAAAATAGCCGCATTTGGGCAACAGAAAACCCTAGGATTTTTACAGAAATGCCACTTCATCAGCCCCGAGTTACAGTTTTGTGTGGGTTCACTTCTTCTTTTATTATTGGGCCATTTTTCTTTGAAATAATCAATGGAAGAACTTTTAAAAACTGTTTTTGTAACTGGTGAACGTTAACTTCAACTTTTGAGAGAAAAAGGTTTTGCATATTGCAGGGCAGACAAGCACTAAGCGAAATAACATTCATGAAAGACGGAGGACCTCCTCATATCTCCCGAGGTGCCAAACAATTGCTGAAGGCTACGTTTGGTGAAAATCGTGTGATAAGTCGCCACTTTATATACCAGTGGCCTCAAAGATCATCAGACTTGACGCCTTGCGATTTTTGGTTATGGGGGTACATTAAATCGTATGTTTATCGATGCTGGCCTACCACATTGGCCATGTTGAAGCTTCTATCAGATGGCACGTTTTATCAATTTCAACAGATATGTTATTTAATGTTGTCCAATTTGTCATCTATCGTCTGCAGGCGGTGTTTGAGAATGAAGGGCACCACATTTAGCAAGGATTGTAACTTAATACAAGAGAGAAGGCAGTTACCTCATGTGTTATATAAGCTGCCATGTATTATATTATTTACCAATATTTTGCAGCTCTTTGTGTTGGGTTATGGGGATAATAAATGCTGTCTTCACATCTTGACTCTTTTTTTTTTTTTTTTTTTGTGAACAGTAATTTTTTGTTTGTCATTTGCTCACATCTTATATTATGTTGTGCAGACCAAAGTGTTATAGCTTCTCGAATAATACTGGTACGCACAATATCACCCCTTATGTTTAGTTTTTCGCTTTTCGCTCATTAGAAGAAATAGCATAAGGAATATTTTCTGTACACCAATAACTTTAGAAATTTTGTGCAAAAAAATAATACAAAATTATTTTACTACCACGTTTTTCAACGCAAAAGGTCGATCTGAAAATGATTTTTATTTGAGGGGACACATTTTTAAAAATATGTACAGTATAATAAGCAATAATATTTGACAAGCCCATAGGATATTTGGAATAAAGTACGACAAATATATTTTGACATTCCCCTCTATATTTCATTTGTTGGATCATGACTAATATCCAGTTAAATAGTCAAGTGTCGCCAATCAGTCAAGAAACTACACATTCCTTATAGCAAGAAATCCTATTAATAGTGCCATCATAATTTTTGGTACTATATTAACATTTCAAAAAATTGTGTATTGATATCAGCAGTGTTTTTCAAACATTCAATCTATTTCACAAAACCCCATCTAAAATATAAATATTTTTGCAACATGTTTTAATTTGCATTTACCTATTTTACATATCTCGGATTGCATTTAAAAATTGT
The DNA here is from genome assembly GCA_030710605.1 of Cordylochernes scorpioides. Taxonomy (NCBI): domain Eukaryota; kingdom Metazoa; phylum Arthropoda; class Arachnida; order Pseudoscorpiones; family Chernetidae; genus Cordylochernes; species Cordylochernes scorpioides. Next base: position 55,122,354 of record CP092881.1, read on the forward strand.
CATCCAATTATTCTACTTTTGGCGAAATGGTGGTTTATTAATTTATCATTTGATATTATTAGGGTTCTTTCCTGGTATTAAAAACGGAAAAATACGTGTCGACCATTTATATTTTTCAATTTATCAAACAATTTGGCCGCTTAATCTCTGATTCTGGTAGAGCGCCATGTAGCGAATAAAATTGTAACTAAAATCAATTTCGAATTTTTCATTATTTGCCATAAAAAATCCCATTGCATCCTGAACACAATGGTGTTTACCGCATTGCTCTACCGCGAATATTTGTGGAGTTATTAATTTTTAAAATAGTGCGGGACTTTTGGATCACCCGGTATATCCCAATATATATAAAATTCAGTGTATGTATGTATGTTTGTCGCCTATACACGTCCACAATACCTAACTAATCTGGCTGAAATTTTAACAGTATATAGAGTTGAATCTGGAAAAAATTATAGGCAAATTTTCAGGCTTCAATCTCGAATATACTTGGAGTTATTTACAAATTTTCCCTATTTCACTCGCAACCAGCGCCTTACTGTGGCAACTGTGAGAAGTAAAGTTGAGGAAGGATGGACCATGTGGGGTGACGGGGGTTGGTGGAGCGGGACGGTTCACAAGTGACCTTGAGTGACGTAATGATAGTGTAGGGGCAAGAAATCACTTGCTATAATTTTATGTATATATCAAATTTAAAATGTATTCATATAAAAAATCTAAATAATACAATTTTGAAATATTGTTGTGAAAATTTATATTAAAAAAAAAAAAAAAATTTGAAGCGGGACGTTTCACAAGAGTGATATCCACAGCACAAATTTATAATTGTAACGAATAGTATTTGAATAAAAACGTTTAATCAGGTAAAACCCGGGTGTTGCCCGGGTCATTTGGATAGTATATGATTAAATCTGCCACCTTACACTCATGCATATATTTTATTTGCATGCTTACTAACCTAATGGCATGGCTTCGGCCAGGTTTTTTCTGAACAAGTGTTACCTCTAATATATTTTTTAAATAATTTCTAAAATATATTTATGAGATTATTACTACTTCAAATAGTTATGGTTTCATTGATAAATAAACTCTTATTATAACCATCATCATACTGCAAAGTATGTATATTTCATTTTTGAGAGAGCTTGATTTGCATAATCAACATTTTTCCCAACAAGTCTCCACTATTCCAAGCTACATGGACAACAAGGCAACAATAAATTAAAATGATTTTATTTTAAATATATTTATATATACATAACATTAGGGGAATAACAAAAATTAAAATACAAGAAATAAAATTTTATTTAAAAAAAAAAAAGTTGAGAGGTGTAAGGGACAAATTTACAACCTTCAAAAATGAGCTTTTTTTTTTCAGTAAAAAGTAAATAGAAAGATTAGAATGAGGGAGAAAAAATAGAATACGACAAGATAGTTAAATGTGTGTACACAGGACACTAAAACTAATCTATAATATCTTTTTACAAAATGACTAGAGAATACAATACTTGTTCTGGTCAAACTAATACACACAAATTAATAAAATCACAGATATATCCAATAATAATAAAAAGAATACCATTCAAATTACGAGATAGAGTATTTAACATAAAAATGTACAACACAACAAAAAAAAAAAGAGATAGTACACTATTATATAGAGGAAGCATGTACTTTTACAAATGAAATAACATTTGGGGGGGGAGGGACAAAAAAGCTAACATCTACAAGATAATCCTTTCTGTAAATTTGAGCTTCTAGTCTACCTAGAAATGGACTACAAGACTACGAGAAAGCTAGAGAAGGAGGGAAGAGGAATATGCTAGAGCTCCAACACCTGCCTGTGAGAACACACCCAGAAACTGAACGGAACAACTCAGAACGGACTTACAAAAATTTTGTTTCTTTAGCAAAGATCAGCACCAAGCCATGAAAAAAGATGGCATTCAGTGTTGTATATATAGAAATAGTCTTTTTTATTATTTGTTTTTTAAAAAAGAGAGAGATCAAAATTTGTGTTCTTCAGTAGAAAAACAGACAATTAAGGCATTTGGTTGGAGGAAAGGAGTTCGGGGGGGAAAGTGGGATTGAAGCATGGTCACTGTTCTCCTTTGGAATCTCCAGTAAACAAATGAGAGAAAAGTCATAGTAAAAAAAAAACATAGAATAATAAAAGCAATTGGAGGTAAAGACATCATAAAATAGGAAGCTTTGGTATTTTTGAATATCCACACACATACACACACACATGTATAGAATATATGTAATAAATGGGTGGTCACATGTAGTAGAGATTGGCTGGACACATATCAAAAAGTAAATTACAAAAGCTGATTTATGTACAGAAGGAGGAGAAGCTTGCAACAGAGCCGAGGGGAGGAAGCCACCAAGCAGGAAGAAGTTATTGGAGGAAGAAGGATCTGCACAGTCCCCACAGGTGGATTTGTATATTTGATCCACCAGCTTGATAATGATAGAGGTAGTACACTCATGGACAACACTTATATATAAAGAAGTTGTACCTTTTAACATGTTATTGGGATTCAGACAATAACTCTGAAAGATATTTGATACAGAGTGACCTTTAGTGAAGACACACAAGATAACCAAGTGTGAACAGCTTCTGTCTACTTAAAAAAAAGCAGACAACCGACAACATCAAAGATTTTCAACTTCCTTAGGTTTTGTCCATGAGTGTATTGAGCCTTGTTTAAATGTAAAAAAAAAAACCATTAATTTATATATTTACTTCCCCACACACAAGATCATCATTTTTTATAAACTACTTATATTTGTAAGAATATATTTTTAAAAAATGAATTTCTGATTTCAAATGTTTTTAAATTTTTTTTTTTATATATAATTTTTTTTTTCCCTGATAGATTCTATTGAATACATATAATATTAGGTGTACAAAGTATGACTGCATTTTTACCGGTGGGAAAATTTTATGGAGCAAAATTATATATGCTTGATATTTTTTAAATGTCCATTGTTAGATAAAACACTCTCCCATAATGTGAGTAGCTTATGGATGCCATCATAAAAAAAAAAAATATATATATATTGGTTTCAAGGCAATCCATTCATCAAGCCAATTTTCAACTTCTTCACGATTCAGGGGAAGAGGAGAGTGAGTCATTGAAATGTCAAGAATTAAATAAATTATTGGTTCATGTAGCTGCAACAATCTGTGTGTGTCCAACCTGCCTGACTATATCCTGTACAAGGGAATACAAATGTTTCAATGTTCTCATTAATATCTGTATTACTTATTAGTTACATTGTACATAACATTGTTTTTTTTTTTTTGCTTATCCCTAGTACACGTGGTACAGGCCATGATAATCATGGTGGGTAGTTAGCGACTGCCTTTTTACTGTAAGCGCACCACATGTCTACACATGTGAAAAGCAGTTCGACTTTGCACTTACAAATGCCAGAGCCCGGTTGCACTCGCTGGTGGGGTTGGACTTTTGCAAGAATCGGGGGCCATTGGAGCATTTTTTTTTAAACAGAAAAAAGTGTCCAATGCGGGAATCGAACCCGGGTCCTAGTGGTCAAAAACCAATCGGTTTAACCAGCCTTCCACCGACCCACATTGTTGATTATTGTTACTATTACTGTGTTATTCCTGTATATATATAACTTCTGCTCTGAGTATCTGTATAAGACCAAAAAGTCTTAATAAAGCTTTTTGTTATTTTGTTGTATATTATTTGTTATTCCTCTCACTAATGTACACTAAGTGTTGGGAGAGAGGACCACCTACCATTCAGAGTCGTCATCTTTTCTAGAAGAGGAGGAGGTGACTGGGGCGGTGGGGGTCTGATCCTGGGTGAACATGATGCCCATGCCCTGGAGGTCCTTGAACTGGGCAGCAACACAACTCATTACTGCTCGGTTTGCATACTTGAGCCACTTCATAACTTTGTTTTGAAAGAAGAATAAAGATTTTTTCCTTTTCTCATGAGAGAAAGAAAGATGACAGTTACACGAGTGCTGGCACATATTAATCTCAGTTTACCCTCATCTCTGTCACTGCACCAGCAAAATGTTTTCAAAGCTGTTTCTCTCTGCTTCAACACACTGCCAGCACAGAATCACTTAAGTTAGCAACTCCATCTTTGCCAGTTCCAAGCCTGGATGAAAAAGGAAGAGGAGGGGCAGTAACAAACTCAAACCTGGGCTCAGCTGGCCCAGATGATAGTACCCTGTTGAGCTTCCTGATCCAGGAATACAGGATGAGTCTGTACTCCATGTTAGGAGCGGCTGCACATGGCGTCTGTTCCTATGTCAGAGGCGGCCATTTCATATTGAAGCTAAGTAGGCCTGCTAGTGAGTAGTGTTCCCAGTCTTAATGACAAAGATACGACACATTCTACTTCACCCACCAGACACCACCAAAAGTTAAGCTCTACAGGCTCGGTACCCTAATATGATTGAATGGAGATAGCAGGGAAATTTGAGGTTTCTCTCGGCTTCAACACAGTGAATATAGCCGAGCAGGGGAGAACAATCACACAATAATCTCCTAATCTCCAAAGGGCAAATTTTTGGGGTGCAGCACCTATTTAAAAGCTTTTATTTAACTTGCCTTCATGTCTATCTGTCCACAAATCTTATAATCAAATTTTAGTATACATCTAGAGCAGGAAGAAATCTCATATTTTGTACAATTATTAGAATGATGACAATGCAAGTTGACAAATTTTAAGACTTCGTGGTTGTCTGAATGGCCAGGAACAGACAAATTTTCAAATTGCCTTTCAAAATTTTAAATTTAATAAGATATAATACATAGAAGAAGTATGAAACTTTTAACACTCACTCAGTCAATAAACAATGCAAGTGTACACATTTTCAGACTTCTGGGTGGTTGGAGTGGCCAGGATAGAACAAATTTCTTTTTAAGTCTTATGTTACGCCTCTTTGACCAGGAATTGACCAATCCGCCACGAGCAGGCTTCTGTCTATTTAAGGCCTAATCCCCAGTGAACTTTTGATTCAAGTTTTGTAAATTCATGACTGAAAACTAACTGATTAATTAAAAATAAACAATAATAAAAATATTTTATTTAATTATACTAAAAAGGAAAAAATAAAATATTTCAACTTCTGTCATTGAGCAATTAGATGTATCTGAGTAAAAATAAAAGCGGCAGGGGACGATCATATTTAGAGAAGAGGTAAAAATATAGCAAACACTTATAAAAATCGCTAATCAGTTGCTACATATTAAATCACATTAGGTTCGAAATTCATGATGATCGTTTCCTGCTGCTTTTATTTTCACTCAGATACATCTAATTTCTCAATGACAGAAGATACAATATTTTATTTTTTCCTTTTTAGTATATTTAAATAAAATATTTTTAAAAAATGTATTTTTATTTATTACTTATTGCATTATTTATTTATTACTCATCAATTGATGAAACTGCAAAAAATGTATTTGAGAAAATTTTATAAATATTTTAAGAGCTTGCATCTTGTCCATTGTCCATTTCTTCTCATTTTCATTTCTATTTAATTAATTGGGTCTATATAGATTCCAAATAAAGATCTTCTATATAAATAACACAGCGGGCATTTAAAACAAAGAGAGGTTTTATTTAGGTGTGAGAGTGAAAGAGAATGAAGGCCTTTCATGTGAATACCACATGGAAAAGGACTTCCCTTACATACACAAAACTTAACTAGTTATACATTTTAGCATGTACAGTGGTACCTCGACATACGAGTTTAATTCGTTCCGCAACCTTGCTCGTATCTTGAATTACTCATATCTCGAAGCAAATTTCCCCATACAAAACAATTGAACTACCATTAATCCGTTCCAACCTCCAAAATGTCACCCCAGTTATTTTTGTTACGTGGTTCTAAATAATAAAAACGTATTTATAAATATCAAATATTTATTGCACAAAATAAAAAAGAGAATATAAAGAAATAAATTAGATATCCTCACTGGTCTTTGCCTTTTTCGCTACATTTTTCTCGCTTTCACCTGTAGGCCGTTTAGAAAAAAACATGTCCAAGGAGGTTTGTTTCTTCCTCCCTCTCAGAATGTTCCGGAAATGAGTTAGGCAAGTGTCATTAAAAAGGTCAGATGCATGACCTGTTGCAACTTTTTCTGGGTGTTTTTTTTTTTTTCCACGAACTGTGAAACTCTCTCCCACATTCCTAAGATCTCCTTTATCTCACTTGTAGAAATAACCTCCTCCACTGATCGTGATGGCGCGACTGCGTGTTACTACCGAACCAAACTCGTATCTCGAATTTCGCTCGTAACTAAAAGCAAAAAATCACTTGCTCATCGGCTCGTATCTCGAAAAACTCATATGTTGGGGCGCTCGTATGTCGAGGTACCACTGTATATCGAGATTCAGACAATAACTCTGAAAGATATTATATATACAGTGACCTTTATTGAAGACATAAGAGATAACAAAATTGCCTCTGTCTTCTTCTTCTTAAAAAAAAAATAGACAACCAGTGACATTAAAATAGGAAACTTGTTTAAGTTTTGTCCATGAGTGTAATTATTTATTCTAGTCATTTTTTACCAGTGTAACACCACCCTATTTTAATATCCATATTTATAAAAAAAGAGTCTTATTTAAGATATACAGTTGAACCTCCACGAGAGGACAGTCGCACTAGACCTCTCTACAAAGGACAGTTTTCTTTTCAAAATTACCAATTTTGAATTTTGCAACATTCTGGTAAGAGGACACCTTTCTCTAAAGGAAATTTTAGCTCTGCAATTAGGTGTCCTTTACAGAGAGGTTCTACTGTATTAAAAACTCATTAAAAATTCATTTATTACTTTTATTTCTAAATTCAATAATGGGAGGCCAAAGATTTTTAAAAATCTATAACGGCTTTTTAATATTTAGATTAAAGTGAAAACTGTCGTCCTTACCTTGGATTTTGGAGGAGTAATGCTTCCCTACCCTTTAAGTTACACTATTAAGACCCGTAAGCAAATCCCATATTTTAGTAGTCCTGCTTAATTGACCCGCGATTCTTCAAGGACAATCCCATCAGTGAGTGAAAGTGAACGATTCTAGAGATACGTGGGTATTGAGAAAGATAAGTCTTGAGCTAGTTCATTTATCCCGAGTAGACAAGTAAAATGTCAATATTATGTCTTAAACTTAAAATACTGTTCTTACTTTAAGGATGACTTGTACTAGACCCATTAAGTTCATTTATGGAGAAAGTTTTTTCTGTCTGCTCAAAATGCTCCAACACCACTGCAAATCCAGCACATATCCTGGATTGTTTCAGAGCTAAGAAGGAAGACCTATACAAGAACCCCAAAACTATAGTAGAAAAAATGATTGCTTTCAACCTTTATGACTGGTGTAATCTTACCCATGGAATAATAAAAAAAAGTGACTTAGTTCTCTCTATATATTTTGTAAAATTCACCATCTTTATATTGAGAGAATATAGATAACCTCTGGTATCTTCTTAAACTCCGAATAATATCCAAAGTTTAAAGGTGGACAGATGACAGCTTTTTGTTTGAATCTGTTTTCTATATCCAGCCATATATATAGCAATGGAATGCGACACCTACAATATGTTCAGCTCAAAATAGGTCTGTTGCTCCAGGTTTAAGTATTTAGACCATTATGGTAAAATACATTACATTCAACTTGTAATTTCCATAATACATTGTTATTGATCCTATTATTACTGTATTAAAAACTTTCTGATAATAAATTTAAACATGTTAAAATATTTTTTCAAAGAAAAATTAGTAGCACGCCATATGAGCGGAAATTTAGCGGCATTGTTTGTTTTGATTTACATTCTATTGTTGCTGTATGTTGTATAAATTTTTACACATTATACTTTTTATTAAATAGAATATATTTGCATCCATCAAATTTTAAATAGAAAAAAATGCAAATGGCTTTCAAAATAAAGAAAACAAGGCATTATAAAAACAAAAACGCTATTACTAAAGGGGGGAAAAAAAAGGCCATTTCATAACTTTTCAAAGTGAAACAATACAGGCAAAATTCAGAACATGTTAAAATAAGAAAATATATCTTGTATATTATAAAAGATAAAATAGATGTCTATATTAATTATTGTTACAAAGAGGAATTAACCTCAACTTTTGCCGCAATCGTATGAGTTAGGGCTTAAAAAAAAAAAAGTCCAAATAAATGGGCTTGTGATGAAACAAACATTATTTTTATGCCATGAACTATGGTGATTCTAAAGCCAGCAATGTTTTTCATGACAGGTTAAAAAAAAAAACATCTAGATTTAAGGAGAATATGTGGAAACATGAAATGAAAGAAAAACACTAACTTTATTTGAAAGGTGCAATGCTTGAAGAGTGCTTTGAAGCAACAAGGTATTAGAGTCATTTTTCCAAGTAAAAATGGTATTATATAATGTGATAAAGATGTTTTAAAATTATTTTACATCTTTGAATATATATTTAATAAAACTTTGCCTAGGATTTGTCTTGATTTTGAAATTAGACATAGAGGTACATGTATGCTAATGATAAGAAGAACCTATCATAAAATAATTTCTTTTATTATTCAGTATTAATGTAAGGAAATTGGTCAATTATGGGAATTAAAACAAAGTGACCACTATTAAGGGGAAGCCTCTTCCTGTGTGTATGGCTGTCCTTTAATTATATGATGTAAAAATTTTGAAAAGTAAAAAAATGGCCAAACTGCGTAGCTAAAGTGAACCAAAAGCTCTGTCCCATTGGGGTTCGCTATAGAGGGATAATACTATATGTAAATATATCTTCTTATATATAAGAGTCAATGTCTGTTTCGCGATAAACTCAAAAATTACTGAACCAATTGGTACCAAATTTTGCATGTCGCTTTTTAAAAACCTGAGAAAAATTTTCGGCTATATTTTGATTAGTATTTTTGGCTATTTATTTTTTCATTTGAAGAACTTTTTTTTATGCGGAGTAAATATGAGGCAATTTAACAACACCAGGCCAATTAAGCGACCAATGAGCGCTTTGCATTTTCTTTTTCAAGTTGCTTGCATACTTTTTTTTAAATATCTTTTTATACGAGTGTTACTTTTTATTTACAAAAGTATTGAGAGAGAAATTTATATTACTAAGTTACGGTAAGTGCACACAATGCAATTTTAAAAAAACTTTACAAAATTAGCGTTATACTATATGTAAATAATGGCTTTTGTATTTTTTTATTAATTTTTGTTCTGGCCTTTATTTTTTTAATCTTTTAAAATGCAGTCGCAGTCATTAGAAAATACATATCTTTACCTAATTTCCATGTGCTCTTTTATTTTTTACAGAAAAATATTTACATGCCAGTATTTTGAATTAATTTTTTCTATAAACCTATTTTTTCTTATTCTTACTGAGAAGATGGGCACCGCAGTCAAGATCCATCGCAGTCACTCACTCAACTCAGGCAATTTCAAGGGTTAATGCGCTGGGGCGGGTACCTCGGGGGTTGGGTGGAAAAGCCGCCATCTATTTAAACTATATTGATTTTGAAACAACAAAATGGATTGCAAAAAATAATTAAATCAAATACCTAAACACTAATATAATACAATTTTTGCCTGTGGTTTTGTGTTATTTCTGTATTGCTATTCTATGGCACTTCTACTATTTATTATTGATGTACTTTCAGTATGAAGGAAATTGCACTCTGGGGAATTCTTGGGCGAAGTCGGGTCATTCTTCTATATATATATATATATTAAAAATAAAGAAGGCATTTCCTGACTACGAGCACATGTGCTTTTTATGTACTATATATATATGTTATAAATAAAAAAAGGATAAGATTTCTGTTGATTTTTGGAATTGTTGAGATTAATGCTATGGTAATGCAGTCGTGGCAAGAATCTTGAAAGTAAAATAATAATAATAGTAAAGATTAGAAATAGCTTTAATTGAGCTTTTGGAATATAGAAAACATAATTTGATAAAAGTACTGCCTGGCTTAAGGCGTAAGAATAAAAAATGAAATACTTATTTACATAATGTACAAAAGGGTTGAGCCCCGGCCATCGGTAAACAACAACAATGAGTTTTAATAGGGGAAGTGCGACCTCTGGTGGTCGATTTAGCAGAGTATTTTGAATTAATGAAATTATAATTTAAAATAAAATAATATTTTTATATAACATATATATATAAAATAATAAAAAAAAACTTCAAATATAATTTATATAGATAAATAAAAATGTATATACAGTAAAACCCCTCTATAGTGAACCCCAATGGGACAGAGCATTTGGTTCACTATAGCCACGGTTTGGCTTTTTTTTTTTTACTTTTCAAAATTTTTAGATCGTATAATTAAAGGACGGCCATACACACAAGAAGAGACTGCCTCTTAATAGTGGTCACTTTGTATTAATTCCCATAATTGACCTATTTCCTTACATTAATACTGAATAATAATAGAAATCATTAGATGATAGGTTCTTCTTATCATTAACATACATGTACCTCTATGTCTAATTTAAAAATAATGACAAATCCTAGGCAAAGTTTTATTAAATATATAATCAAAGATATAAAATGATTTTAAAACATCATTATCACATTATATAATACAATAATCAATCTATATATAATACAATGTTTACTTGAAAAAATGGCTCTAACACCTTGTTGCTTCAAAGCATTCTTCAAGCATTGCACCATTCAAATAAAGTTAGTGTTTTTCTTCCATTTCATGTTTCCACATATTCTTCAAGGTCTAGATTTCGTTTTTTAACCTGTCATGCAAAACATTGCTGACTTTAAAAATCACCATAGTTAATGGTATAAAAATAATGTTTGTTTCATCACGGGACCGTTTATTTGAGCTTTTTTTTTTTAGCCCTAAAATGTATGATCGCGGCAAAAGTTGGGGTTGATTTCTCTTTGTAACAATTTTTAATAGATTTATATTTTATCTTTTATAATAGAAAAGTTATATTATCTTATTTTAATATGTTCTTAACATTTTGCCTGTGTTGTTTCACTTTGAAAAGTTCTGAAAATGGCCTTTTTTTTTTTTAAGAAATAACACTTTTGTTTTTAAAATGCCTTTGTTTTCTTCATTTTGGAAGCCATTTGCATTTTTTATATTTTGAATTTAATGGATGCAAAGATATTATATTTAATAAAAAGTATAATGTGTAAAAATTTATACAACATACAGCAAAAATCAAAACAAACAATGCCGCTAAATTTATTGTTTTGAAATTGCGATCCGCGAGCTGAAACATGCTCAAAATTTTGTTGTTTTAATTTTTTTTTTTAATTACAATTCTAAGTTCGTTATAAGCATAGTATTTTTAATAGATTTTATCATTTTGGGACCGAAAATAGGTTCGTTATAGGGGTAGTTTGTTATTTTAAAAATCGCAAAGTTCGTTATAACGATGGTAATTTCAATGGAATGGAATCGGGAATCGCCGTGAGTTCGTTATACGGGAAGGTTCGTTATATCCAGGGTTCGTATTAGCGGGGTTTTACTGTATCTTTTTTTGCAGCTTTATTAGAAGTTCCAGCACCTTTTCTATGAAAAATTTGGGACTAAAAGTTTGACTGATTACACACATGCACAGATGACTATAAGTTCTGACACTAAGCCAAACAAAATGATTTTATAAATAGATACCACCAGCACAGGAAATCAAAGATTGGCAATGATGATAAAAACAGGGGAGGGAGAGAGAGTCTAGAAAGGTCAAAATATATATCTAGTTTAATGTGACAAGTCAGGTACCTGAATCTGCAGGTCCTGGAAGATCTTTTCCATCTTGTGGATCTTGGAGACAAACTCGGAGCTGCGGTGGGGAGGGGGGGAGGAGGAGGCTGGGGAGGGCAGCACTGTGGTGTTGAGACTGCTGGAGACTTCCTCCGACGTTGAGCTGGGGGGAGGGCTGCCTCCAGGTGGGGTGCTGGCTCCGTTGGCCACGGGAGGGGCTGCTTCTACTGTCAGGCTGGGGCTGTGGATGCCAGAGTCAAACAGGGAGGGTGGGGTGGAAGTGGGGGGTAGGGCAGGAGGTGTGACTTGTGGTACAGGGGGCGGCACAGGAGGTGGGGCTTGACAAGGTGGGGGAGGGGGCTGCCCTAGTTGTAACAACGGTGGCATATAGTTCCTGTTAGGGGTGGAAGGCAAACTCTTTAAGGCTGAGAGGTCACGGTTGATGTGCTTGACCTGCAACAGAGAGAATAGCTAGCACACTATACATACAAATAGGTACAGTCTCCCATGAAAGACTACCCAAAAAAAAGGTAGCAACCCCGGTCTCTCAAGGAGACAATCTCTCATTGGAGACTCGGTTATGATAAGTTATTGTAGATTCTTTCAACGTAAAAATTGGTATTTTACATTATCATTTGTGTAACCTACATAGGTTTAATAAGTAAACTTCTATGGAAAACACCATTTTCCAGGTTGGATCTATAATATAGTTAAAAATGATTTCCTTTAACCTTTTTTACATTGTATTCCAAAGTTTGATTATCGATGCGCTGCATGCTACACATGTTTTAAACATCAGACCATTCAAAACTTGGCATCAAATGAGCTTCATCAAAATAGAATTTCTTATTATGGATAATAGCAGGTTGCTGAAATGTTGGAATAAAGTATTTGTTGAAGTAAATCATTTTATTACTTCCACCCCACCAAACATTCTATATTATTAAAATATTGTTTTTTAAATGAAAAATACTCAATCTATTAGTTATTCATGTTGAAATATATTTGATTTATCTTTACACACAGCACTTAAAAATTCACTAAAAGAGAATCACCTAAAGAGAATCTATGTATAAATTATTCTGCACTTTTTAAACTTAAAATTTTGAAGGATGCCTTGATCAAATAGTTGGCATTTATTAGTATTGGGTGGGAAATATGATATTTTCAAGGCCAGTCCTATGTGCCTTGATACATTTCCCTAAATTAAATTACTTTTCTATATATCATTATGTGGACTCATGTATTGTTTATATGTGAAATCATTCAATTTTTTATTTGAAAACTAATTGAAAGAAAACTTTATCGCACACTTTATAATACCCAAGATTTTCTAATTGATCAACAAGGAGAGTAATAGTTATTTGCTTTCCTAAAAGGTGGGTTAAAAATTAAAAAGTTTTTTTTTTTTGTGTGTAAATTTTACCGCCAACTAAAGGGATCCAATTTTTCAATAAATTTTTGAACATTACCTTATACAATGGTCACATTCATCCAAATTAAAATTTTCATGAGTCAATAATCTTTGCTTTGCTCAGTTATTTTTTCACATTAAATCTTCTTCAGTTCCATTTTTAATGTTGTATCATTTTATAAACTGCTCAAATAGACAGTGGAAGCTTAATAGCAAAATAACGAGCTTTTTAAAAAAAAGTAGTGCCCCTGATATTGGAAGCATTTTGAATCCCATATCGGTTATTTGTAAATTAGCATGTTAATCATTTCATTTTCAGATATATTTTATATAATATTTTTATTTCTAAATGGTGAATGTTCCATTTAGTTCTTCTTGGTGAAATTTTAAAATTGGGGCTTTAACAATATCTAATTCTTTCACAATCTTTCAATCGCTAACACCAAATGTCATTTATTAAAACATTTTTTTAAAATAAAAAAGTTATAAACCGTTATATATATTTAAAATTTAATTTAATAAATTATAAAATATAGATTGAATTTCAAAGTAAATAACCTATCATTTGAGAGAAAACAAAACGAGATGTTTTGAAAATGCAAAGAGTGTATAGTTTTTTGTTCAAAAAGCGCTCATTAATTGCATCTACTTATATATTTGCCTTATTCTGTCTGTTTGTCTGTCTGAAGCTCACGGATGGGATTTTTCATAACCATCGGTGGTTCACTGGTAGAATGCTCGCCTGCCACGCGGGCGGCCCGGGTTCGATTCCCGGCCGATGCATTTTTTTTTTTTTTTTACAATTTTTAAATTGTATATTATTAATATACCATATACATATTTTTCTTATTACCTTTATGTATATATATATTTTTTTCTTTGTCATTGGATATCTTCTATATCATCGTCATTTCTTTTCTATATATATCATATTCATTTTTTTGGCGTATATCATTCTCCTCGTATTTGTAATAATTTGTATATTATATATTATACAAGAATGACATCCACGGCGCCAATTTATAATTGTAACGAATAGTATTTGAATAAAAGCATTTAATCGGGTAAAACCCGGGCTTTGCCCGGGTCATTCGTATATAATAATTGTATAAACGAATGCAAGACAAAATCACCGCGAATGTTTCTTTTTTTTTAAGGCAATTTCTTTCTAAGGCAATTATCTTTATTTATCGTTAATTTTTGTTTCGATTTTATTGAAAAAAAAAAAAAACGATATGGTGCCTTTAAAAAATGATCTTTATTACTATGCAGTTTTCTATTTAGTCAATATACCTAAGTTCATGTTGCAAATGTAATTATCTCTATCGATTTAGTAGGTGAAATGCAAAAAAAAAAAATCGACCTGATGAAATCTTTATGAAAATTCACATTTTTATTTTTATATTTTCAAGACACACACAGTTTGGGGCGGGACGTTTCACAAGAGAGACATCCACGGCGCCAATTTATAATTGTAACGAATAGTATTTGAATTAAAACGTTTTTAAAATATATACGCACTCGGGTAAAACCCGGGCGTTGCCCGGGCCATTCGTCTAGTTTAAAAATATTTAACAACAAAATTTTTCATTGAATAATTTTGAATTTATTATTTTAAAACATGAAATGGTAACTTTTTATTTCTTAATGGTCTCTCGTGAGAGACTGAAAATCGATTTTAGTGTTCGCTGGTTGTTCATAAGAGACTCGCAATAGTAGGCTTACAATGTGGTGAGAGACTGTACTGTATATTAAAACTACAAAAATGCAATAGTGTGTTCCCTAGTAGGTTCAAATAATCAATGGAATAATTCTGTACTAATGGGTAGGCAGGCTATCTATATTTGCATAATTGACAATTACAATAGGAGGAATCACCAGATATCATTGCTAAGAAGATGAAAGTTCTTTATTAAAGAGGTGTGAGCTTTCAGACAACAATTGTCCTCCAAGCTTGTATTTATAGCACAGCCTGTTGAAGGACGGTATTGTCAGAAAGCTCACACCTCTTCAATAAAAAAAACATGTTGCTTTTACCGTTGGTCTTAGCAATAAAATTGTTTTTCCACTACTGGAGGAAATATTGGTCTGGGAGGAAATCTCTGGCCTTAGGATATAGAATAGAACCTACTCTCCTGTTGAGACAACTTTTAGCTTGTTATTTAAAACATCTACATCAATAACTGTTGGAGAGTTTGATTGATTCATCAACCAGAGATGACAACACTGACCAACCAATGGCAGCGAGCATGCTGCTTTAAAATGTGGATTTTTTTCTTAGAAATGTTCAATACCCATCTTTAGTGATATTGCTTAATTAACTTTTTTTCCCCCTTAATAAATACAATTAATAGTTTTAATAAACTTTTAATACAACAGTAACAAAGATATGCTGAGCCAAAGCCTTTCATTTAGCTAAAAAGCCATAAAAACACCAAATGCTGCCAGGAACCATGAGGCCATTACAACAATTTGCAAAATTTTCTACCAAAGATTTAAAAGGAGAACTAACCTGTAGAATGAGCCTGGCAATGTCTTCGGATTGTAATCGTCGAAATTCTTTCTCTTGCTGAAGTTCCCGTTGTTGCCTGAAGTGGCACAAGCAGCACATGGTCACAAGGGTGTCCTGGTGATGTCAGGTTGATACCCACCTCACCACCACATCACGCAACTGCTGGATGGTATCCTCCATCCTGCGCATGCGGATTTCCTGCCTCACTGCGATGGCCATGGGATGGTAGTTCCTGGTGGCGTAGCCTCTCCACGTGGACTGAATCTTCACTGCCGCCCTGTCCTGGGTTGAAGCTGAGAGATATGAATGCATTGAGAGTGTTCGTTTAACATCAGGCTTGCGTTCTGGAGGCTTGATGCCAATTCTACTGGACCCATAGCTGCCCAAATCCATGGAGCCCATAGCTGAGCTGGGTGGATGGTACTTGGTGGGTCTGGGGCGGGAGAGGGTGGCAATGCGCGAACCAAAGCCTAAGCTACAGTCCTCTGTGTCACTCTCGCTAGTGGGCTTGCGCCTGGCCTTGAACTCTGTCTCCGAACACCAGGATTGGGACATGCGATCTCTGTACTTGCGGCTCTTCCGTGGGGAAGTGTTGGGAGGAGCGTGTGGGGTGGAGGGAGAGGGGAGTCTTCTGCTGGCCACCTTACGGATGGGGAGGGTCTTGCAGGACACGGAGGAGTCTGAGAAGACAGCGTTGGGCCGCACCACTCTCTCCTCATACTGCTGGTAGTAGGTCTTGACCTGCTCCACAGTCAGGGGACTGCGCCCAGGCCACTTGTGGTTCTCTGGGATGGTGCCGTGTTTCTCCTTCATCTCGTTCAGTGCCCCCCCGTCTGTCACAGGCATGTCACGGCCTGTCTTGGAGCCACTCACTGGCCCTCCACCTGGACATCAATATTTTATTACATGAGCAGTCATATGTTGACTTAATGCTACTACATATTACATGTAATATTTTATTGTTACATGGAACAATAGCTCAATTTCTTACAGACAACACTATTATTGTAGGTGACCTTAATGGCAAACATCAACTATGGGGATGTTCCACACCAAACCCAAGAGGCAAAATACTATCAAACATATTTGACGACAATGCCTTTATGTGCTTAAATGATGGGAATCCTACCCACCATTCCTACAGCTATAATACTGCACAAGCACTTGATATAAGTTTCTCCAGTCCTGACATTTTCCACAAATGCAAATGGCAAATATTAAAAAGTATTGGAAGTGATCATTTGCCTATTTTGATAGAAATTAGCACCAAGATCAAAAGCCGGTCTATTAAAGAAAAATTCTGTACCTTCAAAAAGGCTAAATCTGGAACAAAATTGGATATCTTTCAAAAACACCATTATTAAAGCAGCCAAAGTTTCAATACCAAGAGGCAATATTAAGAAATGGATTCTAAATTATACACACCAGGCAAAAGATATTTAAACACTTATAACTAAAAGAAATGAACTACAAAAAAGTGCACCCAAAATCAAAGAAATTGCAGAACTGAACATTGTGAATGCAAAAATAAAAAGATTATACATAAATATGAAAAAGGAAAAATAGAAACAAACTTGTGAAAACCTGAACCCAAGAAACCCAAATACAAAACTTTGGCATTTGGCAAAACAAATTGACAGAGCCCAGCCACAAACTGAAAACACAAATATAATTAAGAATACAGATGGTACCCCAGCAACTAATGACAAAAATGCTGCTAATCTTTTAGGTAATTCATATCAAATAAGTACTAAAATCAAATTTGAAATAAAAGATAAAGTTGAAAAAAAGGCCCGAAAGATTATTCATGACTAAAAATGTCGCCAGCACTCTTTTTTTTTTGTTTATCCCTAGTATACATGGTACAGGCCATGATGATCATGGTGGGTAGAGGTTGACGACTGCTTTTACTGTAAGTGCACCACATGTCTATACATGTGAAAAGCAGTTCGACTTTGCACTTACAAATGTGCCAGAGCCCCGTTTGGTTACTTGCACTCGCTGGTGGGGTTGGACTTTTGCAAGAATCGGGGGCCATTGGAGCATTTTTTTTTAATCAGAAAAAAGTGCCCAATGCGGGAATTGAACCCGGGTCGAAGCAGTCGAAATTTTTTCCATGAAAAAATCAATATGAAAGAGCTAGATTATGCATTAGAAAACACTGACCTAAACAAGACACCTGGGCCAGATCGTATCCATGGCCAAATGATATAAAACTTTGCAAAAATGGCAAAGAAAGACTTCTTCATATTTTCAATAGCTCCTGGAAAACTGGAAAATTGCCTCAAGACTGGAAAACTGCAACAATAATTCCTATTAAAAAACTTGACAAATCTGCTGATGACCCATAAAACTACCAACCTATCTCATTCACAAGTATTTGCTGCAAATTAATGGAAAAAATTATACTCAGACGACTCACCTACCAACTCGACACAAGAAATCTCTTACCATAAGAACAATCAGGATTTAGGAAAGGACATGAGACAAAAAACACAAGGTAATAAGACCAAATCCAAATAAATAAATAGTGTGCGACGTTTCAGTAACAGTGTTTTACCATCTTCAGACAAAAGTACTGAATGAGAAATTTTACCACAGCATGTTTTAAATAGTTATTGTTATCAAGTGTGTTAACAAGATAACAGATAAGAAGAAGATAGTTATCTGAGAAACACAGAATATTATTCTTAGAATTAAAAGTGGAAAAAAACCCAATTTTTTAAAAAAATATAATTAAAAGCATATCTATAAATATCCTTTATATTTCCTCTTTCTTCCATTCTGTTAATTGTAGCACATTTCTTTTGAATGAAAAAGGCTTCTATAAATTGTCTCTTAAAATAATTTTTCTCATAATCTAGTATTTAGAAACAAAGATACTAGATTATAAGAAAAAATATTTTAAGAGACAATTTATAGAAGCCTTTTTCATTCAAAAGAAATGTGCTACAATTAACAGAATGGAAGAAAGAGGAAATATAAATGATATTTATAGATATGCTTTTAATTATATATAAAAAAAAAAAAATTGGGTTTTTTCCACTTTTAATTCTAAGAATAATATTCTGTGTTTCTCAGATAACTATCTTCTTCTTATCTGTTATCTTGTTTACACACTTGATAACAATAACTATTTAAAACATGCTGTGGTAAAATTTCTCATTCAGTACGTTTGTCTGAAGATGGTAACAACGCTGTTACCGAAACGTCACACACTATTTATTTATTTGGATTTGGTCTTATTAGCTTGTGTTCATAATCTATAATCTAAATTGTGCCTTATCGACATGGACAATATACCAACTCTTATTTTTCACACAAAAGGTAAAAGATGCACAAAACAGAAAACCAACTAACCACACCATAGCTGCTTTTTTAGACCTTACACAAGCTTTTGATAAGGTATGGAAAAACAAGTTAATTACAAAATTATACAAACATTTCAAAATTGATGGAAAAGCTATCACTTGGATAAATGATTTCCTTAAAAATAGATACATCAGGGTCAAATATAACGGCACTCTATCTAAAACCTTCAAATTGTACCAAGGATTACCACAATTATTACACAATTATACCACAATTACAGGTCTTCGAAATACCTGCCCTAATGATATTGTACTTTACGAGGCAGACATTATGCCCTTAAAGGATAGAAGAAGCTATAATCTGCCAAAATATATAAACAAAATCAAGAGTTATGGAAACAAGCACAGAACTTCCAAGTACATACTTAATTGGGAATCCAATTTAAGACTAAAAAAAGAAGGCCCTCTACACCTGGCCAAAAGAAATGAATTTTTAAAATATAAAGTGGAAAAAAATTATTTAGCAGAAAAAATTTCTCCATGCAAACCACTACAAAATGTTATTTTTAATGCCACTTTAAATGAACCCACCAACAAACAATACCAAAATCCAGAATACTTAAAACGATTATCATTAGAAATAATTAATAACATTCCTAAAAATGCAATAACTATCTATACCGATGGTAGCAGAGACGAGCTAGGACACACTGGCAGTGGCTGTCTCATCAAAACCACAAATGGCATTGAGAAAATGAACAGAAGAAACCCAGATTTTTGCTCAGTCTTCAGATCAGAACTTATAGCCATCTATGAAGCCTTAAAATCCATCAGAAATACTAATTATCAAGATATCTGGATTCTTACTGATAGTAGAAGTGCCATACAACACTTGAGTCACACAGGGGAACTCAGAGACAAAGTAAGCAGGAACATAATTGGTTATCTCCAAAAACTCTCAAAAACCTCAAAAATTCACCTTCAATGGATACCCTCACACGTTGGCATTGAAGGCAATGAAGCTGCTGATGTGCTAGCGAAAAAAGGCACAAAAGAACCCTTGCCACAGAAAAATAAACTTACTTTTAAAGAAATAGAAACAATAGCCAAAACAAAAATAAACAAGAACTGGAGGATCCCACCTAAGCACAGTTGGTACAGTGGAGTGAACCCAGGAGGAGCTCTGAACATCAGAAATAGACAGCATCAAACAACACTAACAAGATTTAGAACAGGCCATCTCAAGCCATTGAAGATAGAAAATAATAACAAAATTTATCCCACTTGCCCAAAATGTAGTTTGGTACCTGCAGCTCCAGAACACATTTTGGCTTGCATTAGATGCACTAAACAGGACCTTTGGGAGAGGCCGCTGCTCATCATAAAACAGCTCGAGGAGCATGAACTCATGGAATTCGTGTAATCTTTACACAAGGGGATAAGAAACAACAACAACAACAACAAGTATCAGTCCTTAGCCCAACTCTCTTCACCCTATTTATTGCAGGCATAGAAGAAAAAATTTCATATAAAATCAATATTGGACTTTTCGCTGATGACATTATTCTATGGAGCAGCAACACTAACTGGAAAAAGGCTGAAAGGGATTTGAACAAGACTCTTCTCCAACTAGAAAAATTTGCTAATAAACATAAATTATAATTTAACCCCCAAAAATCTGAAACCTATCTTTTTACTACCAATAAGAAACTGTACAAAATAAGACAATTCTGAACAATTCTGACAATTTTCTGAAAGAACAACAATTGCAATATAATAAACATCCTAAATATCTCGGCTACACCCCGGATCCAGAAATTAACTCCAGTAAACATATTGAAGAAGTTATTAGAAAAGGAAGAGACCGACTAAAAATCTTGAAATATATTTCAGAAAGAGTGGGGGGCTGATGCAACAACACTTAAATTAATTTACACATCTCTAATTAGACCTATCCTGGAATATGGATATCAAATCTATGGTACAGCATCCGAAACAAATATAAAATCACTGGAAAGGATACAACTAAGTGCAGCTAGATATATTACAAGTCTTCGAAATACCTGCCCTAATGATATTGTACTTTACGAGGCAGACATTATGCCCTTAAAGGATAGAAGAAGCTACAATCTGCCAAAATATATAAACAAAATCAAGAGTTATGGAAACAAACACAGAACTTCCAATTACATACTTAATTGGGAATCCAATATAAGACTCAAAAAAGAAGGCCCTCTCCACCTGGCCAAAAGAAATGGATTTTTTAAAATATAAAGTGGAAAAAAATTATTTAGCATGTGAACCACTACAAAATGTTATTTTTAATACCACTTTAAATGAACCCACCAACAAACAATACCAAAATCCAGAATACTTAAAACAATTATCATTAGAAATAATAAATAACACATTCCTAAAAATGCAATAAGTATCTACACCGATGGCAGCAGAGATGAGTGACACACTGGCAGTGGCTGTCTCATCAAAACCACAAATGGCATTGAGAAAATGAACAGAAGAAACCCAGATTTTTGCTCAGTCTTCAGATCAGAACTTATAGCCATCTATGAAGCCTTAATATCCATCAGAAATACTAATTATCAAGATATCTGGATTCTTACTGATAGTAGAAGTTCCATACAACACTTGAGTAACACAGGGGAACTTAGAGACAAAGTAAGCAGGAACATAATTAGTTATCTCCAAAAACTCTCAAAACCTCAAAAATTCACCTTCAATGGATACCCTCACACGTTGGCATTTAGGCAATGAAGCTGCTGATACGCTAGCGAAAAAAGGAACAAAAGAACCCTTGCCACAGAAAAATAAACTTACTTTTAAAGAAATAGAAACTGTAGCCAAAACAAAAATAAACAAGAACTGGAGGATCCCACCTAAGGACAGTTGGTACAGTGGAGTGAACCCAGGAGGAGCTCTGAACATCATAAATAGACAGCATCAAACAACACTAACAAGATTTAGAACAGGCCATCTCAAGCCACTGAAGATAGAAAATGATAATAAATTCTACCCTACTTGCCCAAAATGTAGCTTGGCACCTGCAGCTCCAGAACACATTTTGGCTTGCCTTAGATGCACTAAACAGGACCTTTGGGAGAGGCCGCTGCTTATCATAAAACAGCTCGAGGAGCATGAATTAATGGAATTCGTGTAATCTTTACACAAGGGGATAAGAAACAACAACATATTACATATCTTCATTTTTAAAATTAAGTTTTAGATAAGTTAATGGAGGTTCATCTCTCCCAGTGGTAGAGAACAGTCTGGTAGCAATATGATGGCAGCCTCCTGAATTGTTGCTATTAGTGTCCATCAAGTTGAGTTCAAATTTTAGTGACAATATGGACAACTAGTTTCTAATTTGATTTGCTAGTGACCATCAGCTCATCTAGTGACCTTCTGGTAGTTTTCTCGACTCCTAGCCAACCCACTGCAGGTCTTTTCCTTCAATTGTTCTCAACATCTTTTCTAAACCATTTGCTCACATTATGTGTATGAAGTAGGTCAGTGTGTCTTTGTTTACATATTTGGGATTCTAGGAATCTCTACCAGGATAAATTTCATTTAAGATAGAAAAATTTGATCATTTATCTGTCCAAGGCACTGAGTAGCTTTCTCCATGTCCACATTTCAAAAGCTTCAATTATTCTTCTTTCGGCTTTTCTAAGAGTCCAGCTCTCACATCCATAAGTGTCCACAGGAAATACCAATCCCTCTACAATTCTCTTCTTTGTCTTAATAGAATGTCTTTATCTTTCATAATCTTGTCCAATTTCTTCATTACATCCCATTCTAGTGCTATTCTTCTTTTGTTACTTCCTCTAAGCACCCTCCCATCTTATCAATCCGGAATCCAAAGAATATGAAGCGATCAACTATATCAATATTTTTTTTTGTTATATTTCAAATATATTTATATTATCAGTAGTTTTTTCTTGTTAATATTTTATTTTAAACCAAATTTTTCACTTCTCAATAAACTCTTTTATATCTTCTTCCCCCAGGATTACCACAGCAGTACAGTAGAACCTCATTGAGTGGACAGACACCTCGATGGACAGTTTTCACCACCAAAATGACAATTAGCTGCTCTGTAGTTATAGGACATTTCTCTCTTTAGTTTTTGCAACTGTCCTTTAGAGAGAGGTTCCACTGTAACAGAAATAAAAGATGTAATCACAATTTTTTATCCAACATATTTAGCTGGAAGTTTCATGGCACTCACCTCTCCTGACATTGTCCTGGCTGTGGCTGCGGGGCCGGCCGCCGGACATTTCATGCAGCAGCTGTTCCTTGTGCTGCCGCTGCTTCTGGAGGATCCTTGAGAGCTTCTCGTCTTCCTCCGCCACTAACTGCCACATACACACCAATTGTCATTTCTAGTCGGTGACTATATTGCTGCATTTATATTGTTGCGGCTTGACCCCTCCGGTTCTTTGTGACGACACCACTTCCTCCTTCGTGGATCACCTATCCCGGGCTCGCGTTGCTCTTCCTCTGCAGCTCTACCCTGCAGAGCACCCAAGGACCTCCGAGAACCACCACTCAAGTGGAACTCCTTTCCTCTGGCAGTATCTCTCGGCCTTACCACTGGTGGGGGGACGAGCGAGACTTACCAGAAGAGTAGTGACTGTGGCAATGGCGAGGGTAACAACAGCAACCGGCAACAAGACTTCAAACACTCCTCTTTTTATTGTCATTTCTACTACACATTACATAAAACTATAATAACATTCACACAACGGGTATTTACAATTATTTACACTCCAGAGCCAATATGAACATCTATTTACAACTATTTGCTCCAGGAAACAGGAACACAGCAGTCGGCGATTCCCACACAAGTTGCATACCAGAAATAGGCGAAAGCGCCATCTATTGGTGGAGGTTGTAGGTGTTTTGAGGTCCATATACGCAACAATATATTTATTTTCTATTAAATTGTAATCTTAAGGGAAATCTCCAGAACTGAAAGTTGCTTCCGAGATATTTATTTAGACAGATAGCACAAGTCATCAATCAGGAGATGCCTTTTTTTTCTCTATTTATGCACCTGATCCCAGTACAATTTCACTTCTGTACTATTTTTTCCCTGTAAAAGACATCTAATTGCAGAACCAAAGTGCCCTTTAGGGAGAGTTGTACTCTTATCGGAGAGTTGCTGTATAGTAAAAATGGTAATTTTGAAAATGAAAACTGTCCTTTGTAGATAGGTGTACTCTTATCGGAGAGTTGCTGTATAGTAAAAATGGTAATTTTGAAAATGAAAACTGTCCTTTGTAGATAGGTGTACTCTTATCGGAGAGTTGCTGTATAGTAAAAATGGTAATTTTGAAAATGAAAACTGTCCTTTGTAGATAGGTGTACTCTTATCGGAGAGTTGCTGTATAGTAAAAATGGTAATTTTGAAAATGAAAACTGTCCTTTGTAGAGAGGTGTCCTCTCATGGAGGTTCTACTGTATATTTAATTTCAGTGATTATATATATTAATACAGAGTAGTATTGTATATATTAAATATTTGAGACAACAGTGAGGACTAACAACTATGAACACTGGTGTGTTTTGATGGAGCTATGGGCTCGAAGACTTGGATTCACTAAAATTACAAGACAGACAGAGGGGTCGGTGGAAGGTTGGTTAAATCGTTTGGTTTTCGACCACTACGACCCGGGTTCGATTCCCGCATTGGACACTTCTTTCTGTTTAAAAAAAAAAATGCTCCAATGGCTCCCGATTCTTGCAAAAGTCCAACCCCACCAGCGAGTGCAAGTAACCAAACGGGGCTCTGGCACATCTGTAAGTGCAAAGTCGAACTGCTTTTCACATGTGTATACATGTGGTGCGCTTACAGTAAAAGCAGTGGCTAACTACCCACCATGATTATCATGGCTTTGAGATAAGAAAGAAGAAGAAGACAAGACAGACAATAAATAAAGATAATAACTTTAAAAGTTAATTTTTTAATTATTTACTTTTGTTAAATTTACTTTGATGATGGAAATCTGTTCAGGAAACATATACAACCCAAAGAAGGAAGAAAACAAGGTCGATGACACTACAAGACTGCAACCTAGTGTAACAATATGGACAAATGGGGGGTTGGTGGAAGATTGGTCTAAACTGTTGGTTTTTGACCGCTACAACCCGGGATCGAGTCCTGAACTAGGCACTTTTTCTTTTTAATAAAAAAAAAAAAAATGCTCCAATGGCCCTCAATTTTGCAAAAGTTCAACCCCACCAGCGAGTGAAAGTAACAAAACGGGCCTCTGGCACATTTGTAAGTGCAAAGTCGAACTGCTTTTCACGTGTGTAGACATGTGGTGCACTTACAGTAAAAGCAGTAGGCAACTTCTACCTAGCATGATTATCATGGCCTGTACCACATGTAAACTAGGGAAAATAAAGAAGAAAAAAAATATATATAAAGCTATACAAACAGTTTAACCGCATAAGTTTCTTTTTTATTTATGAAAAATCATTTTTAATTTCAAAGAGAAATATTTAATATTTCTAACTTTTGGATGACGTATGAAAAGGTTGAATATATGAAGAGTGATGGTCTATAGTTACGAACGGAGAAATACGTCTAGGATAGCCTAGTGGACATGGCACCTGCCCGGTAAGCAGAAGGTTGTGGGTTCGATTCCCGCTCCTGGACACTTTTATTTTTCCGTTCGCCATTACTCTTCATATTTTTCACCCTTCCATACGTCATCCATTCATATATAGACCATCACTCTTCATATATTCAACCTTTTCATACGTCATCCAAAAGTTAGAAATATTAAATATTTCTCTTTGAAATTAAAAATGATTTTTCATAAATAAAAAAGAAACTTATGCGGTTAAACTGTTTGTATAGCTTTATAATTATACGCCGCAGTCATTTATAAGTAAAAAAAATATATATACAGACAAATATTCTCTAATTTGATCTGTGGGTCATTCACAGCAGCTCATCTAACACACCCAGTGCCTGGCATTAAAGAGTGCTGTGATAGAAGCATAATATGAAAGCTAGCGATGTGACTTATTCCACTGTTAAAACTAGGACTCTGATTCCTCCTTTTAAAACTTTAAACTCTGGTGTCAAAGTTCCATCCAGATACTTCAAATATTGTGGAAATGGATACAGGCGGAACGTCCAGACCCAACTCAATATATGGGGATCAGTTAAATAGTGGCAAAATGAGGAACAACACTCCTACAACTTCTTTCCATTTCTTTATAAAGATACAGGTAGGACAGCAATAAACAAACACAAAAAGAAATATCATTACAATAAAACTTTCATGAGAGGACACGCCAGCTAAAGGACACCTCTCTACAAAGGACAGTTTTTCCATCACCAAAATTACCATATATTTTTACTAACTAGTAACAACTCCGCCTTTGCCGGTCCCAAGCCCGGATGAAAAAGGAGGAAGGGGAGCAGTAACAAGCTCGCTAAAAAACCAGGGTTCAGCTGGCCCGGCTGATAGTACCCTGTAAGGGCTCCAAATCTAGGAATACAGGATGAGCAGCGTTTGTACTCCATGTTAGGAGTGGCTGCACATGGCATCTGTTCCTCATGTCAGAGGCGGCCATTTCTTTTGGAGCTAAGTCGGCCTGCCACTGAGTAGTGCTCCCAGTCTTAATGACAAAGGCAGGTGCATTCTACTTCACCCAGTCATGATGGTTGTCAAATACCATCAAGGGTCACAACTTGATACTCTAATAATTGAGTGGAGATAAGAAAGAAGAAGAAGAAGACTAACTAGTAACTCTCTAATAAGAGCACACTTCTCTCTACTGGCTATGCAACTAGATGGTGTCCTTTACAGAGAGGTTCTACCCTATAAACATGATGTATAGGGCAAACTTTGGCATTAGAAACATATGCACTCTACAAGGTTCTGGATAATTTTTCACAGGGATTTCATTTTTCTTGAAACATATTGGTAGGTTGAGTTATTGAAATTTAGTCTAGTGTGAGAATTAGGGGGAGGAGACTTTTGTCTTAGCCCTGATAAAATAAGCATGTATCAACATAGGCATCTATCATGCCCAATATGACAGTACCTCATCAGCTGAAGTCATGGGGCAGGTGGACACCAGGTACTCCACCAGGTCCATCTGTTCCCCTGGCACAAAGTGTCGGCCCTTGCCCTGGCTGTAGAGCCACTCGGCTCGCAGGCTGCCTCACACATGTCAACATCAGTCTTTGCTGATTTTGTACCAATGTATTGTTTTAGACATATGGGGAGCTGATAAAAGAACAAATCTAAAATCCCTTATACACTCATGGACAAAACTTAAGGAAATGGAAAGTTTTTGATGTCACCGGTCATCCGGTGCCATCAATTCGGGCCATCTTTTTTTTTTAAGGAGACTGAAACAATTTTGTTCACACTTGATTATCCTGTGTCTTCAATAAAGGTCACTGTGTATCAAATATCTTTCAGAGTTATTATCTGAATCTCGATATATGTGCTAAAAGGTACAACTTCCAAGTTTTGTCCATGAGTGCATGTATCAAGAAGTTCTACTCATAGAAATTACACATTTTTAAAGCCAATATTAAGTATAAACATTATTTATAAAAAGGTTAAATCTTGTAAATTTTACTTTTTACCCATTTTTTTTTCTGTAAGAATGTTAATTTGCCTAGAGTAAAAGTCCATGTTTTAAAAAGGCATAGAAAATCAATTTTTGATATCATCATAACAAATATATAGTCTAATTCTCTTTCTAACAGCTCAGTGGACAAAATTGTGAATCTCTTTGAAATCATATTGAAAATATGTTGCAGATTCAAATTTAATGTCAGCCCTGTAGCAATGGACAAAAATTGTCAGTTTCAAAATATTTTCATATAATAAAATATAAATATTTTAAATGATTTTTATTTTTAAAAATATTTAAATACATTTTTTTTTTAAATTATTCAATTCATATATTTAAAATGAATTCAAGACAATTTTTTTCAATGAATTACGTATGTTCAGTGCCGAGTTTATAAAAAAATTGATATTTTTTAAAAGAATATTTCACAGATTACTAGTGGGCCTAGCAGTAGTAATTATGGCTAGAAAGAAAAATTGTCTGGTTCCTTGGCGGGGTGCTGTTTTAAAGAGAGAAGAATATTTACTTTCAAAAGATAGGTCCTTTTTTTGTGTGTCCGTTTTTATGAACAATTTATAAATCATGAACAAAACTTAAGAAAGAGGAAAGTCTTTGATGTCGCTGGTCATCTATTCTTTTTTTGAGGAGAGAGAGGCAATTTTGTTCACACTTGGTTATCTCGTGTGTCTTCAATAAAGGTCACTGTAATATCTTTCAGAGTTATTGTCTGAAACCTGATATACATGCTAAAAGATACAACTTCCTTAAGTTTTTTTCAATGAGTGTAGGGGGAGCAGGGATATTGAAGGAAGTCCAATCAATTAGTTTCTTTGTCAAGCTTGCACAATAGAGGTGGGCATATATCCAGGCACTCCTCTTTAAGCAACAAGTCCAATAAAGAAGAAGACATTCAATTCTGATAGAAAGATGGTATCAGCACTGCTACTCAACAAGAGAGATTCAATTAGTTGAAGAAACAGCTACCTTATTATTACCCAATATTTTATTTAGCTTTTTATTAATACTCCTTGTATGTACACATGGTAGAGGCCATGTAATCATGGTGGGTAGTAGCTGGCGACTGCTTTTACTGTAAGTGCACCACAAGTGTGGAAAGTGGTTTAAGTTTTGCACTTATAAGTGTGCCAGAGTCCCATTTGGTTACATGTATTCAGTAGTGGGGTTGGACTTTGCAAGAATCAGAGGCTATTGGAACAATTTTTTTATTCAGAAAAAAAAATACCCAAAGTGGGATTCGATCCGAGGTCATTACTGCTGAAAATCAATGGTTTATACCACACCCCCTCCACCAATCTTGTAAGTATAGTCTCTACTAGATGAATGACTTGGGCAATGCCAGGCTTTGCCACAAGTATAACCCATGTATAGAATGGAGAGCTCTTTTTATAAAACTCAAATAAGCTAGGTAATCTCAATGCAATAGGGTGAGGTTGATGGAGAAGTTGTATAAACACTCAATTTTCATCAGAACTTTTTTTCTTTAAAGAAATTGCTCCAATGGCCCCCAATAATTACATATGCCCACCCAACTCTACTTGTGAGTGCAAGTAACCAAATGAGGCTCTGGCATAATTGTAGTTTCAAACTGCTTTCTTCATGTGTAGACATGTGGTACAGTAGAAGCATTCTCTTACAGTCACCATGATGCTCATGGCCTACACAAGTACCACCATAGGTGCACCAAACAAGCAACCAACCATTTCATTTAGAGAAGAAAGCCCAGTATACAGATAGTCCACCTAACCTAATAGTTTTACACCTTAAGAATAATTTTCATTATCATTATAATTTGCTACAGGCAGTCATTATATGTTATAACCTCTTTCCCAATCCCAATCTAAGTTACCTAACTTTGATATGGCACAATTTGGATTATAGATTATAAACACAAGGTAATAAGACCAAATCCAAATAAATAAATAGTGTGTGATGTTTCGGTAACAGCGTTGTTACCATCTTCAGACAAAAGTACTGAATCATTCAGTTCTAAAGATGGTAACAACACTGTTACCGAAACGTTACACACTATTTATTTATTTGGATTTGGTCTTATTACCTTGTGTTTATAATCTATAATCCAAATTGTGCCTTGGAAGACTAAATAATGATTTGAATCAAACTCTCCCCATCATTAATGAAAGCCAAGAGACTAGGGTTAGCCCTGATAAGGTACTATCTTATCTCTTATCTTGTTTACACACTTGATAACAGGAACTATTTAAAACATGCTGTGGTAAAATTTCTCATTCAGTACTTTTGTCTGAAGATGGTAACAACGCTGTTACCGAAACGTTACACACTATTTATTTATTTGGATTTGGTCTTATTACCTTGTGTTTATAATCTATAATCCAAATTGTGCCTTGGAAGACTAAATAATGATTTGAATCAAACTCTCCCCATCATTAATGAAAGCCAAGAGACTAGGGTTAGCCCTGATAAGGTACTATCTTATCTCTTATCTTGTTTACACACTTGATAACAGGAACTATTTAAAACATGCTGTGGTAAAATTTCTCATTCAGTACTTTTGTCTGAAGATGGTAACAACGCTGTTACCGAAACGTCACACACTATTTATTTATTTGGATTTGGTCTTATTACCTTGTGTTTATAAGTTACCTAACTTAATTTGACCAAATATAAATAGCAGAAAGCATCTTCCTTTTGGTGGTTAATGATTGTATATATCCATACATACTGCTGTTGTGGTACATTCTCAATCACCACCTTAACATTTTTTACTTGGGAATAAATCAAAATGCTTTATTTCAATGTGTTTTAACAGGAGAATTTGGTACATGTGAAACCATTATCCCACAACTTTATATTTTATTTTGTATGTTCTGGCCTGGAAACTGTCCCTTACATTCTACCAACTTGAATAGCTTTTGGGAAATTCCATTGATTTCATAACTTCTCTGTGGGATATTATGAAATCAAAGCTGCCTTTGTAGGGATGAGGGCCATAGACAAAACCATGGTATACAGTAGGAAAACGAAAAAGGCATCTCCTTATCATGCAACTGAAAGTTGCTGATGGGTTGCGCCATCTATCAGAATCTATAGTGATTAATCAAGAATGGGTATTTGGCCAATTCTGGAATAATTAAAAATCAATGAGAATAGTTGATATTTATTCCGATATATGGTGCAAGCCATCAGTAACTTTCAGTTGCACGATAAGGAGATGCCTTTTTCATAATTTATGCACCTTATCCCAGAACAATATCACATTTGTACTATTTTTTCACATGGTATACAGGTTGTGTGAATTTGCCAAAACTGGTGTAGTGACACATCACCACCATTCTGTACTGGGGTGATGGTGTATTGTTTTAATGGATTTTGAATGGTGTCTCTTTTGGTACATGGATCCTCCCACAACACTTTATAAATGTAGTAGGGGGTCGGTGGAAGGCTGGTTAAACCGTTTGGTTTACGACCACTACGACCCGGGTTCGATCCCCGCATTGGACACTTTTTTCTGTTTAAAAAAAAAAATGCTCCAATGGCCCCCCGATTCTTGCAAAAGTCCAACCCCACCAGCGAGTGCAAGTAACCAAACGGGGCTCTGGCACATTTGAAAGTGCAAAGTCGAACTGCTTTCACATGTGTAGACATGTGGTGCGCTTACAGTAAAAAGCAGTCGCTAACTACCAACCATGATTATCATGGCCTGTACCACGTGTACTAGGGATAAGCAAAAAATAAATAAGTATCCCTTGGCAGAGCTGACTGCTATAGGGCGCGTCCCCAGGTGGCGGATAGGGGAACGACCTTCAGATATGAAGGCCAGCTGCGAAACAAGCAGAATAACTCTGACAAATAAGCAGTCGCGGACCAACAGCAGCATTGTTAGAAGAGGAGTAGACCTCTTTAAAAATCCTGACTTCAACTGGCCCGTTTGATGGACCTCAGCAAGGGTCCCACTCCAGGGATACGGAGGAGCTGTGTCTGTACTCATGTTAGAGTCGGCAGCAAAGGCGTCTGCTTCCATGTTAGGAACGGCCTCAAACTACAGGCAAAGTCAGACTTTCACCAAAGTGTGCCTGGATCATGGTGCCATGATCAACGAAAGCTGCACCCCTATACCCCATTCCATGAGATCAGATGTTGATTTGCATGCTGCATCGCCCGTCGCGCAGAATAAACAGGGGCGCGTTCAGGACTTAGGTAGAGGGTTCTGTCCGATAAGTATAATACAGTCTCCACAAACTTCTAACTTTGCAGCTTCCAAGCAATTGAGCATTCTGCAGTGCAACATCAATGGATTGCGCTCAACAGCAACAAAAATAAAATTAGAAGAAATAATGGAAATAGCTGAAAAACAAAAGATACAAATTATAGCCCTACAGGAAACCAAATTAAATGAAAAGTACAATCTCAAATATAAAAACTACAATATCCTCAGAAAAGACAGAAATAAAGAAGGGGGTGGCCTTGCATTTTTAATCAAGAATTTGTACTATGAAGACATAGCCATTAATATTCCAAACACATCAGACCTCGAAGCCCAAGGTATCAAAGTCTACCTCAATCAAAACAAAACCATCAACATATTCAATATGTATCACCCACCAAACAATAAACTTATTGACGATGGAACAATGGCTCAATTTCTTACAGACAACACTATTATTGTAGGTGACCTTAATGCCAAACATCAACTATGGGGATGTTCCACGCCAAACCCAAGAGGCAAAATACTTTCAAACTTATTTGACGACAATGCCTTCATGTGCTTAAATGATGGGAATCCTACCCATCATTCCTACAGCTATAATACTGCACAAGCACTTGATATAAGTTTCTCCAGTCCTGACATTTTCCACAAATGCAAATGGCAAATATTAAAAAGTATTGGAAGTGATCATTTGCCTATTTTGATAGAAATTAGCACCAAGACCAAAACCAGCTCAATTAAAGAAAAATTCTGGAACTTCAAAAAGGCTAATTGGAATCTTTACCAGCAAAACACCAATGAAGACTTTAGAAAAGCACCCACTAGAATAAAAGATCTGGAACAAAATTGGATATCTTTCAAAAACACCATTATTAAAGCAGCCAAAGTTTCAATACCAAGAGGTAATATTAAGAAATGGATTCCAAATTATACACATCAGGCAAAAGATATTCAAACACTTATAACTAAAAGAAATGAACTACAAAAAAAGTGCACCCAAAACCAAACAAATTGTAGAACTGAACTGAACATTGTGAATGCAAAAATAAAAAGATTATACGTAAATATGAAAAGGGAAAAATGGAAACAAACTTGTGAAAACCTGAACCCAAGAAACCCTAATACAAAACTTTGGCATTTGGCAAAACAAATTGACAGAGCCCAGCCACAAACTGAAAACACAAATATGATTAAGAATACAGATGGTACCCCAGCAACTAATGACAAAAATGCTGCTAATCTTTTAGGTAATTCATATCAAATAAGTAGTAAAATCAAATTTGAAATAAAAGATAAGAAAGTTGAAAAAAAGGCCCGAAAGATTATCCATGACTGTAAAAACGTCACTAGCACTCATAATATTTTCCATGAAAAAATCAATATGAAAGAGCTAGATTATGCATTAGAAAACACTGACCTAAACAAGACTCCTGGGCCAGATGGAATCCATGGCCAAATGATATCAAACTTGGGCAAAAATGGCAAAGAAAAACTTCTTGATATTTTCAATAACTCCTGGAAAACTGGAAAATTGCCTCAAGACTGGAAAACTGCAACAATAATTCCTATTAAAAAACTTGACAAATCTGCTGATGACCCAAAAAACTACCGACCCATCTCCCTCACAAGTATTTGCTGCAAATTAATGGAAAAAATTATACTCAGACGACTCACCTACCACCTCGATACAAGAAATCTCTTACCAAAAGAACAATATGGATTTAGGAAAGGACATGGGACAATAGACCAACTCTTATTTTTCACACAAAAGGTAAAAGATGCACAAAACAGAAAACCAACTAGCCACACCATAGCCGCTTTTCTAGACCTTACACAAGCTTTTGATAAAGTATGGAAAAACAAGTTAATTACAAAATTATACAAGCATTTCAAAATTGATGGAAAAGCTATCACTTGGATAAATGATTTCCTTAAAAATAGATACATCAGGGTCAAATATAATGGAACTCTATCTAAAACCTTCAAATTGTACCAAGGATTACCACAAGGATCAGTCCTTAGCCCAACTCTCTTCACCCTATTTATTGCAGGCATAGAAGAAAAAATTTCACATAAAACCAATATTGGACTATTCGCTGATGACATTATTCTATGGAGCAGCAACACTAACTGGAAAAAGGCTGAAAGGGATTTGAACAAGACTCTTTTCCACCTAGAAAAATTTGCTAATAAACATAAATTAGAATTTAACCCCCAAAAATCTGAAACCTGTCTTTTTACTACCGATAAGAAACTATACAAAATAAGACCAAAAATTATTCTGAAAGAACAACAATTGCAATATAATAAACATCCTAAATATCTTGGCTACACCCTGGATCCAGAAATTAACTCCAGTAAACATATTGAAGAAGTTATTAGAAAAGGAAGAGACCGACTAAAAATCCTGAAATATATTTCAGGAAGAGAGTGGGGAGCCGATGCAACCACACTAAAATTAACTTACACATCTCTAATTAGACCTATCCTGGAATATGGATATCAAATCTATGGTACAGCATCTGAAACAAATCTAAAATCACTGGAAAGGATACAACTAAGTGCAGCTAGAATTATTACAGGTCTTCGAAATACCTGCCCTAATGATATTGTACTTTACGAGGCCGACATTATGCCCTTAAAGGATAGAAGAAGCTACAATCTGCCAAAATATATAAACAAAATCAAGAGTTATGGAAACAAACACAGAACTTCCAAGTACATACTTAATTGGGAATCCAATTTAAGACTCAAAAAAGAAGGCCCTCTACACCTGGCCAAAAGAAATGAATTTTTAAAATATAAAGTGGAAAAAAATTATTTAGCAGAAAAAATTTCTCCATGCAAACCACTACAAAATGTTATTTTTAATGCCACTTTAAATGAGCCCACCAACAAACAATACCAAAATCCAGAATACTTAAAACAATTATCATTAGAAATAATTAATAACATTCCTAAAAATGCAATAACTATCTATACCGATGGTAGCAGAGACGAGCTAGGACACACTGGCAGTGGCTGTCTCATCAAAACCACAAATGGCATTGAGAAAATGAACAGAAGAAACCCAGATTTTTGCTCAGTCTTCAGATCAGAACTTATAGCCATCTATGAAGCCTTAAAATCCATCAGAAATACTAATTATCAAGATATCTGGATTCTTACTGATAGTAGAAGTGCCATACAACACTTGAGTCACACAGGGGAACTCAGAGACAAAGTAAGCAGGAACATAATTGGTTATCTCCAAAAACTCTCAAAAACCTCAAAAATTCACCTTCAATGGATACCCTCACACGTTGGCATTGAAGGCAATGAAGCTGCTGATGTGCTAGCGAAAAAAGGCACAAAAGAACCCTTGCCACAGAAAAATAAACTTACTTTTAAAGAAATAGAAACAATAGCCAAAACAAAAATAAACAAGAACTGGAGGATCCCACCTAAGCACAGTTGGTACAGTGGAGTGAACCCAGGAGGAGCTCTGAAGATCAGAAATAGACAGCATCAAACAACACTAACAAGATTTAGAACGGGCCATCTCAAGCCATTGAAGATAGAAAATAATAACAAAATTTATCCCACTTGCCCAAAATGTAGTTTGGTACCTGCAGCTCCAGAACACATTTTGGCTTGCATTAGATGCACTAAACAGGACCTTTGGGAGAGGCCGCTGCTAATCATAAAACAGCTCGAGGAGCATGAACTCATGGAATTCGTGTAATCTTTACACAAGGGGATAAGAAACAACAACAACAACAAAAAATAAATAAATAAATAAATGTAGTAGCTATAGAAAACTTGGACCCATAAGACCCACAGAGTGAGTAACAGCAGTGTAGCCACGTACCTTTCTTTCTGGGTGACCACAAAGCCATCCAGTACCCTCAGGCCCAGGCACCAGTTAACCACAAAGGGGCGGTAGTCAAACCCCCTGGAGCACCTGGTTAAGGAATATCACTGGGAACTGTTAGCCTTGTTTTGAGTGAAACAGAGGGACAGCATTTTATGGCCAAATCAACATTAGAGTAAAGTTTTCAACTAGCAATAATCGCGCCTCGGAAGATCCTCATGGGCTACGATATCGCCTCTGCATTACGATATCAACATTATAGTAGCAGTACCATTATAACTGCCAGATATAATTATCATGTTATATTGGAACATCAATCAGATTCATTTTGGTCTTGTTACCTTGGATTTGATCTGTACTCCATATTGTGCAGTTGAGGACAAAGTAGTTGAATGAAAACAATTTAAAGATCTATAAATGCACTCTTATAATTACTCTAATGATTAGCAGTTGTGAGTAGGCATTGGTGAAACAAAATATCTCTCATGGCGTCTTCTCATAAAGTATGGAAGGTTTTGAGAAATACTATTTGGTCTCAACCCCAATGAATGGAAAACACCTATTTATGCCTCCCAGTGTGAATACAACTCTGATAGAGGGTGGGTCACATCCTGATGGGATGGCTAACACAAAAGCCGAGATAAGCTTCTCACAATGAAGG
Organism: Cordylochernes scorpioides; assembly: GCA_030710605.1. Taxonomy (NCBI): domain Eukaryota; kingdom Metazoa; phylum Arthropoda; class Arachnida; order Pseudoscorpiones; family Chernetidae; genus Cordylochernes; species Cordylochernes scorpioides. Next base: position 55,158,689 of record CP092881.1, read on the forward strand.
AGGACACTTTCTTTGTCCTTGGGGGAGAAATCACTCTTAAAGGAGGAAGAGTCAAATTTATTTGGCCAAGGGCATAGAAGGGAAGAAAGCACTGGCAAACCACTTCTGTATCAAGCACTGATGAGAAATTTATATGGAACAAATTAAAATGATTTCTATAGAATCAGAATTGTGCCAGTCCTTGGTACACGTAAGGAGAGGTTGAAGGGAAGGATACGGGAGCTGTCCAGTCATGGTGACACAGGGGTTGTGGGCGATGGAGAACTGCTCCAGGTAGGTGAGGGCGGAGAGATGGGACACCTGTACACAACACAATCTCTACGTAGACAACTCTCCATGTTCAACACTAGGCCTGGCAATAAATATTTCAGAAGTGAGGAGAAGACAAGTTCACACAAGTTACTTACATTTATTTGACCACCCAATATGGGTCATTCCTTTTCAGATAAGAGAAAGAAAGATAACATCTAACCTATCACAGCAGGCTGCTCTACTGTCCTGGTTTCTTTCTTCCACGGCAAATTGCTGCACTACATGAAGTGCCTATACACTCATGGACAAACTTAAGGAAGTTGCACCTTTTAGCATGTATATTGGGATTCAGACAATAACTCTGAAAGATATTTGATATACAGTGACCTTTATTGAAGACACGAGATAACCAAGTGTGAACAAAATTGCCTCTGTCTCCTTTTTAAAAAAAAATGATGAACAGCAACATCAGACTTTCCACTTCCATAAGTTTTATCTATGGGTGTATTTAACAACCAAATCTTCCCAGTCACATTGAACTCAAAAAAATTGTAGTGTTATTAAACTTTAAAATCTAATCGTTAGATATAATCTAATATGATTTCGCTCCATTTTGAAAGTTACTATGAACAATAAAACCCCTCTATAGTGATCCCCATTGGGAGTGAACTTTCATTTCACAATAGTCATGGTTCGTTATAGTCATAGTTCACTGTATTATAAAATTGTGAATTTTTTCAGGTTCATTATAAGGGATGGGTTGCTATATCCCTGATTTGCTTTAGCCAAGTTTTCTTGCATGTATACAAACACAGGAAAGGAATAAATCAATGCCAATCCTGACAATAATCTAGAAGGAAGATGAAATAAATATTTCAATGATTTATTGGTTAGAAGTTGGTTTGGAGAAACTATAGCTACACATCAACCAATGTTTTATTTAATTCTGGACGTTTCAGTGACTTGCTGTCATTTTCCCTCCTGAATGTAATTCCAGCAAGTCTTTGAAACATTGAGAATTAAATAAATTATTGGTTGATGTGTAGCTATATCTTTCTAAACAATTTGTTGGTTTCAACTTTCTTTTAGAAAGAATATAGTTCTGCATCAGCCAATTTTCAACCTCTTTATTGTTTTCCTGATGTCTCCCCTGCCACCTTTTTCAGGGGAAAGAAAATGAGACATCAATTAAAAATCTCTAATATTGGTTGATGAAACTATATTCTTTCTAAAAGAAACTTCTCATTTTTACTCCTGCAGAAATGCTTGAAGGCTCGGCTAAATAAAAACCTTACAAGAAACTCTATGACTTTGTATAATAACCTTTGATGTTTCTGTCAAACCTGATGTAGTACCTACCTCATTGAGGTCAGCCAGGCTGTTGTGGGACAGGGAGAGGGTGACCAGGGAACTGGGGAGGTAGGAGTCTGCGTGGCTTATACTGGAGATCTTGTTGTGGCTCAGGTGGAGAGTCTGCTCACACACATCCATATTTCATCCCAAGATAGCTTGAATGATGAAATAGGGATTCACCACACAGTCCTTATTGAGAAAATAACCCTCCTCATAACCACAATGCTGTTGTTTTTCTTAGATAAGAAGTAAATGTGCAACTTATTGGTGTGTTCCAGTGAAAACACTAAGTACAGTGGGAGAGCTATCAATTAATACCCTGATGGAAGCTGGATCATCCCAAATGTCTCATTGTTCTCCTCATATATTTTTGTGACCGTGCCAAATTTTCATACAATTACTCATGTACCTGGGTATATAAGAATTTCAACTTTATTTTAAAGTGAAGTTTGTTGTTTCACCACTCTTAACTGCTCCTTTCCATTTTTAAACTTCAGACTCCCCCCAGTTTTTTTTTTTTTTAATACAGGGGAACCTTATTATAAAAGAAACTTGTTTATAACCTCATTATTCTGAAAAAAGTTCTAAATCCAATTTTTTCAAAATAAGGCACACAATTTTAATTATAAATCAGAATCACACATAAGGTAACAAGACCACATTCAAATAAAGAAATTATCGGTGACATTTAAGTAATAATACCATGATCCAAACATTATTTATTTGTTACCTTCTCATTACAATTGTTTTAAAGGTTACACCAACATCTTGGTCCCCAGTGATGTAGTGAGGTAGTTTAGTATTGGACATCTTAGAATTTCTCTAGTTGACACATGTCCTTACACAAGAAGTGATAACTAAAGCTTTATATATACCACCACAAAGATACAACCACTGATCAAGTAAAGGAATCCCACCTGAAGACGGGAGAGATGAGAGATATCAACCAGCGATGAGATGAGGTTTCGAGACAGGTCCAGGGTGACTAGATTTGGGCAGTGTTGCAGGTTTTGGATTGCCTACCACACACAAACGGACAATTGATAAATCTGTGCCATGGGAAGGATATCGATTCCAATAGTGGAACAGTTGTTACCTTGATCTTATTGCCAGAGAGGTTGAGGGTCGTCAGGTGAACCAGCTCCTTCAGGCCTGGACACAGGCAGACTGGTTAGATACAGTTCTGGCAGTGCTCAGCTACTTCTCAGACATATAGAGGATGCAACACAAGCTATAGTTGATTTTGTGGCCTGAATGGGAGTTTCCCAGGGAATCTTCAGGCAATCTCTACATATCACCTTCAAGCCCCACAATTTATACACATCACCTCCAAGTCCTCAGGGGTAAATGAGACAAATTCTGAAAGAGTCATCCAATTCTGTATGCACAAAGGTAACAACATAAAGAAAACATAAAATAAATTTTGAAGAAAAGACAATAAAAAGATGCTACATTGAGACAGGTAATATAAAAACCAAAAGTATTTTGTACACACACAAGAGTAATATAAAAAAAAATATGGCCTTATAAAAGTTGCACAGTATACAGGATCTTCAAAGAAATGGCACTCTCAGTACTGCAATAATAAAATAATAATAGAGTGACCACACCAACAATCTCCACTCACCCTCGATACAAACAAGCTCGTTGTTAGAAAGGTTCAAGACTTCTAGATGTTGGAGCCGGGCCACTCCGTACATCCGGATCACTCTGTTGCTCTCTGCAGACAACTGCTCACACAATAGGACAAAATATAGATGTGATTTTTTAGCTATAGGCTTGATAGTGCTACTCTTTCATTGTGGTGCACTTGCAATAAAGCTGTGTATACATAGGGAGTGAGCTTATATATAAACCCACATTAAAGGACTCCATTATAGTCAAATAAACAGCATTGGTGAACACAACTGTTGGTAAACAAAATACCTAAAACTGCGAAGAATTACCAGCTGACCACCCAATAGACAGAGATGCATAACTTTGATTACTTTTGTTTCCTAAAGAAGTGTTTGGTGCCTTGATGGGTTGTTAACCTATAGGCTGATGGGAGTCAACAGCCCAAAATACAAGGAATTGAATGAAACAGTATTTAAAAATCATGTAGTTGATATTTATCCATATAGATGGTATTTTACCATCTTCAATGTTCCATTTGGGTATAAGCCACAGGGTATAAGCCTTTTTTTAAATACTCTCAATGTTATTATACTCCAACAACATTTTAATTCTTTTTTTTTTGGTTGAAAGATGGCACTTCTTTATAAAAATACAGTAGAACCTCATTGATTCAACTAACTATAATTCATCACTTATTTTTATTCAAATCCCAATCAGCATATTTAATATAACCCCAACTTCAACTCAACCAAAAATTCAGATACTGAAGATTAGAATACTGTCACTGAAACGTCACACGCTATTAATTTATTTGGTCTTATTACCTTGTAGTTCAGATCCCTCAGTGTGTGTAAATAAGGAGTTGTTAGTTTATAAGTGGTGTAGGTATATGTGTCATAATGTGTACTATGTGACAAGTCAAAAAATACCTCCACTTTCTCCTTTTTTTTTTTTTTTGCTTATCCCTAGTACACGTGGTACAGGCCATGATAATCATGGTGGGTAGTTAGCGAATGCTTTTACTGTAAGCGCAACACATGTCTACACATGTGAAAAGCAGTTCGACTTTGCACTTACAAATGTGCCAGAGCCCCGTTTGGTTACTTGCACTCGCTGGTGGGGTTGGACTTTTGCAAGAATCAGGGGGCCATTGGAGCATTTTTTTTTTTTAAACAGAAAAAAAGTGTCCAATGCGGGAATCGAACCCGAGTCCTAGTGGTCGAAAACCAAATGGTTTAACCAGCCTTCCACCGAACCCCGCCCACTTTCTCCTGTACAAGTAATATGTGGGTCACCTGCCCTTTATGAAAGTTTCTGAATAACAATCCCAGTTAACTGAAGGATATTATGGGAACAAGAAAAGACATTTTTGCAGGCATATTTATATGATTAAATATCCAGTTCAACTTTTATTTCCAATGTTTCTGTGACCCACCCTTTTCAAGGAAACCTAACCAAAGGGAAATGAGTATTTATAGCTACGTGAAGACAACACATGTTACTATATTCCCCCCACTCTATAAATTTATTCACAAACATAGCTATCTGAGCTACTTAAAGTAGTAGAAAAACTATCTAGTCATATGCTTTTCTGCTAAAATAAAAGTTAGCTCATTTTTAGGCCATTTTTTTAGTTTGTTGTAACCCAAGGAAGGAATGATACATTTTTATGTTATAGATATGTAGAGTAGTTCAGAGAATGAAGTCAGAGTTTTGTAGCAGGAATCCTGCCTTAGTTTATATGCACTAATGGCAGATGTAAGAAGCAATGATGGGCATGTAATGAAAACTCCATATCGATGATAACACACAATTAGGATTTTAAATCAGAGAACTACAAGGTAATAAGAACAATTACAAATAAACTAATGGTATATTTTCAGAGAAAGTTATTTTCTTTTTATCTGCCATTTTGTTTACACACTTGATAACAGTACTATTTAAGAATGCTGTGAATTTTTCTAATTTAATCTTTTGTCTGAAGATGGTAAAAATGCTGTTACTGAAACATCACACACTATTAATTTATTTGGTCTTATTACCTTGTGAAGCTCCATATTATAAATGAAGAAACATTCAAGTTAGAAGAAAGAAGGCTATAACAAGAATGAACCCTTCCATGATCCATCTAATGACTGACTGACTGACCCCGTTTGTTAAATTAAAAATAACCTCTTCCTATATAGAATCCAATCTTTCCAATGGACAACTACCTCCAGGAATGTCTATCATGCTTTTGGGGTGATTTCCCTTTGGAGGTTCTACTAATTGTACCAGATTGATTGTATTTCTCACAACCAAAACTTGGTAGTGGGTGGATATATGGAAATATAACTGTACAAAAAATGGTAAAACAAGATGCTCAGTAAAACCTCTTTGGAAAAGATACCTAGTAGTTTCCTTTAGTTAGAGGCATCCTCTTACAAGAAAGTTGCAAACTAGTAAAAATGGCAATTTTGAAAACTGTTCTTTGAAGAGATGTGTCCCCAAGCAAAAAGTTTCCTCTCATGGAGGTTCTATATACTGTATATATAATTATACAAGAGGACATCCATATGGACAAGGCACCTCAGTTGGCTGGTATTGTGATCAGGGTGCACGGACCGATCTGATCTGCTCCATGGACAAGACACCACCACCACCACAATACAACCAAATAAAGGTTCCAATTATTCATGGGGAACTAAGAATGTTCTTTCATTAAAGATGTTATATATCAACTCTCAGTCAAAAGCCAATTCACAGAGAGATGGTACTTGGCCAGGTTACAGTAAAGTTCCAAGAATGGACGTACAGATTTGAGGTCGGGGAAGGAATCCCCCAGGTTCTCCAACTTGGTGAGGTCATTGTTATCCAAGATGAGGGTGTGGACTCCGGCTCCATTCCTCTTCTCCACTCTCTTCAGCTCCTTCTTTGACAGGTCCAGGATGGACACGTCTGTAACCACACCACTGTCTAACCAATGGCCTTTATATACCAGACTTCTTTGGGGACACACATGCTCCTCTATATACACTAGCCCCTTCAACTAAATTATTTAGGAAGAAAGTAAGCTGATAATTGAAAAGTAACTTCTCTAAAACTTCGGAATCTATTAGCAACGCCTGAAAACTGTCATAAGATGGTGGGGATCAAGGAATAACATTAATTGATAAACTTATTTATTTATTATTATGGCAAGAAATATAAATTAGAACAACCACCAATGAACACCTATATAAAAATGACATTGGAGTTTTTGATAGAGAGGTTCTATCATATTCATGATGCTATTGTTCGAAGATAGGCCTTTTAGGTAATTATTAACTCCGCCTTTGCCGGTCCCAAGCCCGGATGAAAAAGGAGGAGGGGGAGCAGTAACAAGCTCGCTAAAAAACCTGGGCTCAGCTGGCCCGGCTGATAGTACCCTGTAAGGGCTCCTGATCCAGGGATACAGGATGAGCAGCGTCTGTACTCCATGTTAGGAGCGGCTGCACATGGCGTCTGTTCCTCATGTCAGAGGCGGCCATTTCTCTTGGAGCTAAGTCGGCCTGCCACTGAGTAGTGCTCCCAGTCTAAATGACAAAGGCAGACTCATTTTACTTTACCCAATCATGATGGTAGTCAAATCTCCCCACTATGCTGCATCGGCCGTCGCGCAGAATAATCAGGGCCGCGTCTGGAGTTTAGGCAGAGGGCTTCATTCGAAAAATTCTCTACAGTCTCCCAATGCCAAATTGAATGTTCTTCAATGCAACATCAATGGAATATCTACTAATAAGAGCAAGGTTAAACTGGACGAGATATTATCACTGGCAGATTCCAAAAGTGCTAACATCATTTGTCTGCAAGAAACCAAGCTTAAGCCCAACCACCTTTTTAAGGTAAAGGGCTTCAAAATACTGAGAAAAGACAGACCTTCAGCAGATGGAGGAGGAGAGCTCCTGAACCTCATCAAAGACCTTTCTTTTGAAGAAATTGACACTCCTTCAACAACCCAAACTCAACTACAGGCCTTCAAAATACACCTACCCAATCAGAGACCCCTAACAATTGTGAATACTTATCACCCACCCCAAAAACCAGGCCCAGAACTAGACTTAATTGCTCACCTACTTGATCCCAATATACTCATCCTTGGAGACTTTAACAGCAAGCATCAATCTTGGGGCTGTCCCCTCAAAAACACTGAGGGCTCTATCCTCAGCACCTTCATTGATGACAACAACCTCACAATTGTGTCCCATGGTCCTACCTACATCTCTCACTCCTATGGAACTCCGCAAACACTAGATATCACCATCACCTCTCCATCTATGCAACAGTTCATAAAAAACAACACCCTGAAAAGCATTGGAAGCGACCATCTTCCTTTGCTAACAGAAATCTCCACCTCCACCTCCCTCCCAAAATCTTCACAAAGACTTTTCTGGAACTATAAGAAAGCCTCCTGGAATTCATTTGAAACATTGTTAGATAGTCTTCTCAGCAAAATCCCACTAAATTCTTCTTTGGAAGACAGGTGGAAGAACTGGAAGTCTGCAGTCCTAATTTCTGCCAAACAAAATATCCCCAGAGGAAACAGAAAATTCTACATTCTTGGATACAGAGAGGTACTAGATCTTTTGAAAGATGAAATAGAAGATAGGAACCAAGTTTACCAAGACCTCATTGAGAACAACACCCTCCTCATCAGAGATTACAATCACCTTGCTGCAAAAATTAAGCTTAAGGCCGACCAAATCAAACAGAATAAGTGGATTGAACTCTGCTCTTCAATTGACCCAAAAACCAGCGACACGAAACTATGGAGACTACTACATGCCCTCAATCAGGACACTCCATCTCACAGCACAGCTCAAATACCTTCAAGGATAATTCTGGAAATCCCCTCACAGATAAATACAGCATAGCAAATCATTTTGCCCACCATTACAGGTCCACCACAAAACTCAATTTTAATTTACAGGATAAAATAATAGTTAGAAAATCTAGGCTCACCAGAAACCTTGCAAAATCCAAACCCAGCCACAACATTTTCAGTAAACCTTTTCAAGAGCATGAACTGGACGAAACTTTAAGTCATCTTGACCCTACAAAAGCTCCTGGTCCAGACAACATCACTGGACCCATGTTAAAAAACCTCAGTTCCCATGCCAAACTAAAACTCTTAAACATTTTCAATTACATATAAACTTATAAATGACTGCGGCGTATAATTATAAAGCTATACAACCAGTTTAACCGCATAAGTTTCTTTTATTTATGAAAAATCATTTTTAATTTCAAAGAGAAATAATTTAATATTTCTAACTTTTGGATGACGTATGAAAAGGTTGAATATATGAAGAGTGATGGTCTATATATGAATGGATGACGTATGGAGGGTGAAAAATATGAAGAGTAATGGCCAACGAAAAAATAAAGTTTTGAAAGTCAAATAAAGTCAATTACAGTTGGAGCTCGTCTACCCTCCCTAAAGAGTGGAAACATGCCACAATTATACCCATCCATAAACCAGGCAAGCCTGAGAACCACCCAACCAACTACAGACCTATCTCTCTGACCTCTATTCCCTGCAAAATCATGGAACACATGATTCTCAATAGGTTAACTTTTTATCTTAACCTCAACAACCTACTAGACCCTCATCAAAGAGCTTTTAAAAAATATCAAAGCACAGAAGACTCAATCTTTTACTTCGTTCAACAAATCCAGGACAGCTTCCATCATAAATCTACAAAATCTACTATAGCAGCCTTCATCGACCTTTCCCAAGCCTTCGACAGAGTCTGGAAGAAAAAGCTAATTTTCAAACTCAATGAACTTGGAATAGAGGGAAGTATGCTGAGTTGGATCAGCAATTTTCTATCCAAACACACCATACAGGTTAACTTCAACAACATCAAATCAAAAACCCCTCATATTTACCAAGGTCTACCCCAAGGATCAATCCTAAGCCCTATTCCCTTCAATATTTACCTAAATGATGTACACACTTTTATCAAACCACCAGCTAAAATTGCCCTTTACGCAGATGACATAATCATCTGGGTCTCCAAAAACAACCTCTCCGATGCAGAACACTCTCTGAATAAAGCCATGAAAGGTCTGCAAAAGGTAACTCAGAAACTAAAATTATCCATCAACATCAGCAAATCTGAAATCGGCCTCTTCACCATCAACAACCACCTTCGCCACTGGACCCCAAATATTTTCTTAAATAATTCAAAACTTCAATATTCATATTCCCCAAGATATCTTGGTGTCACACTCGACCCTGCGCTCACTTTTAAAAAACATATTGACACCATGATAAGCAAAGCCAAAAATAGGCTCAAAATCCTGAAAAAAATATCAGGCTTAAACTGGGGTGCAAATGCCAATATCTTACGCACAACGTGCCTTGCACTCGTAAGACCTATTTTGGAATATGCTACACCAACCTGGATCAATGCAAGTAAAACTAACCTATCCAAAATAGACAGAATCCAAGCAAGCGCAGCTAAAATCATCAGCGGGCTTCGAGGATCCTGTCCAAATCGCATTGCTGAACTCGAATCCAACCTTCTTCCCCTGCACCTAAGGAGAAAAATCTGCCTTTCAAAATTTATAACAAAAAAGATTAACTCTCCAAAAGAACATCTTACAGGAAAATTTATTAGAAATTGGGTCCCAAACCAAAGATTAAAACGCCCCACTCCTCTCAACCTGGCTCACAACTCTAATCTTTTAGACATCCCAATTAATCCCAAACACAGAACTTCCTATCCCCCACACAAAACTCGCAACAAACTTATCTGTTTCTCTCATCTACCAGCCAATCCCCACAAACATGAAACTCAGCCAGAATTAGGTAAAGCTCTTGGCCTCCAAATCATTGAGGAAAATAGCTCTCTCTTCGAAATCACAATTTACACTAATGGTACCCAACTTGAAACTGGACTGTCTGGCAGTGGAATTGCTATCTACAAAGATACTGGAAAAAATCTCCCTCTCCCACCCTAGACACCTTTCAGTTTATAAATCGGAACTCTCTGCAATAGATATGGCTCTAAAAGACATCAACATCAACTCGCCAAGCAAAATAATATTCTACTCCGACTCAAGAGCAGCCATTTATACCCTTCAAAGCTGCTTCTCCAGTCAAGAACCTCTCCTCAAGAGCATTGCTAAGTCTGTAAACCAACTCCCAGCCAACAGCTCAGTCACAGTGCAATGGCTTCCAGCTCACGTTGAAATTCCTGGTAATGAGCTGGCAGACTCTCTGGCAAAGGCTGGAGCTCTTGGCCTACCTGAAGCAAGAGAATCTACCACCCAACTAGACGAAAGAGACCTCCTCTGTACCATCAAAACCCAATGCCTGCAGGAATGGAAATCTGATGCTGCACATGACTGGTACAGAGCAGGAGGGACAAGCACCGGTTCTGTCCTCCCAAGAGAACAACAGTCTTTGATTTCCAGACTTAAGTCTGGTCATCTACGGACAATGACTTTCCAGAATGGTTGCAGGGTCTTCCCACTATGTACTACGAGGTGTGTTCAAAAAGTATCGCGAATTTTGAATTTTCGTGGGTTACGTATATTCGAATTTCGATCATTTTGTGGCTTTATGTTGGTACTCATGTCTCTCACTTATGCCGACAAATTCGGCCATTTTGAATGTTCACTTAATTGTTGACAGCTGCTTTGCTTGCAGGTGTTTTGGATCGTCTTCGATTTTTACCTATTAAAAAAAATGGATCGAAGAACCTGAATCAAATTTTGTGTGAAAAACAAAATTAAGTGCGCGGATGCATTCCGAATGTTGACTGTGGCATACGGAGAAGCTACCTTGGACCGAAGCAACGACCCAAATTTGCTCCAGAGGGTCATAACTGGTGACGAAGCGTGGGTTTATGGTTATGACGTGGAAACCAAAGCTCAATCATCTCAATGGAAGCTGCCGCACGAACCAAGACCGAAAAAAGCGCGCCAAGTTCGGTCGAATGTGAAAGTTTTGCTGACAGTTTTCTTCGATTGCAGGGGCGTGGTGCATCATGAGTTCTTGCCACAGGGTAGAACGGTCAATAAGGAATATTACCTGCAAGTTATGCGCAATTTGCGCGAAGCAATCCGCCAGAAACGCCCAGATTTGTGGAAGAAACATCGTTGCTTGTGCGCGACATTTTGGCCAAAAACAACACACTAATGATGCCGCAGCCACTGTATTCCCCAGATCTGGCCCCCTGTGACTTTTTCTTGTTCCCTAAACTGAAGAGGCCCATGAAAGGACGACGTTACGCTACGCTTGACGAGATAAAGACGGAATCGAAGGAGGAGCTGAAAAAGATTTTAAAAAATGATTTTTTGAAGTGCTTCGAAGATTGGAAAAAACCGTTGGCACAAGTGTATATTATTTCATGGGGATTACTTTGAAGGGGACAAAATAGGTATTCATGAATAAATAAATAATTTTTGAAAAAACACAAAAGTCGCGATACTTTTTGAACACACCTTGTAAGTGCAATTCTCAGCCTGCAACCCAAGACATATTATTGACTGTATTGACTCGTCCATTGATGAGCTCTACTCTTCCCCGGCAGACACCATCAAAAGTCTCAAGCTTTACAAGCTTGATATCTTAGTGTGATTGAGTGGAGATAAGAAAGAAGAAGGTAATTATTAAAGTTTGGAAATAGAGTGCAAATGTATTGGTAATAAAATCATTTAATTTTTTTTTTAGCTATGAATGCACCGAGCTAAAGAAATTTATCACACTAAAAAGATTTATCCCTTTAAAATGCTTTTGTGACCCAACCAAAAAAATTTGGGACTAAATCTGGGGTATATGTGCAAATCCAAAGATTGAGCAGGGTAGACGACCAAACAGTATAGCATTGTCTTATTGATGAAGAGACTTCTTTGTCTTTTTTAATGTTTTGTCTTAATTTGGGTTTCTTCCAAAATATCAGAATATTATGCTCTGCTATTTATATTAACCTTTGGTAATGTGAAATTCCAATAGACATCTTTGTTTATATCAACTCTCTTGTAAAATTGTTTAAGCCAGTACAACCTTATTTGGCAGTGCATTAGCAATGGGGCAATTAGGGCATTAGCAATCAGAAATCTCCTGATCATGCAACTGAAAGTGTACTGTACCTCAATGACTAACCAAAAAGGCTTCCTGAAGGAATCAATGAAAGCCAATTTAAGCTCATTGGAACACAAAACTGAAGAGAAAACTTGAAATTGAATGAGATTATGTGGTAATATTTAGACATCTCCAGATCACACAAATAAAAGTTGCTGATGGTTGCCACATCTGTTAGAATAAATTACAACCATTGATTTTTCTTATTCAAGAATAAATGTCTTCTTTTTTTTACAATTATATTGTAACAATTGTATCTGTCTGGGTACCAAAAATCCATACAAGAGAAAATTGAAGAGGATTTTAAAATTTAACTTGGGAAAGGTTAAACCTTTAAAATGTAGAGAGAGATTTCTCTATCTTGATATAGGATAAGAGACTCTCCCTTATTTCAAGGTAACACCAACACTGTTGCGGAACTCTGCCTTTGCCGGTCCCAAGCCCGGATGAAAAAGGAGGGAGAGCAGTAACAAGCTCACTAAAAAACCTGGGTTCAGCTGGCCCAGCTGATAGTAACCTGTAAGGGGTCCTAATCCAGGGATATAGGATGAGCAGCATTTGTACTCCATGTTAGGAGCGGCTTGCACATGGTTTCTGTTCCTCATGTCAGAAGCGGCCATTTCTTTTGGAGCTAAGTCAGCTTGCCACTGAGTAGTGCTCCCAGTCTTAATGACAAAGGCAGACGCATTCTACTTCACTCAGTGCCCTAATATGATTGAGTGGAGATAAGAAAGAAGAAGAAGAGACCAACACTGTTGTTCTCCAACACAGAAATCAGCTATTTGCTTTAACCGAACATTAAAACATGGCCACTCAGATCAATTGGAAGCGAATAAGAGCACAAAGCTTTATGGACAATAAATATTCTCATCTTGTATAATGGGACAAGTAAAGAAACACAAGAAAGCAAACTTCCACACTCATGTTTCACCCAGTTCTATACCCGCATGGGACTTATCTTTGGTAATAGCACTGGCCATAATAACCATGGTGGGGCTTGCACTCTTGGTTATACATGTAGTAAGCTGTCAGACAAAACTTCCATCTGGTTTATTCCACTCACTGGCTTGTGTGTGACAATCAGTAAGACATCCGGGAGCATCATCTCATGTTAAATAACTATTTCCTTTTGTACTCTATCTGGTGTCACACATAATTAATTACCTTGTCCACTTTATAGATTGAAAGAAAAAAAAAAAAAGCGGCATGTACCTGCTTCCTTCTGTAGATCTGCTTCTACTCCCATCTTGGGTGGAGAGGGGGCTGGGGGCTTCTCTACAAACACAACATCAGTCAGTTGGAGCCTGGAGGGAGGGATACTGGGTGGGGGGTAGATGAGTGAGGTGGGAGGAGATAGATAGAAAGAAAGTGCCTACCCCAGGTGTCTAAAGTCTTTGACCTAGAGTTGGTGGAAAACTTGGAGGTGCGTTTCATGATTTGGCTAAGGGGGGAAAGAGAAGGTGAAGAGAAGGAAGAAGAAGAGATCAATCTGGAACATGCGGAGGTTGGTCCCTTCCTTTACACAACAGATCCTGGGCAGGGTACAATGGGCTCTACCTGAATTTGATTCCTCATTTCCATGAAATCAGACAAACTTTAAAACTAATTTGAGTCAAAATTCAATCCATTGAATATATTTATATAAAAAAGGGTGTACTTGGATCTAGGTAACAAATACAGGTATTCCCTTATTCATTAAAAACTAATGTGTTTAGACCACAAATCTTTTCACATTTTAAAAAATACATCAAATGAGTGAAGATTCAAAATCAATGATTCAATACACATATTAAAGCGAAGTGTTTCTTTAATACAATCTGTGTAGCTACACTTTCAAGATAAAAGCCCTTGAATGCTACCAAAGCTCTTTTGTACCATCGCGTATTGTTTCCAGACCTGGGCCTTTAGCCTGAAAGCTAGTCAAGCATTAAAGAAATCCATTGCTTTAAAATGTGAAAATTGAATCATTGATTTTGAATCTTCACTCTCTCTCTTGAGAGAGAGAGATACAACTTAAATTATAATTCAATCGAAAATTGATACTTTAGTTGAAAATACCATTTTAACCAAATTAAAGCTTCTTTTATTAATAATAAAGTATAATAAAAGCCATTTGAATATATTTGTTAGATTTAATTAAGAAATTATTTCAAAGAGGATGTTTGCAAGAGTTTGTGCATTGAAATATCATGAAGGCAGAATGGCTCCCAATAATCAGTTTAAATTTTGAAATTAAGCTTGAAGTATTTTTGACTTGCTGGTTACTGTCAGTCCACCATACATTCAGAGCATAGTGTCAAATAAAAGTATCTTGAGTTACAGATACTAGGATGAGAAGATCAAGCAGTAAAATGACCAAATTGACATCTCCTCCAATGAACAATTTAGAGAAAAAAGTGCCATCTATTGGAATAAATCTCAACTAAACACTGATTTATTCCTAACTATTGGGCAAGACCTTATCTTGATCAATTAAGAAATGCCAACACTGTGTGCATTTAAGGCTGTTTGCCCTCGTCAGCATGACCTTTGGACAGCTTGAATGATTGACGAGATATATCTCTGACAGGCATCTACAGCCTGAAATGCTTTTCTTATCAATAAAAAATGCCAAAAGACTGGAATAAACTTGAATCAAAAGTTTAGTGATATATTTACTCCAATAGATTGTTCATTTGGATGGTCAGGATGGGCCTATTTTTAGTCATTATTTTTATATAATTAGGATTTTTAAAAATTAAAATGAAGCATGCAAGTGGGGTGCATTGCAATATGTGCATAATGTAATATGGGAAGGAACTAAACATAAGATAACACGACCACATTCAAATGAATAAATTGTGGGTGACATTTCGATGTGACAGCGTTCTTACCATCTTCAGACAAAAGTACTGAAGGAGAAAAAATATCACAGCATGTTTTTAAATAGCTGATACTGTTATCAGTTGTGTAAACAAGAATAAATAAAATTAGATTACTGATAGGAATAAAACAAACTATTTTCTAAGAACCCTAAAATGTGATTTATAAAAATAGAAATCCAAAACTATTATAGACGCATAGGATTCTTTTAAAAATAAAACAATTTCTACTGCCCTTACTGCAATGGAAAAATTTTATAGTTTTGAATTTTCATAACATATGGCACGCTAATGCATCATAAAAGTATAGGTGGAAAAAAAAAAAGATATAATTGAAAAAGTATTTCTGTAAACGTCATTAATATTTCTTCTTTCCTCCATTCTGTTAATTGTGGCATATTTCTTTTTAAAATAAAAGGCTTCTTTAAAATGTCTTTTTTGAAAATTCTGTGTTCTTGAGTTTGTGAATGTATTGCGAAATAGAGTTACATGGTTTCCATGCAATTTTTATTTTTTCTAATATATATTTTAATATATTGGTAAAATAATGTTTTTGAAAACTTTTGGTTTATAAATGGGTTTGGCTTTCCTGGTTTTTAGGTACTTTATTAGAATTTTAATTAAAGCCTTATATTTTGGTTCATGTCTTCAATTTGGCTATCAATCAATTTTCCATTCTTGTGTACACACACAACTGCTGAAAATACAAGCTATTTAAAAAGCATTCTGTATTATATTTTTGTTCATTCACAGTACTTTTGTCTGAAGATGGTAACAAGGCTGTTACCATAGCGCTTCACGCACAATTTATCAATTTGGATCTGTTACCTTAGGTTTCTAATCTATAATCCAAAACTTATGAGAAGTGCTATTTCATAAATTAAATAATACAACAGAGGTTTCTAGAGATGAGTTTCTTTTCATTTTATTAATGCAAACTTTCAGGCATCTCTGCCCAGGAGTGCGTAAAACTAATAATAAACGCTGTTAGATACAAAGTATTCTATATACAGTTACGAGTGTCATTCCTCATCGGCCTCTGTCACCGTTTGCTTTTTTTTTTGGAATGGCGCCCTCCTATTGGTTGGCTACGATCACGCCACCTTTGCCCCCCCCCCCTCATGCCTCCCCCACTCGCTCTTTCGTTTTTGTAACTATTGGTTTCGAGCGGGTCGCTCTTTAAATAAATGCATATATTAGTTAATAACTAAATGGAATCCTCTCTTTCCTTTTCCCAGTATGAGACGCCTACGGAAGCCAACAGTACATAGACAGATAAAGCACATAGGCTATAGTTATTCACTAATATATGCATTTATTAAAGGCGCCAAATTTATAATTGTAACAAATAGTATTTGAATCAAAACATTCAATTGGGTAAAACACGGGCGTTGCTCGGGTCATTCGGCTAGTTATATATATATATAAGGTTAGATTTTTCGTATTGCTTGATGTTAGAATATTTTTTATTCACATACTTTGTATTTACATATTGACTAGTTTATTTTAGGAATTATCATATTGAGACTGAAATTTGATTTATTATTTTGAATTTATGTTTCATATTTTATATATATAATACAATCTATTGGTATTATCAGGATACATCATGTTGTAAATTTCTGGGGCAAGTTGATTTTTCTATCGATGCTATATTATTATTGGTTTTATGTACTCCTGTAAAAGGGCAGAGAAAGCTTGAGATTACATTGATAAAATGAAAAAAAAAAACACATCTCCAGAAACCTGTTGTATAATTTATATCCAGGAGATTTAAATCTATTGATAAGAAATACTATTTTGCTTTATACATTTAATATTTCAGTAGATTTTTATAACAGCAACAAAAAAATATATATAAACATTTGAATAGAAATAGATTTCTTATTTTTTAAAAATATATATACACAATAGAACCTTCCTGTAAAGGACACATTTGCAGAGCCAAAGTGTCCTTTAGGGAGAGGTGTCCTCTTACCGGAGAATTTCTAAATAGCAAAAATGGTAATTTTGCAAATATAAAAACTGCCCTTTGTAGAGGTATCCTCTAATGCAAATGTCCTCTCATGAAGGTTCTACTGCATATAAATATAAAATAATATTTACATATACTGCCACAATGGTTAATACCCCTATAAGTAAACAATTGGAGAAGATTTAAAATTCAGATCTCAAACTTGTATCTAGGCGGGGTACATATGTATATATGGCGGAGTACATAACAAGTTAGTGGTAATAAAACCAAATCCAAATGAGTAAATAGTGTGCAAAATTTCTGTAACAGTGTTGTTACCATCAACAAACAAAAGTACAGAATGAGGAAAATATCACAGCATGTTTTTAAATAGTACTGTTATAGTTGTGCGAGAGCAGATGAGAAATTCTTATTTCTTCTTATCTGCTATTTTGTTTACACAAATGATAATGGTACTATTTAAAAACATTAATTATAAGGCATCTAGATATAAGAAATGAAACCAAGAATATTACATATAATACAAACTTCTACTGTCTTTACTGCGATGAAAAGTATTATTTTATTTGAAAAGAAACATTTGTGCCTTAATGGTTTAATTTCTTATATTTAAAAACATGCTGTGTGATATTTTCTTTTCATTCAGTAGTTTTATCAGATGATAATAACAACACTGAAACGTCACACATTTATTAGGATTATTTACCTTGTTTCCATTCCAGATTGTATCTAATCAAGATAGTAGCTTTAATATATTTTAAAAGTATCATTTCAGGCTCAATTCCCCCAGAACCAAATAGAAAAATGACATTTTTCTGAAATAGGAGGCTGCAATATAGAGAAAGCAAAAAATTGTAAAGAAATAAAATATTTAAAAAGTTCACTAATGGGGGGTCGGTGGAAGGCTGGTTAAACCGTTTGGTTTTCGACCACTACGACCCGGGTTCGATTCCCGCATTGGACACTTTTTTTCTGTTTGAAAAAAGGGGCTCTGGCACATTTGTAAGTGCAAAGTCAAACTGCTTTCACATGTGTAGACATGTGGTGCGCTTACAGTAAAAAGCAGTCGCTAACTACCCACCATGATTATCATGGCCTGTACCATGTGTACTAGGGATAAGCAAAAAAAAACTAATGGGTGATGCTTTGATATTGTTACAGTTGATCTCTCCCAGAGGTGGTCTCTTACCAGAGACACTCTTTCAATTGAAAGGCTCCTTGTGACCTGAAAGTCTGATATCTACCTCCAAAAGAGACCAGGTCTGGAATAGTTCCAGTTACTACTGGAGTAGTTACTGTACCATCAGATGATACAATAGAGCCATGCTATCCCCGACACATATTTGACAGGGTTTGTGGCTCCCAACAACATTTTGCTACAATGGTGACATTTTCACTAGTTTGGAGAACTCTTGCTATAGCCCAATACAAAGATCACAATAAATAGCTGCTACATGGGGAAAAAAAGTGTGTAGCAATTATTTTTTAAAAAATGTTTGATGAATGTGGAAGAAATTTCATAGAAGAGAAATAGGTGAAGACAATTTTGGGAAAATGGCTTGTGATTTAGAAGCTGTGAAAAACATATTTTCCCTAACCCATGATAATGTTGCTGTAAGTACCTATTTACTTTTTACTTTAGATAAATATAATTTTTTTTTTTTTTTTGCTTATCCCTAGTATACGTGGTACAGGCCATGATAATCATGGTGGGTAGTTAGCGACTGCTTTTTACTGTAAGCGCACCACATGTCTACACATGTGAAAAGCAGTTCGACTTTGCACTTACAAATGCCAGAGCCCCATTTGGTTACTTGCACTCGCTGGTGGGGTTGGACTTTTGCAAGAATCGGGGGCCATTGGAGCATTTTTTTTTTTTTTTAACAGAAAAAAGTGTCCAATGCGGGAATCGAACCTGGGTCCTAGTGGTCGAAAACCAAACGGTTTAACCAGCCTTCCACCGACCCCCGATAAATATAATGAAGATTGGCAATGTGTATAGTACACAAACAATTTCAAACTGCAAGAAATAATTATTCCAAGCAGTCTCCAGCCTAGATGAGGAGCAATTTCAATGTTTTCCTAGAAACTACTAAAATAGTACAGTAGAACCTCCCTACACCTCTCTACAAAGGACAGTTTTCATTTGAAAAATTACCATTTTTAATATTTAGCAACTCTCTGGTAATAGGACACCTCTCCCTAAAGGACACTTTGACTCTTCAATTAGGTGTCCTTTACAGGGAGGTTCTACTGTACTAACACTGGTGGAATCTGTTCATATGGTTCAAAGAGGAACAAAGGAAATCAGGATGGAAAATTGGAGATCACGCATTCAACAAATACCATATTGTGAACAAATACACTCATGGGCAACACTTATGTTGTACCTTTTAGCATGTATTCAGAGATTCAGATATAATATATATAATAACTCTGAAATATATTTGATACACAGTGGCCTTTATTGAAGACACATGAGATTAACAAGTGTGAACAAAATTGCCTGTCTCCTTTAAAAAACACAACATCAAAGACTTGTCAATGAGTGTAACTTTTATAGTTTTTATCATTATAAACAAGAATACATACAATCATTATTCACATTATAACAGCCCCTTTTATAACAGAAATTGAAAATAACATCATAATTCTAAGGTCCAAAGGAGAAAATATATTTTTAAAGTATACACAGAACAAATTTTTTATTAGTATTCAGTTTTAAAATAAGAAAACTTGATTGTCAACATTCTCAATATTAATCAAGTAAATATAATATCATTTTTTAAAAATATAAATAGAAATGATTTTAAACTATGAATTTAATGTTATATTTACTCTCTCTCTCCATTTTAAAAAGGTAAATTAAAGAAAATTGTTGTAAATATTGGTGTTTCAGGCTGAAGTGCAAAATTTGAAAATAAAGTGCAACCAAAAACTTTTTAATTATTCATAATGATGATACTCTGAATTTATTTATTTGCTTTAAAACTTTTAAAATATTTCTATAATGTGCTACTTGGTATAAAATGCGGGTTGTTTAAAAATCATAAAATAGAAGCATCAGTTTGACTTTTGTGAAATTAAAACATAAAATGTGTTTGGAAAGTAAGGGCGAAACAGAATAAAAAGTTCCAAGTTGAAATTAAAATATAAACATTGTGAGATATAGTGGGGTTAAATCCGCATCATATTCAATTAAAAATTAAGCAATTAGACATAAATTAAAATTTTTTGACATATTACCGTGGGCCGCCATATTTTATAAACAGAAGCGTTGCCAAATTATTACGTGATCTCGTAATAATTAAGGAAAAGATTTTATTGTGATTGGACTATATACAAAACTTTAAAAACAGACTATTTGCTTCTAATTTTTTTAGGTTAATACAAATTATTTGCTTTTCAAAATTTTATTCCGTTAATAGCTTTAAAATAATAATTTAATCTCATATTGATTAAAATGATATTTACTAATATAAAATTAGTAGTAGAGTTACCCAAAGAAAGATAAAAACACTTATAAAGGATTTGAAGAAAATGTGTTTATTATGATTTTAATAGTAGCAAAAAGATTAAAGTATTCAGCGAAAGATATACTTTTTAAAAATCAAAGAAAAAATATTCTGAAAAATTTCTATAAAAATGAAACTAGATTAATAAGAAAACATATATTTTTGACATCTCATTGATTAAGAGTCCTTATGTGTGGAATGGTGGAGATCCATTATTCCGGACGCAGCCCAGCCAGCTCAAGTGTCGACTGTAAACAAGGCGGGGCCAGCCGCCAACATAAACATCAGAACACGGCTTGGCCTGATACCCGCCAGTCGCGTGTTTTCCTCTGTCCTCTTAATATGTATTAAATAAAGTTAGTTAGAAGGAGATTTTTACCCCTTCCTTTCTGCTATTCAGTGATCTTATTTAAATCCTTGCAACAGCCCACAAAGAATCATCACAGCGAATTCTTCTACCGAATCTCGCTCAGTGTTTTGTGAACCGACTACCCTAAATTTCTACACAAAGTGGCGTCCCCGCGGGTGGGCTTCCGACAAGGCAAGATCAAGTGGATTAACGGCGGAGTACAAGTTCAAGACTTAAGATAAGTACCTTTTGTTTTACCCTCTGTTTATAGTGTTTTTTGAAAAATGGAAATTTTAAAAAGACATAGAAATTTACTTAGAAAGCGACTAACTCGCATCTTGAAGACGACAGAAGAGTTTCTGTCAGGTACTCCACCGATACCTGTAGAGGACATTGAATATAATAGAGAGATAATTGAAGAAACTCACAGTGAGCTTCTTGTGATCCAAGGCAAGATAAGAGACTTCATGCTAACTTCAGACGTTAGCGAAGAGGAACTAGAGCAAGACGATGAGGAAGCCTTGCAATATACCCAGAGATATAAGAGGATATATAAAAAATGTCTCGCTCTTGTTGAACCCAGGATCCCTGCATCCAGTCCCACGACCAGTGAAGTGAGCTTCGCTTCTAGCTCACACCATAGAACTGTAAAACTACCCAAGATAGAATTAAAGAAGTTTACAGGAGAAATAAAAGATTGGTTGGGATGGTGGGCACAGTTCAACAAGATACATGTCGACCCTACTTTAGAAGACAGCGACAAGTTTCAATATCTTGTACAGTCTATGTCGCCGGGAACCAGAGCTAGTAAACTGGTTGATAGTTACCCCCTGACTGCCGAGAATTACCCCAAAGTTATAGAAACTTTGACAGAAAGATTTGGAAGGCCTGAACTGTTGCAACAAGTCTATGTCAGGGACCTTATACGCCTTATGATCGATTGCTCCTCCAAACAACAGTTGAAGGTGACTTCATTTTATGATGAGTTGGTGACTCATTTGAGAGCATTGGAATCCTTAAAGATTGAGGCCAGACAGATGTCTGTATTTATATTTCCAATGATTGAGGCATGTCTCTCAGAGGAACTCATGAAGGCTTGGCAAAGAAGCCCCCTCCATGATGTCAAGATTGATGCTGATGATTCGACTCAAACTAGAGTTGACCTAATTATGGAGTTTCTCCAAAAGGAAGCTGCAGCAGAACAAGACAGAGCCTTAGCTGGATCCAAGTTTGGACTTAGATCTCTGAAACAAGATAGAAACGTGGGCAGACAATCACATCCTGCTAAGATACCTACGGCCTCTGGACTCTTTGCTGGACGTGCCCAGAATTGCATCTTTTGTAATAAAGATCATAAAAACACAGAATGTCTTGCTGCGCGCAGAATGAGCATTAAAGAAAGAAGAGAGCGTATTAAAAACGCTAAATGTTGTTTCTCCTGCCTCCAACCAGGTCATATCTCTTTTAATTGTAGAAGGCGCATAACTGAATGTATTCGATGTAAGAAGAAGCATCTTGATATTTTATGCCCTCTTAATGCTCCTGCACGAGAGTCAGCGGATGAAGACAAGGAACAGGTGGAAGGCTGTGACGCTTCTCCTACAGTTGAAAACGGAGTTTCATTCTCCGGTCTTAGCGCTTCGTCTCTGATTTTGCTACAGACTCTGAAGATTAAAGTCGAAGGTGCGACTTCGGCGAAAGTAGTGCGTGCCCTCCTTGACACAGGTTCCCAACGATCCTATATTTTGTCTAAAACTGCCCAGGATCTCGGACTATCTCCCATTGGCCAGGAATCACTTAAACATGTGGTGTTTGGAGGTCATACTAGTGAAAGTGTTCACCAAGAATACAGAGTCAATTTGGGTCATGCATCGGGGAATTTTAAGATGGTTACGAAGCTTCTTGACCAACAAAAAATCTGTGGTAACCTACCAAGATTGAGCCGCGGGCCATGGTTGAAAGAACTCAAAGCCCGCAAAATCTGGGTTCCTGATATTGGAAAGGATGACATGGAAATTGAAATACTTCTAGGATGCGATGTATTGGGATCTATTTTCATGATGAAATCTTGTGTGTTGTCAAATGGCTTGACTGCGTCGCAGACGCGTTTCGGATGGACTTTAATGGGAGAATGTCAGCCAGGTAGTGACGTTTCACTCGCTCATCATGTCACAACGATGACAATTTCGGAGAGCAGTGTAACTAATCTGTGGAATCTCGATGTTCTTGGAATTATGGATCCTATTGAGGTTAAACAGAGAGATCAGAGAGACGCACTGGCGCGTCGACATTTTCTAAAAACAGTCCAACATTCTGTCTCTGGAAGATATGTTGTTTCCCTCCCGTGGACTGTAGAGAAAGCTAAAATCGCGGACAACAGGGAGGTTGCTATGAAGAGATTAGAACAGACGACTAAGAAATTAATCTCTTTGAATCTTTATGAGGACTATGATGATATTTTCCGAGGCTGGTTGGATGATGGGATAATTGAGAAAGTCCCAGCTGAACAACACGACGCTGAGGCCTTCTACCTGCCTCATCGTCCTGTGGTGAAACTCTCCAGTGGGACTACGCCTATCAGGCCTGTCTTTGATGCTTCTAGCAAGGTCTATAGATCCCCATCTTTAAATGACTGCCTTGAAAAAGGACCTAACCTCATAGAGATGATTCCCAACCTTCTGCTAAGGTTTAGAAATGGCAAGTTTGGTGTCGTGGCAGACATTAAGAAAGCGTTTCTTCAGATTGAGGTAAATGAAAGGGACAGAGATTACCTGCGTTTTCTATGGTATTCCCAAAATAGAGAAAAGACAGAAGTATTCAGACATAGACGTGTCGTTTTCGGCGTTAACTGTAGTCCTTTCATTTTGGGGGCAGTAATAGAATACCACCTGTCTAATGTTCAACCTGAACATAAACCGTTAGCTCAGAGGTTGCAGAAATCCTTTTATGTGGACAATTTAGTCACAAGCGTGAACTCTTTTGAAGAGTTACAAGATTTCAAATTGACCGCAACGTCCATCATGGATAATGCTAGGTTGGAGCTAAGCCGTTGGGAGCATAGCCTGGACGTGGCCTCCGATACTTACCCCTTTGAAGGAGCAGAGATATCTAAAGTGCTTGGTGTATGTTGGGATAAAAGGGAAGATTGTTTGTCATGTGAAATTCCCGTAGCCATACCCCCCAAGTTAACCAAAAGGAGTATCCTGTCCTGCTTAGCTCAGATATATGACCCTATTGGATTTCTGAGTCCAATATTGATAAAGCCTAAAATTCTATTGCAAAAAGCTTGGACTCTAAAGTTGGCATGGGACGATGAATTGGACCGTCACTACAAGGATGAACTAAGCCTATGGTTCGACGACCTTCAGCTGCACAAAGGCATGGCAATTCCTAGGAATTTCAATCCATTGATGGTACCGCAGAAGGACTGGCAGATACACACGTTTGTTGATGCTAGTAGTGAAGCTTATGCTGCTGTGGTCTTCCTTCGGACTCGGGTTAGTGACAAAGTTGAAGTGCATATGATGGCGGCTAAGTCTCGAGTCGCTCCTCTCAAGAGACCTACGATACCAAGACTTGAACTTTTAGCCTGTGTTGTAGGAGCACGATTAAACAAGATGATCTTTGAAGCTCTAGAGTTAAAAGATATCAAAAATGTATTCTGGTCTGATGCCACAACAGCCCTCGCTTGGATAAAACGCGATGATCAGTGGGGTACCTTTGTCGGGAATCGCGTGAAGGAGATATGCAGACTTAGTGATCCTGGAAATTGGAGATATGTTCCTAGCGAGTGCAATCCAGCTGATTTACCCTCCAGAGGATGCAGCCTCTCCCGACTGATACAGTCTAGATGGTGGGAGGGCCCTTCCTGGTTAAAACTCTCTGAAGAATTTTGGCCTTCCAGGTATAAAGACCTGAATGAAGAAGAAATCTGTGCGGAAAGAAAGAAAATTGCTGTTGTGACAACAGTTAAGAGTACCGATCATTGGTACATGAAATATTTCTCCTCGTTCATAAAAAATGTGCGGATGATGGCGTGGATTAGAAGGTTCATCAACAACCTCCGATCTTCAACGAAAGTAAAGGGCGAACTTTCTGTGAAGGAGATCGATGAAGCGGAGCTGGCGCTTTTGAAATTAGTTCAGGCCGAGTGTTTCCCTAGCCACTCTATACCTGGTCTGAAGGTATGTGAAGTAGAAGGAATCCTGCGTGTGAAAACAAAATTGATTTACAGCAGCGACGAATATGGCTTCCGTTTGCCAGTACTATTACATGGGACTCATCCGTTGATTGAACAAATGATATGTGATTCACACGTTGAGAATTGCCACGCTGGTGTACAATTTTTGATGAACAAACTTCGGGAAAAATATTGGATAGTAAAAGCGAGACAGACCATTAAGAAAATAGTGAGAAGATGTGTCACATGTCGCCGCTTCTCCGCTAAACCCGTTGTGGTGGAAGACGCTCCATTACCTGCCACTCGAGTACATAATGCCAAGGTATTCGAGGTGGTAGGGATTGATCTGGCGGGCCCGCTCTATCTGAAAGATCAGACCAAGACCTGGGTTGTTCTCTTCACCTGTGCTGTGTACCGCTGTGTACATTTGGAACTGGTAATATCTCTCAGCACAGAAGATTTCCTAATGGCCCTGGAGAGATTCATCAAGAGACGAGGACGTCCATCCACCATCTTCAGCGACAACGGAACAAATTTTGTAGGAGCCAATAACTTCTTTAAAAAGATTGATTGGGAACGCGTTTCTAACGACGGGAAAGTGAAACGTATTGAATGGAAATTCATCCCGCCCACTGCTGCCTGGTGGGGTGGATGGTGGGAGAGATTGATTCGTTCCCTCAAAGACATACTAGAAAGAATGCTTGGAACATCAACATTAACATATCAACAATTGATGACCCTGCTGTGTCATGCAGAGGCAGTGATGAATGGAAGGCCCATGACTTATGTCAACGACGATCCGAATGATCTTGTGACTATATCACCTTCCATGTTTCTACAAGAACAGACAGATGTCGAGTTTCCCGAGTGCCAGAATATGGGATCTAATCCAACGACACAGAAACTGCGCTATTTGAACAAGCTGAGGGAGGAGTTGAAATCACGATTCAGGAAGGAATATTTGTCCCTCCTGGTCCAGAGAAACAGACGCATTTACAATCCAAAACTCCAGGCTGGGGATGTTGTCCTAGTTTGTATGGACAATAAAAAGCGTAACGTCTGGCCATTAGCAGTGATCGAGGAGATATTATTTGGAAGAGATGGAGTGAATAGATTAGTGAAGGTGAAAACCGCAGTAGGAACCTTCCTAAGACCTATTCAGAAAATATATCCCTTGGAAATATCATCAACAGCAGCTTCTTCGCGTTTGCTGAACGATAAAGAGAAAACTGCAAAAATACAGACTAGATCGGGAAGAACCATTTGTAAACCCAACCGATTGGACGATTATTTGTGTTTTTCTGTGTGCCTAGATAAAAACAGGTGGGAGTGTGTGTGGAATGGTGGAGATCCATTATTCCGGACGCAGCCCAGCCAGCTCAAGTGTCGACTGTAAACAAGGCGGGGCCAGCCGCCAACATAAACATCAGAACACGGCTTGGCCTGATACCCGCCAGTCGCGTGTTTTCCTCTGTCCTCTTAATATGTATTAAATAAAGTTAGTTAGAAGGAGATTTTTACCCCTTCCTTTCTGCTATTCAGTGATCTTATTTAAATCCTTGCAACAGCCCACAAAGAATCATCACAGCGAATTCTTCTACCGAATCTCGCTCAGTGTTTTGTGAACCGACTACCCTAAATTTCTACACACCTTAGCTTTTGTCGGCAATTTAAAAACGGGTAATTTTCTATAGGTGGCAGAGGCTATTATCAATATTAAGTTGCATGATCAAGAGGTGTTCTCTCAATTATTTAACACGCCCTGCTAAAATTCTTCTCTACTTTTAACGCGTGGATAATACTATGCTAAATATGATACAAAATTCAGTCAAAACAGGAAATGTGCTAGTGCTTGAAGGCTATTTACACTCTCTGAAAATGAAAATATATAATATAAAAGAATAAGATTTTAACATCAACTATTATGAATACACACTCTCTTGACCTTCAAATTGTTCCACTAAACTAATTGGCAGGTTGCATCTATCTATCTAATGCAAAAGAACGAGACTAGCGCTGATATATTTGATATATTATATTTCAATAGTCCAAAAGACAAAATAGCTTTTGTAACATTTTATATATCCCTTTGATATATCCTCCTCTCTATAATTATATATAGGCCTGATTTTTAGGATTTTATACAGTGGCCAGAGCACTTTGTCGAGCTCACTGGACTATCTAGGGTCATCTTACCATTAGAAAACCATTTCTCATTTTCATCAAATTTTCTGATGACTTATATCTTGCTATTCAGAACACACTGCGCTTTCCTTCTTTTTGAAATATTCATTGATGACCTCACATTTGGTGGAGTCTCAAGTTTTTCTAGCGAACAATGAACTTTTTCATCGATCTTTTGGCGTATTTATAAAATAAGCTGTGTTTCTTGTAGCTGCCTTAGATGTCAAAGATCCTTTTGTTGAGATATCAGTTTGGCCAAGAAAGTCTGGGAAGGTCAACATGATATTAATATGATTGAATGAGTTGAAGTAGCATAAAAAAACGACAAATTAGATTCTATATAAATGAATATAGAGAAAAATAAATATGTGAAGAGTATTTTGCGGATAAGAATTGTGCAAACGTATAAATTTGTTGGCAGGCACTTCTGTTAATAACGCGCTCCATGGGATAATAATATAAAATTAAAAAAAGAACCATATATTATAATCATAGAAAAATCAGTAAATTGAAGCGAGAGAGAGGGCATAAAAGTGCTCTTTCCTCAGCATCAAAATTGGATCATTCATTGAAACATAGCCATCTTAATCATTAAATTATATAATCCTATTTTTAAGGATTATTTTTCAAGTGCCCGCAGCATATAGCACTATACATTGATGCCAGGTCTTCTTCAGGTTAAGGTAAATAAAAACATAATAAATTTGAAAATATATTAAGAGATTTGTATAAAAAAGTTTATAAAGATATTTCAACTCAATGCTCATGCAAGAACTAAATATTGTTAGTATGAAAATTCAAGAAGTTGGCGATTTATCTAATAGTTAGTTAGACTATAGTAATATCTACAGTTACGAGCGTCATTCCTCATCTAATCAACAATCAGTCATCAGTTTTCATCTCTGTCACCGTTTGCTTTTTTTTTTGGGATGGCGCCCTCCTATTGGTTGGCTACGGTCACGCCACCCCCCCCCCCATCATGCCCCCCCCCCCCACTCGCCTTTTCGTTTATGTAATTATTGTGTTGGAGCGGGTCGCTCCTTAAATAAATGCATATATTAGTTAATAACCAAATGGAATCCTCTCTTTCTTTTTCCCTGTAAGAGACGCCTACGGAAGCCAACAGTACATAGACAGATAAAGCACATAGGCTATAGTTATTAACTAACATATGCATTTATTTAAGGCGCCAATTTATAATTGTAACAAATAGTATTTGAATCAAAACATTCAATCGGGTAAAACACGGGCGTTGCCGGGTCATTCGGCTAGTCTAATAGAAGTTGAAGGGGAAGGCATCAATTGGAAATTTGAAAAAAAAAAATCTATGTTTATTAAATCTCAGATCCCAATCTATCATAATTTTTATTAAATTATAGAGAGAGAGAGAGATGCAAGAAAAAAATGTCAATTTATTAATCACATTTGTAATTCCATAGAATGGCATATTACACTGGTCAACAAGATTTTTGCACAAGAGAACCTGATTATGTTTCTAGTGTAGCTTTTCATGCTGAACTCAAAAATCTAATCAGAAATTTCCCATCACGTATGGTTTTTGCGTGACGGTCTTTTTTTAGTATTGGGATAAATACACTAAAAATTGCAAACAATGTCACGTAACTGGTTTATCAAAAATATTTTTCTTTGTCCACAAAGAAATAGCATCTTATCTACATGTCCTGAATCCAAATATACCATAAGTTTTTTCTATTACACAATATTTCTGAGATACACCTACTTGAATTTGGAAATATTGTTAATATATAGGCATATATGAACGAAACATATTTATTATTGAAAAGCAGTGACAGTGGATTTTATTCTATACTTTGCTTGTGGTAGATCCCTCTTGAGTGCCCAGCAGTCATCGGCAAGCATAGCGGGACTCCATTTACCTTGGTACCGCTTCTCCATGCTTGATATAGCTTGATGAAACCTCTCACCATGCTCATCGCTAACTGCGCCAAGATTGTCTGGAAAGAAATCTAGATGTGAATGCAGGAAATGGATCTTGAGGGACATGTTACATCCCAGTGCCTTGTAGGAAAGCAACAGATCATTAACTATGTCTCGGTAATTTTCAACCTTGACACTTCCTAAGAAGTTTTTGCAAACGTTTCTAAAGGAATTCCATGCTGCTGCTTCAACTTCATTCAAACTATTTTGAAAATTTCCATCCTGCTGCAATTCTCGAATCTGAGGTCCAACGAAAATGCCTTCTTTAATCTTCGCTTCACTTATACTAGAAATTTTTGTTTTAGGTAGGCAAATCCACTGGCATATTTCGATCCATTGCCTTGTCAAAGTTCTCCATTAATCCCAGTTTAATATGTAATGGTGGTAAGTAAATATTTTCTGAATCGATCAGGGGTAGATTTGCAATATTTTTATATCCTGGAGTAAAGATTTTACGGTTTTGCCAGATTTTTTTAATGTAATGCCTTTCCCTATCTCTGCTATCCCACTCACACAGAAAACAACAAAATTTTGTATATCCAAGCTGTAATCCACGCAAGAGAGCAACGACTTTCAAATCGCTGCATATTTTCCAACCGTATCTTTCATATTCTATCTTTTTCAAAAGCAGTTTCATGTTTTCGTAAGTCTCTTTCATGTTGGATGCATGTATTTATCCCAATACTAAAAAAGACCGTCACGCAAAAACCATACGTGATGGGAAATTTCTGATTAGATTTTTGAGTTCAGCATGAAAAGTTACACTAGAAACACCATCAGGTTCTCTTGTGCAAAAAAAAAAAGTTTTTTTTGTAGACCTGTGTTATTGAATACACGCCTTGATATCTACTAATTCTGACTAATTTTACAAAGTTTTCATAATTGAGAGAGAGAGAGAGAGATGTTTATTAATTAAATTATATTATTTTTATATTCATTACTATTCTATAATTATTTTGTTATTAGTATCGAAAATCAATTGAGGTTTTATTTAGAAGTATTTTATACTAGAGATTTGTTATATGATCTAAAAATATTAAAATATTAATTTTTAGAAATTAAGGTATTATATCAATAGCAAAATTTATAGAAAAACTACTTTAAAATATAATGTAAAAAAGAACTTACGCATAAGCCGAATTTTGATAGGCCGCAAGATGAATAATAATTTTTAAAATTTTCATTATTTTCACAACATCACAACAACAACAAGTAAACATGAAAATACCATTTTTACAAGACAATATATTGACATTGGAACACATTCAAAAGTTATTTTTTAATAAACAAAAAATAAATTTCAAAAATTAATAATATATAATTATAATAATAAATTATTGTCATAAAAATCAATTTTGGGAACAATCCCAATGCACAGATGAAATAATAAAAAACAAAAAATAAAAATTTGTCCAAGAGGGACAGAGTCATTAAAAACAAATTTAAAATAAATGGCCAAATAATTTTGGCATAAGGGGCAATTGCAATTAAAATTTGATAAATATGCCCAAAAATAAAAAAAGCATTTGAAAAAAGACATGGTGCAATTTCAAAAATCAAGCATTCTAAAAGAATGGCGATCAATCCAAAGAAAAAATCCATTTTTTGTTTGAAATATCTTCGCAGGTTTCTCAAATATTTAACAAACAATGATTGCTAAGGTTCTTATAATGATATAAATTTATAGAAAAGAATATAAGAATATATAATCTGCTGTTTAGATAGTTATACAAGAAGAAAAACAGGTTAAAGATATTAGATGACTATAAGTTGAAGAAAATGATTTGAATATCTTTTTAAAACCTATATATATATATGGTGATTTAAACCAACAACCCTATATTGTATAATACTTATAACAAGATTGTCATGTTGTATATATAAACACATCTATAAATAATTATACGCATGATTGACATGTGTCATTGCATCACCATATGTAATGTACTTTGTACAAACTGAGGATAAATAAATAAAACTATGTAATAGATTAAGAGCTGAGTTAAAGCAAGATTGAGAAGTTCAAAAACGTCTAAAATCGAAAGAGAAATCCGACAACCTTAAAAAGGAATGTGGCAGCCCGCTGCCATTAAGGTCAAAGGGTGCAGAATGCCGCAGACGTTCAAAGTCCAACCCCCCCTCCTCGGGAATGGTATAAACAAAAACCTCGGTTTTAGCCGAACTCAGACAGTCACTTCACCGTCGGCGTGAGCCCTTGTTGGTTGCAGCCAGGTCCACCTTCATCGACCATGTGAAACAGTAAGATCTCTTTAAATCTCCATCTTGCTCTTAGCTCGATTTTTATCTGTTCACGGAACTTTCCTACTACAACTGTGTCTTAAGTAGAACTGCTCTTCACTGAAGGTTAATAACGAGTTTACAAAGTGGGAAGAGGAGCTTCTTTTTATTAGCATGCACACAAGCTTTCGGACATATCGTCCTTCATCAGGTAAGAGTAATAAACGCGCTGAGGATCCATATATACACAAAGCTGAAAAGAAAATTTACATAACTGCAAAAGATAAAAGTATTTAAAGATAAAAATAAGAACCAAATATGCTAAAAAGATTATAGGGATTAAATGCTAATAAATCTGGACTAAGTACATATGCACTATGAATGGTGTTAATCAAGGGCAGGTAAATGCAACCTATGGCTATTCACATAACATATGGTATTGTTCTGGTATATCTATATGCCTGTTGATGCTGTTTGTTTTTATTGACACAAATGCCTCTAGTAAAAGTCCTTGGTACTTATTATTGATATTGTTGTATAGAATGGATGGCTTTGTTAGATTGAATGTATGACCGGTTTGCATAGAATGACTGTAAATAGGGGAATTTAGGTTTTTATTAGAGATGTTTCTGGAATGCTCAACCATTCTGATGGCGACGGATCTACCCGTCTCCCCGACATAAGTGGCATTGCATTGGTCGCAAGAGACGGAATAGACAGCACCACCAGAACGGAGAGAACTCGCATGAAGGGAAGATCTGGTAATGGGGTGTCGGATTAGTGTGGCGATGTTAGGTGGGTTCTGGAAGTATGTTGTAATGCCATGTTGCCTTAAAAACCTGGCTATGGTGATAGACTGGGGGCAAAAAGGAAGGGAGCAAATATTTCTGTGTATAGCTGGAGCACTGTTGTGGTGAGGGTCATGCATGTGTTTAAGAATGAAGGGGGTCGGGTAGCCGGATTTGGATAAATATGAAAATATTTTAGCCTTTTCTATTGTTTGGAATAACGGGAGGGAACAATGAGTAAAGATACGTTTAGTGAGAGCTCTAACTGTATTGATTTTGTGTGGTGTTGGGCAATGTGACCGGAAGTTTGTGTGGTGTGGGGGTGTGTTGTTTTTATAGTATACTGTGGTATGGAAACTGCTGGGGGTGCGTATGACTAGTGTATCTAGGAAAGGTAGGACTGAGTGATTTTCTGTTTCATGGGTGAAGGCTATGTCTGGGTGGAAGGAGTTGAGGTCAGATAGGATGTGAGAGGCAGATACCTCACTTACCAAGCAAAAGGTATCATCGATGTACCGCCTCCATAGAAAGATGTCTGAAGAATGGCGTGAGGTTGTCATGAGGTCACTGGACCAATGGATCACTTCACGCCATTCTTTAGACATCTTTCTATGGAGGCGGTACATCGATGATACCTTTTGCTTGGTAAGTGAGGTATCTGCCTCTCACATCCTATCTGACCTCAACTCCTTCCACCCAGACATAGCCTTCACCCATGAAACAGAAAATCACTCAGTCCTACCTTTCCTAGATACACTAGTCATACGCACCCCCAGCAGTTTCCATACCACAGTATACTATAAAAACAACACACCCCCACACCACACAAACTTCCGGTCACATTGCCCAACACCACACAAAATCAATACAGTTAGAGCTCTCACTAAACGTATCTTTACTCATTGTTCCCTCCCGTTATTCCAAACAATAGAAAAGGCTAAAATATTTTCATATTTATCCAAATCCGGCTACCCGACCCCCTTCATTCTTAAACACATGCATGACCCTCACCACAACAGTGCTCCAGCTATACACAGAAATATTTGCTCCCTTCCTTTTTGCCCCCAGTCTATCACCATAGCCAGGTTTTTAAGGCAACATGGCATTACAACATACTTCCAGAACCCACCTAACATCGCCACACTAATCCGACACCCCATTACCAGATCTTCCCTTCATGCGAGTTCTCTCCGTTCTGGTGGTGCTGTCTATTCCGTCTCTTGCGACCAATGCAATGCCACTTATGTCGGGGAGACGGGTAGATCCGTCGCCATCAGAATGGTTGAGCATTCCAGAAACATCTCTAATAAAAACCTAAATTCCCCTATTTACAGTCATTCTATGCAAACCGGTCATACATTCAATCTAACAAAGCCATCCATTCTATACAACAATATCAATAATAAGTACCAAAGACTTTTACTAGAGGCATTTGTGTCAATAAAAACAAACAGCATCAACAGGCATATAGATATACCAGAACAATACCATATGTTATGTGAATAGCCATAGGTTGCATTTACCTGCCCTTGATTAACACCATTCATAGTGCATATGTACTTAGTCCAGATTTATTAGCATTTAATCCCTATAATCTTTTTAGCATATTTGGTTCTTATTTTTATCTTTAAATACTTTTATCTTTTGCAGTTATGTAAATTTTCTTTTCAGCTTTGTGTATATATGGATCCTCAGCGCGTTTATTACTCTTACCTGATGAAGGACGATATGTCCGAAAGCTTGTGTGCATGCTAATAAAAAGAAGCTCCTCTTCCCACTTTGTAAACTCGTTATTACAACTGTGTCTCTTCGTTTTTTTTTGTGTGTGGACATTCCCAAGCTTTCCACTCTGCCTCGACCACGACTGCCTGTACTCTGTGAGAACTGTTAAAGGTCCTACAAGGTGCAGAGAGGTACTGTAAGATTCCCACTTACGTTCCATTTTGGAAGCGTTTCTATCTTAGCCTGGCTAGCTTAAAGTAGCTTCAATATATACATGTATACGGTAAATATAGTATACACCGGGGTTTACATGTGATTTGTAGTTGAGCACCAATGTAAGATTCGCTCTTACGTCTAGGTGGTTAAATTTCACCTTTTTGACATACATATGCAAAATGTAACACTCGCCAAATGCTTACATCAACTTGTGTATTAACTCGGATTACACTCAGATATACACTTAATATGATACGACGAACACAAAGATCCATATTAATAACCAAAAATGTAATTTGTTTCAAAATAAATTACCACACATCCTTTTTTTTTAATTAATAATAATTCCAAGTTTTTATTATTATATCTCAGTTTACAAGTTTCAATCATGGGTGATCCTAGATGGATAAAATTTTGCCTTTTTAAGGATTTCAAGCAAGAATGGGGTCTTATGTTTATTAGGAACAACAAAAAAATACCTTTCTCAATATACAAAACATGCCATAGTTTTTATTTAACACGATATGAAATTACAACATCTCATTTCAAGGGCAACTTTGCATGGACAAGAAATAATTTGCCTATCAAAACATGGATATGTCCCTCTCACCATATAAACTCGCCATAGTTGGCAAAGCATGTTTGCTAAACATAAAAAAGAAATTTCTTTGGTATCTATCATGGCTTCGCCATGTTTTAATATATATTTGCCATGATTTTTATTTAACATAATATAAAATTACAACATCTCATTTCAGGGGCAACCTTGCATGGACAAGAAATAATTTACCTATCAAAACATAAATATGTCCCTCTCACCATATAATCTCGCCATAGTTGGCAAAACATGTTGGCTAAACATAAAAAAAGAAATTTCTTAGACATCTATCATGGCTTCGCCATGTTTTGCTATATAGACCTTTACGACAATTAACTTACCTAGTATCTCGACCGCATACCTCTCCTGATAAGAAATCGCTCTCCTCCTTCCTGGAAACTTGCCCCAGCTTGCTTGGACGCTCGATCAAAAACTGTCTAGACTGAGCGACTTCGATTCAAAAAGCAAAAAGCCTCGATTTTGGCAAAGAAATCTTCTTTTATGCTTGCCCCTGTCCATTTTCATTCGCTGCTCGCGCCAAAGTTCCTATTGGTTGGCATTTTCATTCGTCGAAAGAAAACACGCACGTGATCTTGACCACGCCCCCAATTTACCGTGTTGCCGCAAAAAAAAATTGTGGGTTAAAATATAAATTGATTCCTTTAGGAAATCGAATAATATATATATTCCGAGTATAATAAAAAATTATTGATTTAAATATTTATATGATAAATTATTCTCTTTTGGTCACCTCAACCTCCATAAATTCTCACAGAGTAGTAAAACTTGAATATACAAAAATTCTCGGAATATTAAAAAAAAAATAATATTATTATACAAGGTATGTCCCATAAGTTCCCGGACTGGGTCCATAAAAAAAAAAAGGTGAGATTTTTTTTTAATTTTTTTATTAAAACTTTTCAAAGTAATCCCCCCTTGCTTCAACGCACCAGCGCCATCGTTTCTCCCAATTGTCGAAACAGTTTTTATAAGCCTCTTTTGGAATGCTCTTCAATGCTAACGGCGATTTTTCTATTATGTCATCCCTGGTGTCAAAATGTCTTCCTTTTAGAACTGCTTTAAGTTTGGGGAACAGGAAAAAGTCATTTGGTGCGATGTCTGGGAAATAGGGTGGTTGAAGTAGGATTTGTGTCCCGTTTTTCGCCAAAAAGCTAGTCATCAAGTGCGCTGTGTGAGGGCGAGCATTGTCATGGTGTAGGATCCAGCCACCATTAGTCCATTTTTCTGGCCTATTTTTTCGAATCGCTTCCCTTAGACGGCGAAGAATGCCCAAATACATTTCCTTAATAACTGTTTGGCCTGCAGGAAGATACTCGTGATGAACAATGCCCTTGTTATCAGAAAAAGCGACCAGAAACACCTTGTTTCTGGATTTTTTGGGTCTAGGCTCACCCTAACCTCTCCACTCGGCAGTTTGAGGTTTGGTTTCAGGGTCATAGCCATAGACCCATGTCTCGTCGCCTGTGATTATCTTGTCTTTCCATTCTGGATCCGTTCTTGTCATTTCCATCATGTCCTCACAGGTTGCAAGCCGACACAGTTTTTGCTCATTGGTGAGGAAGCTTGGGATGAATTTTGCAGGAGTCTTTTTGAGCTTCAAATTTTCGGTTACGATCTTTCCAATCGTTGTTTTAGAGATGCCTGTGTCTTGCTCTAGCTCCAGCAAAGTGGTTCGAGGATTTTCTTTTATCAAATCGGTGATTTTTTGCACATTTTCATCAGTCCTTTGAAATTTTGGGCGTCCTTGACGAGGATCATCTTCAATGGAAATTCTGCCAGCTTTAAATCTAGAATGCCATTCAAAAACAGTTGTTCTCTTTGGGGCGTCATTGGGGAATGCTTTATTAAGCATTTCAAAAGTTTCGGTTGCTGATATTTGATGTTTCACACAAAATTCTATGCAAATCCTCTGCTTCAAATTTTGTTCCATCGTAAAATCGCCGCAGCGCTAGGTGTGACCTTTAAATAAATTAGAATAACCTTGGCGCGCGCGCAAGTACCGCCTCGATATTGGTACCACCGTGTAGCCAGATATTTTTTCTATAATAAACAGTCAAATTCATTTACATTTTTCATTTATTTATTTTTTTATGGACCCAGTCCGGGAACTTATGGGACATACCTTGTATTCAAAAATTAAAGGAATAAAATAATATTTTATTATATTCTTATTTTAAAGGAAAAATTATGGATTAGTAAATATACTCGTCCGACTTATGAGAAATCAATTTAGAATAAAATAAATATTAACGAAAATTTAGAATTTATCTTTCTTATTGAGAGAATTTAAATTAACAATGAAATCAAATAAAATTTATGATGCCTGCCCCCTCTGGGAAACTTATATGCTAATTTCTTCTTTAAGAAGTCCAACAATATTACTAAATAGGCCCCATCTATAAAAATGTGATGTCACAAGTTATATACAAATTAAAAGAAGGAAGGTTTTACAAAGACGTATGCTCGAAGTCCACTTCTGGTGTAGATCCCGTGCTGGACTGTGGGTGAACTTTAACGGTATAGTCATCGTCTCCAACTGAATGTCTCCCCGGTTCCTGGTCTTCTTCTGCATCTGTGTGCATCGGGCTTCTAGCTACTCAATCAGGGCCGATGTCATCTTCCTATAGCAGATCTTGGAATACGAGTCCAGGGCTGTGTCTTCCCCTGGCAGATCTTGGGATTCACGTCCAGGGCTGTGTCTTCCCCTGGCTTGGCCTTTGAACCACCGTCGGCCATTGCTGTGGGGCTTCCATCTGCACACCAAACACTTTCGGCGAGACACTGATACATATGATGTAAAAGAATGTTTACATCTTTGTTGGGTCTGTTTGGTGGAAAAATCTGACCCAACAGTACTGGAAAACTCTCCACGCCCTGACTGTCCCTCTCGGTTACTACAGGTTTGACCCTCGGTTACCACAGCTATAGCGAGAGTCGACAGGATACCTCATCACAGATAAGTCGACAGGACCTTATCACATATATATATATATATATATATAATTATAAAAATAAATAGTTGTATAGTTTTATAGTTAAGTATTTTATTAAAATTATCTTCATTATTTTGATTATTTAAATTCAAATTATAAAATTTGTAAAATGTTATTCTTTAGTATAGATAGAGAGAAAAAAAATCCTTTACTTCTAAACATCATCTAGTTAATTATATATTTATAATTAATAACAATAAAATTTAACAACGTAACGTCTTTTGTATCGGCTTTTACACGTCATTTAGACATACTCTAATCCTATATATAGAATAATAGAAGTGAGAATATATATGATAGTTAGAAAAAAGAGAGAAAGACAGAACCATGCACTTTTAATCAAACTAATAATAAGAAAACAAAAGGTTTGGAAAGAAGGTAGATAAGATTGTTAGTATATATATATATATATTTATAATTTTATATTTTATCCTTTTTTTTTTTAAATGATTTTTTTAATTTTTTTTTATTTTAAAATATGAATATAAATAGTTGTATTTAGTAATATATCTATATTATTAATTAACTTTTGTTATAAGTTTGGTTATTATGTTTTGAAACCCTAATGGTAGACCAGACATATACAAAAAAAAATTAAAATTGGAGTAATTATTGAAAAAAGAGATCTGCTGAACCGGGAATTCTCAAATAGAAATTCAGCGGCGTTTCATCCCTTCTCTATTACGTCATAGATCTCTTTTCAACCGGATTTTATGTGTTAATATAAAGTTATTTCAGTGAAACATTTATATGAACAGATATAACAAATTCCATTAACAAGTTCCAACCGTGACCTACCTTGCCCGCGGCGTCTTCAACTGTAAACATCTATTTCTGGATGACACATGTTGTGGGGGGGGGGGGGGGACAAAATTAAACCGTTTGTTTTGAAGTTTTAGAACAAAAAGATATTCAAAGAAGAGAGAAAAGTTAGTTAATGGAAGAAAACCAAACTTTATAATCTTTACAGTTAGTTATATTAAAATAACTGATTCAACACTTATTCATCTTTCAATATTCCTTTAAAAAGGCAAATTATTAGAGTTTAATAAAGCTATTAAATGTGAAAATTCACTTTTATTTAATTTCCATTTTCCTCCCCAGAAATTGGAGATTAAACAAAATGAATTCTATACAATATTACTTTAAACATCTTGTGAAAAAATCTTCAAATCAGCTATTTAATTTAAGTTTAACTAATTGTTAAAGAATATAAATTTGTATTATTTATTATTGAGAGAAATTATAGAAAGTTGATTTAATAAATGGATATTTCCATTTATTTTTTAAAAGTATTTTATAATAGATATACTGTTGAAATATTTTACTTGTCTGATACTAAATTTGTTTTTAATAAATTCCATGTTTAAATTTTTAACATCTTCTATGAAATTTTCTAATATATTATTTATTCTATAAAATCTTAGAAACTGTCCAAAGTATATACCTTTACAACAATTCAATGATATATTAGAATTCATATTACAGTATTTTATAATATTGAAATTATAATTACTTTTTTATTATAAATTTTAATAGCATTGTTTGTAAGGTCTATATTTAGGTCTAAAAAGTTAACTTTTTTGTTTCTATAAATTTTTTCATTGTTCTTAAGTTTCAAGTATTTAGGATAAATTTTAGGTATTAAGTTTTTGAACTGTGGATTATTAAATATTATAATGTCATCTACATAACGGAACATTTGCCAGTTAACATTATTTTGTAGAAAGTATTCTCTTTCGTACCAGAATAATATTAAATTTGCTAATAAAGGACTAGAAGATGTTCCCATGGGAACGCCTTCTGATTGAATATATATTTTATTTTTAAATTCTATATAGTTAAAATTTAAAAATGTTTCCAGTAGAGTTTTTGCTGTTTTAAGATCTAATTTAATTGTTTTATATCTGTTATGAATAATTTTAATGTGGAAAGTTTTGTCATTGATGATTTCGTTAAATAAATATATTGGTTATTTTATTATTTAGATCTCTTAAATTTATTTTAGAATATAGGTCCTCAAAGTCAAATGTGTGTACTGTTTCAATGTTTGTCCAATTGTTCATTAAATAGTTAATGATTTTTTTATTTGAGTCGATAAATTTATAATTATATTTATTAGTTAATTTATTTATAATAAATTGTAGTGTTGAAGCTAATTGTATATCAATGTTTTTTATAACTGAATTTATACCAGATGTGATTGTTCTGAAAGAAATAGGTTTTTTGTGTAGTTTAGGAATTATATAGAACTTTGGTATGTTTGGATTTTTGTAGTGATTATAAATTTTTAGTGAATTTTCAACGTTTTTGATGTCTTTTTTGATTTTTGTGGCTGTAGTTCTAGCAAAAGTGTATTTATGATTATTATCAATTTCCTTTTTTAGTATATCGTGGTATAGATTTTTACAAATTATAGATAAGTTATTGGAACATTTATCTATAGGAGTGATAATAAAGTCCTTCTGTAATTTAATTATATTTTCTTTAAAAGAAGGAATATCTGAATTAGGTTTTGTGTATTTAAGTGTATTATTATAATAATTTATAATTTCCTTTTTAATATTATGTTTCCATTCCAGAAAAGTAAATTCTGGAATACTATATTTTATACTAGTTTTATTTATGAAAATATCTATATCTTTTAATATAGATTTAATTGTATTATTATAATTGTGTTTAATTTGAGGTATATATTTATACCCTTTATTTAAA
This sequence comes from Cordylochernes scorpioides, assembly GCA_030710605.1. Taxonomy (NCBI): domain Eukaryota; kingdom Metazoa; phylum Arthropoda; class Arachnida; order Pseudoscorpiones; family Chernetidae; genus Cordylochernes; species Cordylochernes scorpioides. Next base: position 55,199,340 of record CP092881.1, read on the forward strand.
ATATCCTGATATTCTGGATTTAAAAAAGAAAAATTGCTAGTTAATATATGACCTGATAACTTATATCTATCAATATAGTTGTTGCAATTACATTTAATTTTTTTAAAATTTGCTAAATTATCAATAAATTGGTTATAATTGCAAACTAAATTACCTATATTTTTGTTGTATCTCCAGATTGTTTTGAAATTTAAATTTTTTATAGGGAAAAGATTATTAATGTTTTGGTTATTAAAAATATCATTAAACTTAATATGATTAAATAAATTGTTATTAAATTTAATGATAATATTAATGTTATTAGTAGATTGTTTAATTTTTCTGTATTTAAAGATGTCGTGTGTGATATCTATTAATCTGTTAGTCAGATTATGAATTTTAATATATTCTATGAGTTTGATAAATTTATTATTATTTAGTTTAAATAATGTTTTAATAAATTTATCGATGAAGTTGTTAGTATACATTTGTTTTGGGTCCAGTAATTCTTCAAATTCAATGTAACCTAATTTATTGGTAGTTTTACCTCTAGTTTTATTAGGTTTAGTTTTAAATTCATTTTTTTTGTATTTGCAGCTGATTTCATAAGTTGAAATTTCTTCTGTTTGTGGTTTGTATGTGTAGTTTAATTATGTAGATGACATTATAATATTTAATAATCCACAGTTCAAAAACTTAATACCTAAAATTTATCCTAAATACTTGAAACTTAAGAACAATGAAAAAATTTATAGAAACAAAAAAGTTAACTTTTTAGACCTAAATATAGACCTTACAAACAATGCTATTAAAATTTATAATAAATATTTATAATTTCAATATTATAAAATACTGTAATATGAATTCTAATATATCATTAAATTGTTGTAAAGGTATATACTTTGGACAGTTTCTAAGATTTTATAGAATAAATAATATATTAGAAAATTTCATAGAAGATGTTAAAAATTTAAACATGGAATTTATTAAAAACAAATTTAGTATCAGACAAGTAAAATATTTCAACAGTATATCTATTATAAAATACTTTTAAAAAAATAAATGGAAATATCCATTTATTAAATCAACTTTCTATAATTTCTCTCAATAATAAATAATACAAATTTATATTCTTTAACAATTAGTTAAACTTAAATTAAATAGCTGATTTGAAGATTTTTTCTAAAGATGTTTAAAGTAATATTGTATAGAATTCATTTTGTTTAATCTCCAATTTCTGGGGAGGAAAATGGAAATTAAATAAAAGTGAATTTTCACATTTAATAGCTTTATTAAACTCTAATAATTTGCCTTTTTAAAGGAATATTGAAAGATGAATAAGTGTTGAATCAGTTATTTTAATATAACTAACTGTAAAGATTATAAAGTTTGGTTTTCTTCCATTAACTAACTTTTCTCTCTTCTTTGAATATCTTTTTGTTCTAAAACTTCAAAACAAACGGTCTAATTTTGTCCCCCCCCCCCACAACATGTGTCATCCAGAAATAGATGTTTACAGTTGAAGACGCCGCGGGCAAGGTAGGTCACGGTTGGAACTTGTTAATGGAATTTGTTATATCTGTTCATATAAATGTTTCACTGAAATAACTTTATATTAACACATAAAATCCGGTTGAAAAGAGATCTATGACGTAATAGAGAAGGGATGAAACGCCGCTGAATTTCTATTTGAGAATTCCCGGTTCAGCAGATCTCTTTTTTCAATAATTACTCCAATTTTAATTTTTTTTTGTATATGTCTGGTCTACCATTAGGGTTTCAAAACATAATAACCAAACTTATAACAAAAGTTAATTAATAATATAGATATATTACTAAATACAACTATTTATATTCATATTTTAAAATAAAAAAAATTAAAAAAATCATTTAAAAAAAAAAGGATAAAATATAAAATTATAAATATATATATATATATACTAACAATCTTATCTACCTTCTTTCCAAACCTTTTGTTTTCTTATTATTAGTTTGATTAAAAGTGCATGGTTCTGTCTTTCTCTCTTTTTTCTAACTATCATATATATTCTCACTTCTATTATTCTATATATAGGATTAGAGTATGTCTAAATGACGTGTAAAAGCCGATACAAAAGACGTTACGTTGTTAAATTTTATTGTTATTAATTATAAATATATAATTAACTAGATGATGTTTAGAAGTAAAGGATTTTTTTCTCTCTATCTATACTAAAGAATAACATTTTACAAATTTTATAATTTGAATTTAAATAATCAAAATAATGAAGATAATTTTAATAAAATACTTAACTATAAAACTATACAACTATTTATTTTTATAATTAATTTAGAGTTAGCTTGCTAATCTAACCAAATCTACTTGATATGATTTATCATCTTAGCAGTTTGCTCCTTAAGCTTTAAATGTAGAATCACTGTTATATTTTTATTATATAGTTTTTACACTATATTAATTCATATGAGCTTGCTCTATGATATATTTTTATATATAATATAATGTACAAATTTAATTATATATTAGATATTCTAATATAAATAAAACTCCATACAGATTATAATTATCTTTTATTGTTTGATTATGAAAAAGTAAATTATAAAAGTAATTTTAGAAAAAATAACTTCAGAACTTTTGTTTTTTTTCAGTGTTTAGATAGTTTAAAGATGTTTTTTATTAGTTATTCTTAAAAATATAACAGATAACAAACAGTAATATCTATATTTTTATAGATTAATTATTCATTTTATTACAAATTTTATCACCACAAAAACAATTAAGATAAATATATTAAAAAAAAAAATTTCTCAATTGAATAACAAACTAAAAAACTAAAAAAAACTACCAGCATATTAGGGTTAGCACCTCTTTTATGTTAATTTAAACTCGCTAAGAATTGCCTAAGAAAGAATTGTCAAACTTGTCCCTCTCTTAAGAACCATGACACATTTCAAACGACTAGTTGTAAATTAGTAAATACTATTTATAAATTAACATGCCAAATTTGTCAATTATCATATATAGGACAAACGTGTAATCCATTAAATATACGAATAAACCTACATAGAAACCACGCTAAAAAATCAATTGGTAATATATATATGAAAGAACACAATCAATTACATACTTTTAACAACTTTAAGATAGAAATACTAGACATATGTCAAAACAAAAAACAACGACTATTATTAGAAAACAACTACATTTATAAACACAACACATTATTCCCCTATGGACTTAATGACGAATTAAACTACACATACAAACCACAAACAGAAGAAATTTCAACTTATGAAATCAGCTGCAAATACAAAAAAAAAATGAATTTAAAACTAAACCTAATAAAACTAGAGGTAAAACTACCAATAAATTAGGTTACATTGAATTTGAAGAATTACTGGACCCAAAACAAATGTATACTAACAACTTCATCGATAAATTTATTAAAACATTATTTAAACTAAATAATAATAAATTTATCAAACTCATAGAATATATTAAAATTCATAATCTGACTAACAGATTAATAGATATCACACACGACATCTTTAAATACAGAAAAATTAAACAATCTACTAATAACATTAATATTATCATTAAATTTAATAACAATTTATTTAATCATATTAAGTTTAATGATATTTTTAATAACCAAAACATTAATAATCTTTTCCCTATAAAAAATTTAAATTTCAAAACAATCTGGAGATACAACAAAAATATAGGTAATTTAGTTTGCAATTATAACCAATTTATTGATAATTTAGCAAATTTTAAAAAAATTAAATGTAATTGCAACAACTATATTGATAGATATAAGTTCTCAGGTCATATATTAACTAGCAAATTTTCTTTTTTAAATCCAGAATATCAGGATATTTTAAATAAAGGGTATAAATATATACCTCAAATTAAACACAATTATAATAATACAATTAAATCTATATTAAAAGATATAGATATTTTCATAAATAAAACTAGTATAAAATATAGTATTCCAGAATTTACTTTTCTGGAATGGAAACATAATATTAAAAAGGAAATTATAAATTATTATAATAATACACTTAAATACACAAAACGTAATTCAGATATTCCTTCTTTTAAAGAAAATATAATTAAATTACAGAAGGACTTTATTATCACTCCTATAGATAAATGTTCCAATAACTTATCTATAATTTGTAAAAATCTATACCACGATATACTAAAAAAGGAAATTGATAATAATCATAAATACACTTTTGCTAGAACTACAGCCACAAAAATCAAAAAAGACATCAAAAACGTTGAAAATTCACTAAAAATTTATAATCACTACAAAAATCCAAACATACCAAAGTTCTATATAATTCCTAAACTACACAAAAAACCTATTTCTTTCAGAACAATCACATCTGGTATAAATTCAGTTATAAAAAACATTGATATACAATTAGCTTCAACACTACAATTTATTATAAATAAATTAACTAATAAATATAATTATAAATTTATCGACTCAAATAAAAAAATCATTAACTATTTAATGAACAATTGGACAAACATTGAAACAGTACACACATTTGACTTTGAGGACCTATATTCTAAAATAAATTTAAGAGATCTAAATAATAAAATAACCAATATTTATTTAACGAAATCATCAATGACAAAATTTCCACATTAAAATTATTCATAACAGATATAAAACAATTAAATTAGATCTTAAAACAGCAAAAACTCTACTGGAAACATTTTTAAATTTTAACTATATAGAATTTGAAAATAAAATATATATTCAATCAGAAGGCGTTCCCATGGGAACATCTTCTAGTCCTTTATTAGCAAATTTAATATTATTCTGATACGAAAGAGAATACTTTCTACAAAATAATGTTAACTGGCAAATGTTCCGTTATGTAGATGACATTATAATATTTAATAATCCACAGTTCAAAAACTTAATACCTAAAATTTATCCTAAATACTTGAAACTTAAGAACAATGAAAAAATTTATAGAAACAAAAAAGTTAACTTTTTAGACCTAAATATAGACCTTACAAAAAATGCTATTAAAATTTATAATAAAAAAAGTAATTATAATTTCAATATTATAAAATACTGTAATATGAATTCTAATATATCATTAAATTGTTGTAAAGGTATATACTTTGGACAGTTTCTAAGATTTTATAGAATAAATAATATATTAGAAAATTTCATAGAAGATGTTAAAAATTTAAACATGGAATTTATTAAAAACAAATTTAGTATCAGACAAGTAAAATATTTCAACAGTATATCTATTATAAAATACTTTAAAAAAAATAAATGGAAATATCCATTTATTAAATCAACTTTCTATAATTTCTCTCAATAATAATTAATACAAATTTATATTCTTTAACAATTAGTTAAACTTAAATTAAATAGCTGATTTGAAGATTTTTTCACAAGATGTTTAAAGTAATATTGTATAGAATTCATTTTGTTTAATCTCCAATTTCTGGGGAGGAAAATGGAAATTAAATAAAAGTGAATTTTCACATTTAATAGCTTTATTAAACTCTAATAATTTGCCTTTTTAAAGGAATATTGAAAGATGAATAAGTGTTGAATCAGTTATTTTAATATAACTAACTGTAAAGATTATAAAGTTTGGTTTTCTTCCATTAACTAACTTTTCTCTCTTCTTTGAATATCTTTTTGTTCTAAAACTTCAAAACAAACGGTCTAATTTTGTCCCCCCCCCCACAACATGTGTCATCCAGAAATAGATGTTTACAGTTGAAGACGCCGCGGGCAAGGTAGGTCACGGTTGGAACTTGTTAATGGAATTTGTTATATCTGTTCATATAAATGTTTCACTGAAATAACTTTATATTAACACATAAAATCCGGTTGAAAAGAGATCTATGACGTAATAGAGAAGGGATGAAACGCCGCTGAATTTCTATTTGAGAATTCCCGGTTCAGCAGATCTCTTTTTTCAATAATTACTCCAATTTTAATTTTTTTTTGTATATGTCTGGTCTACCATTAGGGTTTCAAAACATAATAACCAAACTTATAACAAAAGTTAATTAATAATATAGATATATTACTAAATACAACTATTTATATTCATATTTTAAAATAAAAAAATTTAAAAAAATAATTAAAAAAAAAAAGGATAAAATATAAAATTATAAAAATATATATATATATACTAACAATCTTATCTACCTTCTTTCCAAACCTTTTGTTTTCTTATTATTAGTTTGATTAAAAGTGCATGGTTCTGTCTTTCTCTCTTTTTTCTAACTATCATATATATTCTCACTTCTATTATTCTATATATAGGATTAGAGTATGTCTAAATGACGTGTAAAAGCCGATACAAAAGACGTTACGTTGTTAAATTTTATTGTTATTAATTATAAATATATAATTAACTAGATGATGTTTAGAAGTAAAGGATTTTTTTTCTCTCTATCTATACTAAAGAATAACATTTTACAAATTTTATAATTTGAATTTAAATAATCAAAATAATGAAGATAATTTTAATAAAATACTTAACTATAAAACTATACAACTATTTATTTTTATAATTAATTTAGATTTAGCTTGCTAATCTAACCAAATCTACTTGATATGATTTATCATCTTATCAGTTTGCTCCTTAAGCTTTAAATGTAGAATCACTGTTATATTTTTATTATATAGTTTTTACACTATATATATATATATATATATACATATATATATATGATAATTTAAACCAATAACCCTATATTATGTAATTTATAACAAGATTGTCATGTTGTATATAGAACTAATTATAAACTATAACTAATTATACGCATAATTGACATGTCTCCTTGCATAACCATATGTAATGTACTGAGAATAAATAAAAATATATAATAGATTAAAAGCTGAGTTAAGAGCCAGAGAGAGAATCACAAGTAACTTCTAAAGATAGATGGAAGCCCAGACCGGTGCCAGTGTCGATTAAAGGACACGTGCAGAAAGGCAATACTTCCTGGTCCCCTTCCTGGTCCAAAAAAGTTGTATAAATAGGACCCCACGTAGCAACAGCCAGTTTAGTTCCAGTCAGTTCCAGTCAGTTCCCCATCCGTGTGTCGCCGGTTGTCACCAACTCATCGACCATGTAAAACAGTAAGAAACCTTCTCGATCTCCATCTTGCTTTTGGCTCGACTTTTTATCTATTCAAGGAACTTTCTTTCAACTGTGTCGCTTCGTTTTGTGTGTGTGGACATCCCCAGCTTTTCCACTCTGCCTCGACCACGACTGCCTGTACTTTGTGAGAACTGTTAAAGGTCCTACAAGGTGCAGAGAGGCACTGGAAAACTCTCCACCCCTGACTGTCCCTCGCGGTTACTACAGGTTTGACCCTCGGTTGCCACAACTTACAGAGAGTCGACAGGATCTCAACATATTATTACAGATAGTCGACAGGATCACAACACATTATTACAGAGAGTCGACAGGATCCCTAATCACAGATAAGTCGACTCAACGCATTATTACATATATGTAATATTGTGTTGAGATCCTGTCGACTAGCTGTAATATTGTGTTGAGATCCTGTCGACTATCTGAAATATTGTGTTGAGATCCTGTCGACTAGCTGTAATAATGCGTTGGAGTTCTGGTCGACTCTCTGTAATAATGCGTTGGGGTTTGGTAAGCCTGTTGTAGAACCTCGTCGACTCTCGCTATAAGTTGTGGCAACCGAGGGTCAAACCTGTAGTAACCGCGAGGGACAGTCAGGGGTGGAGAGTTTTCCAGTGCCTCTCTGCACCTTGTAGGACCTTTAACAGTTCTCACAAAGTACAGGCAGTCGTGGTCGAGGCAGAGTGGAAAAGCTGGGGATGTCCACACACACAAAACGAAGCGACACAGTTGAAAGAAGGAAAGTTCCTTGAATAGATAAAAAGTCGAGCCAAGAAGCAAGATGGAGATCGAGAAGGTTTCTTACTGTTTTACATGGTCGATGAGTTGGTGACAACCGGCGATAAGGGGTGACGCTGACCGGAACTGACTGGAACTGACTAACTCTGTTGCTAAGGCCGGTCTTATTTATACCACTTTTTGGACCAGGAAGGGGACCAGGAAGTATTGCCTTTCTGCACGTGTCCGTAAATCGACACTGGCACCAGTCTGTTGGCTTCCATCTATCTTTAGAAGTTACTTTGTGATTCTCTCTCTGGCTCTTAACTCAGCTTTTAATCTATTATATATTTTTATTTATTCATTCTCAGTACATTACATATGGGGATACAAGGACACACGTCAATTATGCATATAATTAGTTATAGTTTATAATTAGTTCTATATACAACATGACAATTTTGTTATACGTATTACATAATATAGGGTTATTGGTTTAAATTATCATAGATGGGCCCCGTGAGTGAAAGGGTTTATCCGGGTTTAAGCGGGTAAAGCCTCTCTAACACAGGTAAGTAATTAAAATTTCTTTTAATTAATTAAAACTGTGAGGGTAAGGGCTATAACAAGATGTTTATTTGGCTATATCTGAAAATTATAAAAATAAAACTTATGTTTAATTTAAAAGTTATGATATTCATTATAAAAGAGAACTGTAGATAAAACCTTTGTTTGCTAAAAAAGTAATGATGATGTTCTAAGAGATTGTTGGCGGGCGTTGGAAAGGGTTAGGGGTTGAAGAATATGCAATTGTAAGTGTTGCACAGACAATCAAATACTGAGATCCAGGTGCAAAGCGAGGATATAGACTTGTGCGTCTTCCTAGGCAATGTTTCACCTGTGATCCTGTATAAGGTTACAGTGCTTTGTCACAATTGTAGGGTTATTGGGTTGAAAGTTGTTGAAGAAAAGATTTAATATGATTGAAAGGGGTGGTAGAGCCATGCGATAAGTAGAATTGTTGTAGCGACAGTAGGTGGTCTGACTTGACTTGAAATCAAAGGTTGATTGTGGTCCGCTAGTGCTGAAAAAAAATTGAAAATTGAAAAAAGTGAACGCTTTGTGCATGCGTTGGTGATGTGCTCTGCGGATGATTGAAATAAACTTTTGAAACGTGTTCAGACCAAAAGTCGAGACTTGTACTTCTGGGGAACGGTGTTTTCAAAGAGTTTGTTGAATTACGAAATCAAAAGAAAAATTGTTAAGCAGTACTGTCGTTTCTCTACGTTGATGTGAAGCGATGGCGGAGAGAAAGATAGTAGTGTAAAGTACACTGAAGTGGTTAGAGAAATAGATTGTTGTAAACGATTGTTGTATATGCCCGATAGTTGATGATAAACAAACATTGTCATATAATAAAGTATTTAAACAAAAATATAGTGAATAAAAAGATGAAAATGTGATTGTGGATAAAAAAAAGTATAAGTGGATAAGATCAAACATGTACTATATGAAAGAATAAATAATGAATTAGTAAAATATAAAAGATATAATAATGAATTAGTAATATATAAAAGATATAATAATGAATTAAAAATATAAAAGACATAATAATGAATTAAAAATGATTATTGAAAGAATTAAATGTTTTGTCATACTAAAATAATATCATGAAAAATAAAGTTGTTAAAATAATGTTGGAATAAAAATTTGATTATATAATTGAAAAGTAAAAAAAAAATAAAAATAAAAATAATTATTCAAGATTTTATACAAAAATATAATATAATTAAAGGTTATTAATGATTAGATAATATAATATAAATGTTAAGTAGTGAAAAATGGAACAAAAATTGTCTCTTCTGAAGAAAAGTTACAACTGTGGTGTGTAACTAGGTCATTTCCCTTTTGGTACACATTGGTTTTTCTATATCTCTCTGAAACTGGGAATATGTGATCTGACATGTTCATGGTAATATGTTAAATTGGGTAATGATTGGTAAGTCAATTAATTATAGGTGCTGAAATCTATCCATTCTGCGAGCTGGACCACGAGTTTCAAGTACAGGCGGACTGGAACTGGAGGTGTCATGTCAACATGGCGGCTGTAACTGGTGTCATTTTAACACGGCCGCGGTGGCTTTGATGCCGACTGGTACTGCTGGTGTTTATTATTGTTGGCGATGTGGTGAATCATCCTGCTGGCTAGAAAAAAATCTCTCAGCACAGTGGTACTTGCCTATTTGAAATATAATTTTCTCGGTGTTCGCAAGCGTTGTGTCTCGACGATGTTGCGGACTTAATAAAAATGTTATTCAATGATGTCAGGTTTAGATGTGTGTAAAAGTGCGACTTTCGACGGGACACGCTTTGGGGTGTGAAGTGTCACAGGCATGAAGGCGTCTTTGTGGCCTATTAAGTGAGAAAATTGTTGTGGTGCGCCGTGCGACACTAGTGGGTGGATTGAATAGAAAGGTGTCACGTGAAGTCTTCGTTTTTGGTACAGCATCTAACTAGTTTCCGAATGAATAACAAATTTATTAGTCATGGGTGGTTGTTGTACGAAACACATCGAGAATTTTCAGATTGTTATAGAGGTGGCATGTTTATCGTGAAATCTTTGTGTTCGCGACGATATGGAGCTCGTGTGGCTCGAAATTGGACGTTTTGTTAAATCGCGCGTTAATAGATTTGGCCAATTGGAGAAAGTGATGGGGGAGTGCGTTGAAGTTCGTTCCGAGAGATGTGTGAATTGTTAATAATTATGCATGTAAAAAGAAAAGGACGAGGGAGTGTAGCTATGCTGGAATTTTTAACTTGTTTTGGGGAAGGACAGTTACTTTTCTAGTTGTGCTTTTGAAGATAGTGTATCTTTCGATTTTTGTATTTAAAAAAAAATGCGTTTCACCTATGTTTATTAAAATTTGAATATATTTTTTAAATCGTTGCTTATGGTAGTGCAAAAATTATCCTTGTAAAAGAGAAAGGCGTGATAGTGACTTATAAATTGAATGGGGCGTGTACATAAAATAGTGAACATAACAATGATTTTTTGCAAAGTTTTGTGTATTTAATTAAGACATTGGTGTTTTTTGGTATAAAAATAAGGTATTAAGAGAAACACAACAAATAAGTTTAGAAAATAGGATTCGAGTAATTAAAATATAATATGAATTTTTTCCATGTAAAATTGAAAGTAATGAATTAAAATTTAAAAGTTGCTTAAAATAAAGTAAAAATTGATAAATGAGGGTGTACAATATTTAAAATTTGAATTGAAATGCTATAAAAATGGTAAAATTTGATTTAAAAATAATTACAGTAAAAATAAACATTATATTTATGAAAAATCAAGTTGTTAGCATGAAGAGAGAGTTAAGTAGATTTTTTAAAAACTCACAGTTTTTATGATTGTTCAGTCAGGAGACTTGGTCTTTGGTTGTTGTCCTGATGACGTGGAAGGCGTGCCATGTAGAGCTTGTAGAAGCTTGTGACTTCTGTTTGGCGATGGTGGCATGTCGTCTGGATGGTTGCGTTGTAAGGTCGAAGGTGGGTAACTTCTCGCCAGCTTATTTTGCGGGATGTTCGGCTGTGTCGTTGGGGGGAAGATTGCTTGGTCGTTTCGTTGGAATGGCGTGCTTGTTCCTCCATCTTGCTTCTTGGCTCTTCTATCTATCTGGACAGTCTTTTTACCTTCTTCGTTGTGGTCTCCTTCGTTGTGGTAATCCTGTCGACTATCTGTAATATTGTGTTGAGATCCTGTCGACTAGCTGTAATATTGTGTTGAGATCCTGTCGACTATCTGTAATATTGTGTTGAGATCCTGTCGACTAGCTGTAATAATGCGTTGGAGTTCTGGTCGACTCTCTGTAATAATGCGTTGGGGTTTGGTAAGCCTGTTGTAGAACCTCGTCGACTCTCGCTATAAGTTGTGGCAACCGAGGGTCAAACCTGTAGTAACCGCGAGGGACAGTCAGGGGTGGAGAGTTTTCCAGTGCCTCTCTGCACCTTGTAGGACCTTTAACAGTTCTCACAAAGTACAGGCAGTCGTGGTCGAGGCAGAGTGGAAAAGCTGGGGATGTCCACACACACAAAACGAAGCGACACAGTTGAAAGAAGGAAAGTTCCTTGAATAGATAAAAAGTCGAGCCAAGAAGCAAGATGGAGATCGAGAAGGTTTCTTACTGTTTTACATGGTCGATGAGTTGGTGACAACCGGCGATAAGGGGTGACGCTGACCGGAACTGACTGGAACTGACTAACTCTGTTGCTAAGGCCGGTCTTATTTATACCACTTTTTGGACCAGGAAGGGGACCAGGAAGTATTGCCTTTCTGCACGTGTCCGTAAATCGACACTGGCACCAGTCTGTTGGCTTCCATCTATCTTTAGAAGTTACTTTGTGATTCTCTCTCTGGCTCTTAACTCAGCTTTTAATCTATTATATATTTTTATTTATTCATTCTCAGTACATTACATATGGGGATACAAGGACACACGTCAATTATGCATATAATTAGTTATAGTTTATAATTAGTTCTATATACAACATGACAATTTTGTTATACGTATTACATAATATAGGGTTATTGGTTTAAATTATCATATATATATATATATATATATATATATATATATATATATATATAAAGGTTTTAAAAAATAAAATTACCATATATATATATATATTGAAATGCTGTGAAAAAAAGAGTAGAGTTAGCCCCCCTCTCTTGACACATTAGAAAATATAAGGATCATTAAGATTCCATATAAAAATTTATTGGTTCTGTTTTTTTTTAACTTTTACTTTCTTTGCTATATGAAAATTAACCCCTCATTAACTTTTTATATTTACAAATTATAAAGCAATAGATATCGAATTCGGCTACATATTATTTGCTTACAAAATGACTTGCCTCAAGGATCATGAACAAAGTAGAGATACAGTATGGCATCAATTTTCCTTGCCATTAGAAACTGAAGACTACTCAAATATACAATATAGGATGAATCAAGTTTATAGAGATATAGTAAACATAAGGAAATAACACTCCATATATATATTTATATTTATTTTAATATGTTATAATACCTTGAAAAAGGTTGGTTTGCCAACTGAAATATTTATAAAATAAATGATATTTTGATCCAATAAATGCCTTTTTGATTAAAATATATATATACTAGCGAATGTACCCGGCTTCGCTCGGTTTTTACCTGAGTAAAGGTTCGTCTAACGAACATTTGTTAAAACAATTTTAGCAAACATCCAATCCCTACTGAATCTAAAGTTCAACTTTTCCCTGGAGGCTTTATGTTTTTATTTTAATATTAATTAAAGGAATTATTTTATTGAATTGTGAACTCAAGTTAAGTCATGAATTTATCGCCATATATCAAATCAATTTTTATTTAAACCAGATTCACAAAAAATCATTGCAACTAGCGAAGTGGAGATGTCATCTGGGTTTCAATCGTTTCTGTGAAGAGGTAAACTTTGTCCCCCCATCCTTAAGAATAAAAGATCCTGTCAAAAACCCTTTCTCAACTAAAGTAATAAAGGAAACTCAATATAGGTTATTGAGGACCAGAACACAGGGCTGTTATTCCAACATTCAATTGTTATCGAAAACAATCAAAGAACTCTTATGCATCACTTCCCGTATTGTACCAGAAAAACAAATGTACGAACTAATAGTCCGAACCACGTCTGAAATCACGAAAGTAAGAACAGAAATAGAGAGACGGCAGAATAAAAAATTGGAAAATTGGGCACTGAAATTTAATAATCCAAATCTAAATAGAAACAATAACCTCAATAAAATAGTCAACCTGTCAAAAGCTACCCTAACCCAAGAAGAATTAGCTTTCTTATCCAAAGGTATGAAATTCAGGAATAGGCAAAAACCAGATCCCATCAGAATAGTAACTGGAGTCGAAGCAGCCATATCAAAACTTAACCACCAAGAAAAGAATATCATTAGACATCATGTAACTAATCTTCTAAGTGAACCAGTAACCCTTCCCCCAAGCAACCCTCATGAGAACCGACTTATTAAAGACTTAAGAAACAAAAAAGAAATAATCATCACCCAATCAGATAAAGGCGGCCAAACAGTGATTCTGGATAAAACTGATTACCATAGTAAAATACTGAGCATCCTTAAAGATCAAACTACCTTCAAACACATTTCCAAAGAAGAAAAAACCCGAACATACTCTTCTTTCAAAAAAGGACTCAGAAAAATGCATAAAGAACGTAATATTTCGAATGAAGAATTGAAAGACTTCTTGTCTAATATGCAAACAGATGCCTTCATATATGGCCTCCCTAAAATACATAAACCAAATGTCCCCTTAAGACCCATAGTGGCTTTCTACCATTCCCCAACAGCACCTCTCTCCAAGTTCATCTCAACTTTTCTCAAACCCATAATCAAGCAGCAAAACTCCCCATTCTCCATTTTCATCACCACCACCTTCATAGATGAACTACTCAAGTACCAACCTCAACCAAACAAGATCATGATCTCATTCGACGTAGAATCCCTTTACCCAAGTCTCCCACACACCAGCTGATACTAAGCAGCACCGAAGAATTCTTGAAAGAAAATCAGGTTGATCAGATCATAGTCAGGAAAATAACTAAACTTATAGCCCTATGCCTCGAAACAAATATTCTAACATACGATTCCAAAACTTACGAACAGATTAAAGGTTCTCCCATGGGGTCGCATAGACAGTTGGATAACCTCCCTATTCCCGTCGGATATAGTTTTATGGCGTCGTTATATTGACGACATATTCTGTATATGCCCCGAAAATCAAACCAAGAACATTCTAGAAAGACTCAACAGTTACCATCCTAACCTAAATTTCACATTTGAAAAAGAAACAAACAATAGCCTGCCTTTTCTAGATATAAAAATTATTCGCATACAGAATCAATTCCAAACAACTGTTTATTATAAGACATCCTTCAACCCCGACTATATCCGTTTTTCCTCCTACTGCCCACTCAGCCATAAAATCAATACCGTAAAGACCTTAACTAAATGTATCTATAGCCATTGCTCACTTCAAACCTTTAAAACTGAAGAAACTCAGAATATATTAAGAAATCTAAAGACGTGTCAATATCCTTTATCATTTATTCTAAGACATTTCTATAGTCCCTCTGAAATTCGGAATTCCCCAATCTATAAATCTATTAACAGTATTCCCTATTCACCAGTATCTGTTTCTATAGCCCGTCATCTGAAGAAATTTGGTATCAAAACCTTTTTTAGAAACTCACCTATTTTAAATTCGTTACTAAGAAACCCTATAACAAAGAACAATACCATTGATTATCCTTCCAATATCAAGAATGCCATATACTCCATAGAATGCAACGATTGCAAAACCAAATATGTCGGCGAAACTGGCAGACATTTAAATATACGAGTATCAGAACATAAACGAAATATCGATAATCAAGACAGTAGATCTTTAGTATACCAACATATAAGAGAAACAGGCCATTCCTTCTCCCTATCAGAACTAAAGACCCATTACTCCAACATCCCCAATAGACTACAGAGACTTATAATAGAATCCATCATATCCAGAAAGCACAATAGCATTAACAGAAGAATAGATATTCCGGAAATTTATAACATTATATTCCCTGAGCCCAGCCCATAACCCCCAAGTGAAGCACGCGCAACAGAAGCCCGCGTTGATCATGCCTTAAAACAGATGTAAACAGTGAATAGACTTTATTTAATTTTAAATCATATTTTATTGGCGTATTAATCATATAAAGCATTTTCTCCCGTAAAAGGGCGTACTTGCTCGAAAGCTCGAGATATTTTTTAAATAAAAAAAATATTTTTAAAAGAAACTTTTCCCTGGAGGCTTTATGTTTTTATTTTAATATTAATTCAAGGGATTATTTTATCGAATAATAGCGTGTCCCGTTCGTATTTGAAATATAAACTTACATTTATAAAATGAGAGAAACAATTTCCTACTCCCTTTACTGTAATGATGAATATTTTATCATTGTGCAGTAAGGGCAAAGAGTAGAAATTTGATTTTTAATAATAAAAAAATAAAAAAACATAGGCGCGTTATAAATAGTTTTACTTTTAAAAAGAAATATGAAAATTAAAAAAATTCACTATAAGGCAATAAACCATCCCCTATGTATAAGAAATGAAACCATTAAGACACGAATGTTTTATTTTCAATTAAAACAAATTATACTGTCCTCTCTCTCTCTTACTGCGATAAAAAATATTGGGAGGGCTTGGCACATCAGTGGTAAACCCTCCCAGCGGTTTCGTCAATTTAATCTACCAGACCAACTCTTAAAGCTCTAATACTGTATTGGATGATTATACGAATATACGAGACACTGAAGGGTGGCACCTTAGTTGTGGTAGTAAAGAAAACTATGGACATAAGTCTTCTTGGTTTTATTTACAATGCCAGTGGAATTCCAATAAATGAGGTGGGCAGATTTATTTCTTGGGAGATTTTCTAGGGATGCTCTACTTAGGTTGGTGATCCCTAAGAGGATAGCCACCCAGGAAATGGAATGAATATTCATGGTTTAAAAGTGCACACCTTAAGTCATATATTTATATATATATGTGACAATATCGTTGCGAAATTTCTTGTTGTTCGATTTGAATGGTGAGGATTGGTTGAAACGCAGTCGTTTGAGTGGAAGTTGAAGCATACAGTTAGGAATAATCAGGACACGTGATGGGGTTTGAAAATAAAAGGCAACTGGATTGGAGGAAAGAAAGCTTGAGAAGAGCGGAGCGATTTTGGATTGTTAATTATCTGATCACATGGCGGTGATTGTACTTAGCTACGGGATGAGCAGAGGGGGAGAGGTCCAGAGCCGATGTCACCTCCTTGGGAGCCAAAGCGTAACTGACTGTTCTTACTTCTCGATTTAACACCACGAGTCGTCTTCCTTCCCATTGGTCGAAGGCTGGGACGTGCCCGTTTTCCTATTGGTTGACCTACTTAGTGGATCTTTCTAATTGGACCGGCGACTTTCTTTGGTGAAAGATATGCCCGGCCTGATAGGAAGTATCGAGTGTTAGTTCGACTCTATTTACTTCCGTGGTTGTCAAATACGTCCGGTCTTGTTCCGGAAATTGGGCGTCTCTCAAACTTTTATAACTTCTGGTCACCAGATACGTTCTGTCTTGTCCGGAAGTATTGACTGTACAAGTTATTTATACTGGTGCCCGCTTTTAGCCTGCTTCCTATGTCTTGTTGCCACTTCCTTTCCTCCAGTTACCTCATTCTTTATTAAATCTTTGAAAATCATACATTGTACATGCATAGTGGGTCGGGGGTGCATACAATTATATACAAATTATGACATATATTAATGAAAAAACAAATAGGTCCGATGATTTCTATAATCTTTTTTTCATTTTTTATCATTACTTTGGCAGAACATCTTTATATATTTCTCTCGCGAGAGCGCTCTGACAAAACAAGTTTAATGAAAATGCAAAAGAAATCACAAGACGGAGAGAAGAGTTTCTTTCTTTTATAAACTTTTGCACAAGATTTCAGGCAAGTCGAGTACTACGAGTACAATACATCCTAGAATTGAAAGTCCGTAGAATATTCTCCCAGTCTTGAGATTTCTCTTATATATTCTCTTGTGATGTCTCTTGTATCAAACGTGGATAGGGAGAATATCATTGTCTTTAATGAAAATTACCATTTATTTCTGCGCATTATATTTTTGGGAGATATAAGAGAGAAATATGGCTCCATATATGATATATATGGAAGTGGGGTGAAATATAATAAGATGAATAATCTATTAAATAAAGGTCACCTCTCCTCCCACACTAAACTCGATATTTATAGATAAATTTCCTCCCGGCAAGTAATGTCATGATACCTGTAATGGTGTTGGCGATTTACGCTCAAGGAGCCCGGGTTACCTCTATTTTCTCTCCTGTAATGGTGTAAAATTCCATCTCTGAACAATCAAGATAAAGAAGGAAAGCGTCCTCCACTACGAGGCTGAGGGGTCATAATGACTTAGAAAGGATCTTCTAATAGAATGCACAGCAAATTGGTACGAAGTGGAAACAATTGAGGCACGGAACAGTGAAAGGTCAAGGGGATCCGAGTAAATTGTTTCAATTACATGGCCATAATTATATTTTGCTAGCTAATAGTTTTGTGATATTTCAAAAAATAATATTGTTTGAATATTAAGGCCTGAAACAATCCGAAAAATAAAGTCACATTAAGAAAAAAATTGAAGTTTTATAAATAAAACCTATACTGGATGAAACGGTATTGTGAAAATGGAACGGAAATAAAACCGCGCGATTCGGAGAGACAGAAAGTGAACAGGCAAAATAACAGTGAAAAATAGAATGGTGTAAAATTTGCGAAGCAAACAGATATATTTAAAAAAGCAACAACTGAAAGCATTATAACAACAAAAAAATAGAGCATTTATAAAAGCAAAGGTCGTCTCTCCCGTCAAAATAAACGTCAAAACTTGACACCATCTATTGACCGTCGCTGCAAACTAGCGGCCTCGGGTCGGTGACAAAGCCAAAATACCATCCTTGGCAAACTGAGAAGCGTCCACCTAGAGACCATGGTTTCGGACTAATAGCCTTCTTCAGCCAAGGGTGGACTTTAATCTCACGAGATTCACAAAGGATATAATGGAATCTTCACAATCCGCCAAAGATGTGTTTAACTGGCAAAGTGGCTGGGCCAAATCTATGGCCAAATTATAGATGAAAAAATTTCCGGGAGGAAATTGATCTAAAAAGCATAAGGCTCCTCTCCCGTTAAATTAAACGTCAAAACTAGACGCTATCTATTGACCGTCGCCGCAAACTAGAGGCCTCGGGTCGGTGACAAAGGCACAATACCAGCTTTGGCAAACTGAAAAGCGTCCACCTAGAGACCATGGTTCCGGGCTAATGGCCCTTGTCAACCTAGGGTTGACTTAATTCCATGAGAACCACGCGGGATCTAATGGAATTTTCACAATCTGTCGAGGAGGCGTTTGGAAAATTTTCCATCTATAATTTAGCCATAGATTTAGCCCAGCCACTTTACCAGCTAAACACCTCTTTGACAGATTGTGAAGATTCCATAGGATCCCGCGCGGATCTCATGGAATAAAATCCGCCCTAGGCTGATGAGGGCCATTTTCCCGAAACCATGGTCTCTGGGTGGGTGCTTTTCAGTTTGCCAAAGCTGGTGTTGTGGCTTTGTCACCTACCCGAGGCCGCTATAAGCGTATATATATCTCGATTAATATATATCTCGATTAAGTATAATATCTTATCTATAAATATTATAGATTAAGTATAATATCGATTAAGTATAATATCTTATCTATAAATATCTCGATTTAGATCAAGTATTCTAATTATTAAGCGAACACTTCCAACAACTACCTTCAACCTTGCTGTTATTGTTTACCGCTAACTTGTCTTAACAATATATGTAATGGAACAAGTCGTTCCTTAAATAAATATATATTTGTTTTTATCAGAAGGGATGTCCTCGTAACTACAACATACGTGAGTACAAACAAAACAACCAGAAATCCTCAAAAAGAATAACCATATTTTGCTAAGCCTATATCAATTTGGTAGCAGAGCGTGGTTTGGGCGCGCGAATTGGACTAACCGCCAATTGATCCATTTAAATCATAAAGAAATTAAATAATTGGACTAACCGCCAATTTAGAAAAGAAAAAGTTGAATAAAAAATGGATACCTATAACTTAGCAAAAATAGAACAGTTAACAGAAAATAACTATACAACGTGGTCCATGAAAATGGAAGCAATTCTAGATTCAAAAGATCTCTTCGAGGACGTAATTGTTAATGACGAGCCAGACTTTACAAAAAATAAACTAGAATATGATATTTGGAAGAAAAAGAATCGGGAAGCATACAGCCTAATAATATTGTCACTTTCGGATGACTTAACAATCATCTTTCGAGGCGATAAAAGAGCCAAAAGAATTTGGTACGACATAAAGAAAAGGTTTGAAGGATCTCTAGAAAATAAAAGGATAGACCTAATGTTGGATCTAGCCAGACTAAAATTGCACCCAAATGAAAATGTCAACATGTATATTGTACGAGCACAGAAACTGGCACAAGAGATCACCCAGCTAGGAAAGACAGTAACAGAAAGAGAGCTTGTACGATACATTGTTGAAGGACTCACACCTAACTTTGACACGATCGCAGCAGCACTGTCAATAAACAGAGAAATCTCCTTACCAGACTTGAGACAAACTCTACTGGATTTCGAGAAGAAAAGACAGGACAGAAGCAAAAATCCTGAAAATGCTTTCAGATCATCAGGCAACCAATTCAAAGAAAAATCATGCTTCATTTGCAAAAGAAAAGGACATTTCAAGAAAGACTGTTGGTTCAACCCTAACAACAAAGGAAATCAAAATAATACAACAAACAAAAATAACATGGCCAGTACAAGGAACTACCATAAAGGACCAAAACAAAACAAAGACACAGCCAGATCAGCAATCCAAGAACGAACGGAGGAACCATCCCAACGAAGAGACTCCACTTCAGAATACGCACTACATGTAATCACAAGGGAGGAACGCCCGACGACTCAGGACGTGTGGATAATTGATTCTGCGTGCACAAGCCACATGACTTCCCATGGTGATTGGATCGAGCACAAGACGGAGGAGAGAAGAAGCATACAAGTGGCAGAAGAAGGGAGGCACATCGAATCTACCTCATCGGGATTAATCCAAGCTACTGTACAAGGTAAGGACAAACTTAACAACGCTGTAACCCTGCATAATGTCCTCCATGTACCACACCTGAAAGGAAATCTAATGTCCATTCCAAGCGTAGTAAGAAGAGGGAACTCTGTTCTTTTGAACTCTGAAGGAGCATACATATACTCTTCTGATGACAAGCTAATAGGAACAGGAAACTTTGATGGTAACATGTACACATTGAACCTATCACGTTTACCTGAAGCAACTCATGTTCCAAATGAACATTGTTTGATTTCAAAGGACAATTCTAGGACTGCATGGCACAGAAGGTTAGGACATCCTAGTGACAACAAACTAGACCTGATTTTGAAGAACAATCTTCTAAAAGGCTTGAACTCTATAAATGGTACCCTTGATCAATGTGATGCTTGCTCATTGGGAAAAATGACCAAAGTACCCTATGTTCACACAGATAGCAATCAGGAAAGCTACCCCTTTGAAGCCATTTATGTCGATCTCTGTGGTCCAATGAGAATAAACTCCTTGGGCGGAAGTAAATATTTCTTGACCATCGTAGATGGATTCTCTAGGAGAATATTTGTAGAATTTCTCAAAGATAAACTCTCAACAGCAGAAGTTTTGAAGAAGTTTATTGTAAAGAGAGAAAACGAGCTAAACTCAAAACTAAAACGACTTAGAACAGATAACGGAACAGAATTTATCAATAAAAACCTTGAAACCTTCATAGAATCCAAAGGAATTAAACATGAACTAACTACACCGTACACCCCAAGAAGCAATGGGAGAGTTGAAAGAGCTAACAGAACACTATTAGACAAAGGCCGAACACTTCTGGCAGACTCCCAAATACCCCTACACTTCTGGGCAGAAGCTGTGAATACAGCTGCATATCTGTACAATCTAACTCCCACAACCAATGACCCAGACACTACCCCTATGGAAAAATGGAAAGGTAAAAAGCCATCCGTCTCTCACATCATGAGATTTGGTTGTGAAGTCTTCTATAAACTCGAGAATCATCAAAGACACAAACTAGAAGCTAAATCTAAGAGAGGAATATTTATAGGCTATTCAAGATGCAGAAGAGCTTATCGAGTATTTGATATCACAGCGAGAGTCATTCTTGAAACCGCAGACATTCATTTCAGAGAGAACAATAATGTCATATCGGAAGAAAAACAAAGTGATAATAATACGGACACTGACACATATTTCTTCATTCAGGAGGATGAACAACTGGACAATCATGTTCTATCAGATGTTGATATTGAAGAGCCAGCACCAGATACCATGATCAACAGACAGACAGAGTCAAGTGTATCAGACAGACCACAAAGAACTCGAACAATACCTAAAAGATTCGATGACTACGTTCTGGCTACTACGAATGAAACCATTCCGAAAGACTATAATGAAGCCATCGCATGCGAAGACAAGAAACATTGGGAGAACGCAATGCTTGAGGAAATACAGAACATGTACGCGCATCAAGTATGGGAACTGGTACCTAGACCTGTAAACGCTAAAGTTGTCAAAAGTAAATGGGTGTTCAAAATATCTAAAGACCAAGAAAACGAAAACAAAACTTACAAAGCTAGACTTGTTGCAATGGGATACAACCAAATCCCAGGAAGAGATTACAACGAAAGTTTCAGCCCTGTAATTAAAAATGCCACCCTCAGGACTATTTTGTCAATGGCAGCAACAAAAGATTCAGTCATTAAACTTTTTGATGTGAAAGCAGCCTATCTAAATGGAAACATTGAAAACACAATATTCATGGAACAACCTGCTGGATTTGTCCAAGACAGAAACAAAGTTTGCAAACTCAACAAAAGTATTTACGGTCTACCTCAATCCGGAAGATCGTGGTATGAGAAATTCAGTCAAGTACTTCATGACTGTGGACTGGAAAAACTTAAATCTGATCCTTGCCTATTTAAATGGAAGAATGAAGACAAATACTTCTATGTAGGGATATATGTTGATGACTTTATCACTGTCTCAGATTCCGAAGATACCTCAAACAGATTCATCAATAAATTGAGACATCACCTGGAAATAAAGGATGTAACATGTAAAGGTATGTTTTTGGGAATCAAGATCATACAAGACAAGGAGGGAATTTCGCTACAGCAAAGCCACTATGTACAACAAATATTGCAGAAATATGGACTGGAAAATTGTAAGGAAGTTCCAACACCAGGTTCCAAAGAAATCAATTTGGATAATCATATTGAAGATGACAATTGTGAACAGCACACTTACCAGGAAGCCCTTGGAATGCTAATGTTTCTAGCTGTTAACACCAGACCCGACATTGCTTACATCACTAGCAAACTTTCACAGTACTCCAAACAACCAAAACAGATGCACTGGACAGCAATCAAAAGAGTTATGAGATACCTACGAGGAACAATTGACCTAGGAGTGAAATTTGAAAGAGGGAAGACTGGAATCCTGAAGTCCTACGCCGATGCCAGCTGGTCGACCACTCATGACGGAAAATCCTACGGCGGATATGTATTGAAGCTCGGCGAAGCAACTATAGACTGGAAAAGTAGTAAACAACCACTCGTCGCCCTCTCCACAATGGAAGCGGAAATGATAGCTGCTTGTGAAAGCTGCTGTCAAATCAAGTGGATAATAAACCTGTTACAAGAGCTGGAAGAAGGGAATTTCATGGAAAAACCAACTGCGACCTATACAGACAGTCAGTCATTGATCAACTGGATCTCCAGCCCTAAACAAAGCAGTCGCTGTAGACATATCAACAGAAAGTACCACTTCTTAAGAGACTGTTTTGAATCCAGAGACATCTGCCTTCTGTACAAGCCATCTCAGGACCTGGAGGCGGATATCTTCACAAAGGACCTATCCCGAGACCAGATGAAGAAACACCTGGAGAGCCTCAGCATCGTGGGAATAAAGACAAAGTAAGGAGGGAATTGTTACACAGACTTTGACTTTAATCATCATAGATGCTGACGTCACTACTATGACGTAACTTCCAACAACTACCTTCAACCTTGCTGTTATTGTTTACCGCTAACTTGTCTTAACAATATATGTAATGGAACAAGTCGTTCCTTAAATAAATATATATTTGTTTTTATCAGAAGGGATGTCCTCGTAACTACAACATACGTGAGTACAAACAAAACAACCAGAAATCCTCAAAAAGAATAACCATATTTTGCTAAGCCTATATCATATGGCATCATTGAAAAACGAGACTAAGAAAGCAGGAAATTGAAAACATAACATTAATAATACGAGACTATATACAAGATCTTTTCATTCACATAACAATAGCAAAACATGACTATTATAATACACAGAACAGAAGGAAACTCTTTTATATAGGGTACTAGACGAATGACCCGGGCAACGCCCGGGTTTATCCGATTAAATGTTTTATTCAAACACTATTCGTTACAATTATAAATTTGGCGCCGTGGATGTCACTCTTGTGAAACGTCCCGCTCCAAACTTTACAGTCAGATTAGTTACGATATACACATGTGTAAATCTTCAAATCGAGCGAGCGTCTATAAATATCTCGATTTAGATCAAGTATTCTAATTATTAAGCGAACACTATTATTAATAAAATTTTGAGAATATATCGATTTTAAACGTATTTATAACCTTGATAGAGGGCGCTGTTCGTGAGCTAAGTAAAATAATTTGAATATATATTTTTAATATTTAATTTATATATAATTTAAAATAGCCTATCGTTTTCCTCGTACTTTTTTTCACCTATGTATGGAAATCTTGGTACTGTAAAAAAAAAAACTTTGCTTCAATAATATATTTAAAAAAAAAAAAACAGCCAGGCTAAGTTTCGAACCAAGGTTGTGGAAATACGAAGCCGCACACCTAACCATTAAGCTACGCTTGGCATCATAAATATTCGCATGCAAAGCTATTTCAGGCATTACATATTTCTAACGACCTTTTTGAAATAGGTTTTTGAAACATGGAAATTATAATACTTCAAATAAATAGAAATAGAGTGAACAAAAATAAAACATACCAAATATTTCGAATTAGAGCAGTTATTTTAAACGGCGAATTAGATCAGTTATATCAAAAAATGAAAATATATAAATAAATAAAACATACCAAATATTTCAAGAGCAGTTATTTTAAACGGCGAATTAGATCAGTTATATATAAAAATGAAAATATATAAATAAATAAACCCTACCAAATATTTCAAATTAGAGCAGTTATTATATAAATATTTATATTACACTGCGTGACATTGAAAATGGAACACCAAGAAATAGTGGCCAGAAAGTGATGAAACTCGGCAGACAGAGAGAGACAGGGACGAACAATAAGTGATCTTTATTTCAAAATGATAGTCATAATACAGAGCGAGAACGGCGTCGGCTTAGTAGCAAGTAGGACCACCGCGGACGGCGATGCACGCAGCAACACGTCTAGGTAGAGAGTCAATCAGAGTACGGATGGCGTCCTGAGGGATGGCTCTCCATTCCCTCTCAACCATTTGCCACAGTTCGTCTTCTGAACGCGGCTGTGGCAAGGCATGCAAACGGCGTCCAATGATGTCCCAGACGTGCTCGATTGGTGAGAGATCAGGAGAGTACGGTGGCCAGGGAAGCATCTGTACATCTTGCAGAGCTTGTTGGCTAATGCGAGCAGTGTGCGGTCGGGCGTTATCCTGCTGATAAAGAGCATTGGGTACCCCCTGAAGGTAGAGGAGTGTCACCGGTCGCAGCACATCATCAACGTATCGTTGGGCCGTCATAGTGCCCTGAATACGAAGTAAAGGTGACCTGGAATCATACGCGATTGCGCCCCAAACCATGATTCCACGTTGTCGCACGGTGGGGCGTTCCACAATTGCTGCCGGATTGGACCTTTCTCCACGTCGACGCCACACGCGTACACGGCGACTATCACTGGACAAGCAGAAACGCGACTCATCTGAGAACACGACCCTGTGCCATTCCGTCATCCACGTCGATCTAGCCCGGCACCATTCCAAACGTTGGCGCCTATTCGGTGGGGTCAATGGCAGTCTTCTTAGCGGACGGCATGAGTGCAAGCCATTAGCAACCAATCGACGGGAAATGGTTCTGGTCGAGATGGAATGATCTAGGGTGTCTTGCACATGTTGCAGGATGGCGGTACAAGTGGCTTGTGGGGCCGCCACTGCTTGTCGAAGGATACGCCGATCCACACGTGCTGACGTCACTCTGGTTGCACCGACATTCCTATAAATTGCCACATTTCCTTGTTCCAACCATCTTCTCCACAGTCGGTGCACCGTGGACGCACCAAGGTGTGTATCAGCTGCGATTTGACGTATGGACCAACCTGCCCTTTTCAGTCCGATCACCATGCCCCTCGTAAAAGCGTCTGTCTGCTTGAACTGCCTCCGTTTACGATGACCTGGCATTCTCTGTTATTACACGTGTCTTTTGACACAAGAACAAAATTTCTACAATGATTTTCCTTGAAGAAATAACGACACGAATACTGTCCTTTCTGCAAGTTCCTTCCCTTATATCTTACTCCATGTGCGCACGAGAGCTGCGCATTTTACATCATTTGCATAACTCGGTTAGGCGCGTCTACCCTGAAATTTGCATAATTTTCTGGCCACTATTTCTTGGTGTTCCATTTTCAATGTCACGCAGTGTATACGTGTTATTAAGCGAACTATTATTAATAAAATATTGAGAAGATTTAGATTTTAAACGTATTTATAACCTTTTAGTACTTGATAGAGGGCGCTGTTCGTGAGCTAAGTAGAATAATTTTAATATATAGTTTTAATAATTGATTTATATATTTTTTAAAATAGCCTATCGTCTTCCCCGTTATTTTTTACCTATGTATGGAAATTTTGGTTTGAATTAGTGAACTACAGCGAATTTGTATACCGGACATACATACAAACATTCATTTTTATATATATAGTAGATGTGCTTACATGGGATGTATGTTCCTCAGACTAACGGCCTCAAGCACTTATTAGAAAATTACTTTGAAAGCTATCATCAAATTAATTTCTCTCCTGATACCTCAAAACAACGCTGCCACCATCGTGGGCTAGTTATCATACTATTTTTGACAACCATTTTTAGTATAAAAATAATTTTAAAATTATAGAATTAGCTTGAAATATCGTTTAAAAAGCGACTGACATCAAAACCACATTGGTGTGACCGAACCTGTTCTAAATTTTAAGAAGACAATCACCAAAAGGAATGAAATGCGTGTCTGTGACTATGCAATCAAATTGACCCAATAGGGTGTCTAATAAAATAATTGCTTGCTCTCGGTTGCTTGCATATAAGTTTATACCAAGCTCTTTCTTTCTTCTTTCCTCTTATTTGATACATTATGAATAACATTACTGATTACTGTTACTAGTACTGTTATTTCTGTATATACCCTCTTCTACTCGGAAAATCTGTATAAGGCCAAAAGGTCATCAACTAATTTGAAAGGATAATCTATGATATATCAACCTAGAAATATATAACTTCCTTTTCAGAAATATGGTGAGTATAATCATTGAAAAAAAGTTGATTTTGACAGGTCAAGATATATTTACAATTTGAAATTTGCTAAGAGAGGATTTGATGTTTAAAAGTTATTTGTTGGTTCCTCGCAGCGTCCCTATCAAACGATATCTACCAAGCGATCAAAGCTAACGACAAGCGATCAAAGCTAACAACAAGCGATCAAAGCTAACAACAAGATGGGATGTTTTGAATTTTTAAAATGCTTTAAGAAGAAGTAAGTGTCAATTCTATTGAAAATAAATATGATCATGATGTAATAGTTCCAATGTGATGTTGTTCAAATAGTAAAGTGCTACTGAGAAAATATGAATAAATTTAATAAAAATATATTGAAAATTACATACAAGGCACTCATGATACAATTCTTGATTTCAATTTAGCGATACATTTCAGAGTATTCTAAACACAAATTAAATGCAGGAGCGTTCTTTTCTCTGATTTCTTTCATGATCGAAATAAATTCAAGTGAAATAAATAAACGATGTGAAGTATAATTGATATTTCTCATGACTGTACCAATATATTTATTATTTTATTATATGCCTACTAAACTTCAGCTTCTAGAAGAACCATAATTGAATTTTAAAAATTCCACCACTAAAAATATATTTAAGAGGCAGGAAAAAACATGTCTCTTGGTATCATATTAATTTGTTTGAAGTTTCAAGGTCACAGGTTAGATATAATGCTAGAGAAAAGTCATTTCAAATGTGAAATCGTAGTACATGGGGCCACCTCAAGGACGGGACAGTTTGTTATCCCAGGGGTTCAAATAGAGAAGGTGAAAAGTGGAAAATAATCGTAGGATACTAAAAAAGCAGTATAAAACTGACTATTATATTATTTCAAGAATGAGTCGATTATATTAAAAGATTTTTTGGAAGATGAGGTTGGGGGAAAGGAAGCATGGTCAGGATGAGGCGCTGCAAGAATTATAGCTCCAATTTCTTACAATCCTCGGGCTTCAGTGGTACATTAATAACCGCTATAATCACAACCATTTCTTTGTGAAGGCATGCAAACACGCGTGTTCAGTGTTTCACAGGTGCTACAAGTCATTTCAACAAGCAAACCAGGGATAAGTTTCTTGCAGATTTTTTTATTTCTCTAGCTTTCAGGCTAACATGCCCTTCAACAGGAGCACCTAGAAGTATAACTTACAGCTAGCTATACACACCTTTTGATTTACTATAAACGATCCATACCCGACTCATAATTTAATAATATCAAAAAGCATCCAGGGTAAAGTTTATTGCACCTTTTTTATTTATCTAGCTTTGTTAGACCGAGAGATATAGAAATAAAAATGGTGCAAGAAACTTAGCTCTGGATTGCTTGTTGATATTATGAAATTAAAATTTAGGGAATGAACGTTTATAGTAAGTCATTTCGTAGGATGTAGTTTAATGCCTGCTACACTTGTTTAGTGAAATCAGCAACGAAGTACGATCTGGTTGTGAAGGAGTTGTCGTCTAATAATGTCCCATATTTGATCCATGGAAGGAAGATCTGGTGATGGATCAACATGAAAATATTCTGTAGAGCCCGTTGACGTTGTGAGCTCACTATCAGTTTAGAGGGAACCCAGCCCCGCGTGGAGAATCGCGCGGAGATAGCATACAAAGAACTGATCTACCAATATTTGATTAATCGAATTAAAAGAACTATACAAAATGTTACAGATGCATTTGAGGAAAAAAGAACGAAACTATCACCATCTATTTGAGTTCGAACGAGGCCATGTAATGGGACTACAAGAAGGTTTTTCTCGATATAGCCGAAATATTTGACAGGGGTGCATCCACTGTTGTTGGCAATCACATTGCTGTGATGCTTCATACTCCACCTGAAGTAGAAATCCGAGGTTCGGGTGACACGAGAGTGATCAGTAAGAATCCGATTACTTGAGGGACAACTCCAAGCAATACGTCTTGTAGCGTTCATGCCACTAGCTCCAGATTATCGCCATCTGCGACTTCAAGCGTTTCAAGCTAGGGATTATAGTAGGCCAGAATGGAGAACTGTTGTTGTTTCAGATGAAAACTGGTTCTGTATTTTAGTCAGTAATGGATGAAAGTTGGTTAGAAGGAAGCCAGGGGAGAACCAAGCTGACTGCAACGTAGACACACTGAACTAACAACAGGAGTTATGGAATGGGGAACAATTTTCCCTGACAGCAGGATCACAATTGTCGTCATGTCAAATACCTTTAGACAAAATTTGTATGCCAGACTGATTGGATCAGCCGTGCTGACATTTTCCAACAGGATAACGCTCATCCTCATATAGGCACCCAAGAACATTCTTCCAACCAGCCCATGTGGGACATTATTGGACGTCAGCGGCTTCCACAGACATCATATGCCGTTGCTGATTTGACTGGTTGAGGGCAGCAAGCATGGAACTCCTTGAAACCTCGCCTTTCCCCCTGTTATTTTCAAGAACATATCTCTCAGCGCCATAATAGGAGTATAACTAGTTAACATTTCTATAATATTGGAGATATAGGAATGAAAATAATGCTAATATTAGTTGCATATGCAACGAAACCCCTTTTTAGAATAATTTTAAATAAAAATGTGTCAAGGAAATTGAATCCAACTATTATTAAGCCATTATAATTTACTATCAACAGAATGAGGAGATCAAGAGTCAGATACCTATAATACAAAAAATAAACACAAAACCTATAATATCAATATATGATTCATAAAAATATTTCTTTTGAGAAAATAAATATACTTCCTAAGAGAACTTTCTAGAATCGAATAAACAATTTTACATTTAATTTAGAATTTAGTTGTTGAATGTGTGCGACTTCCGGGCTATATATAGGGTACTTTAAATAAACAAAATAATGAATATCGAACATTACTGTATTATATATAATACTCACTTACTTATACCACTAAAACACAAAGAAGTAATAAAAATCAAGGACACAGCCAAGTGCAAAAATGATGTAAGGCTCTAATAAACATAATTCACGAAAGTGCCACCTGCTCCTTATCAAGGCCTTATATGGGTCAATTACCTCACTTAATACTTGATCGAAGCACAAAAATACGTGATTCGTAGCTTGCATACTGGATTTTTTAAATACTTTTGTTATTGTTTGACACTCACAGGTAAAAGATCAAATTCAATGTTTTCAAGTTGTCTCCTCTGCAATCACTAAAGGTATTTTACTTTACTAGTCTTCTCCATTTTCCGTGTTCTACCCCACTCAGTACCAAAACAATAATTTTACATCTCTTCCCCACCACTGCAACATACTCACCAAACTTAGCACTGACTGCCAACACAACCAATTCCCGACTCTTTCGCCACCACTGTATCATACTCATTCCACTCACCACTGACTGCCAACACAACCAATTCCCGGTCTTCCGTCACCACTGTATCATACTCACCCCACCCAGCAGCGACTGCCAACACAACCAATTCCCGACACTTCCGCCACCACTGTATCATACCCCACCCAGCAGCGACTGCCAACACAACCAATTCCCGGCACTTCCGCCACCACTGTATCATACTCACCCCACCCAGCAGCGACTGCCAACACAACCAATTCCCGGCACTTCCGCCACCACTGTATCATACTCACCCCACACAGCAGCGACTGCCAACACAACAAATTCCCGGCTCTTCCGTCACCACTGTATCATACTCACCCCACACAGCAGCGACTGCCAACACAACCAATTCCCGGCTCTTCCGCCACCACTGTATCATACTCACCCCACACAGCAGCGACTGCCAACACAACCAATTCCCGGCACTTCCGCCACCACTGTATCATACTCACCCCACCCAGCAGCGACTGCCAACACAACAAATTCCCGGCCCTTCCGCCTCCACTGTATCATACTCACCCCACCCAGCAGCGACTGCCAACACAATAAATTCCCGGCCCTTCCGCCACCACTGTATCATAATCCCCCCACCCAGCAGCGACTGCTAACACAATCAATTTCCGGCACTTCGGCCACCACTGTATCATACCCCACCCAGCAGCGACTGCCAACACAACCAATTCCCGGCTCTTCCGCCACCACTGTATCATACCCCACCCAGCAGCGACTGCCAACACAACCAATTCCCGGCACTTCCGCCACCACTGTATCATACTCACCCAACCTAGCAGCGACTGCCAACACAACCAATTCCCGGCACTTCCGCCACCACTGTATCATACTCACCCCACTCAGCAGCGACTGCCAACACAACCAATTCCCGGCCCTTCCGCCACCACTGTATCATACCCCACCCAGCAGCGACTGCCAACACAACCAATTCCCGGCACTTCCGCCACCACTGTATCATACTCACTCCACCCAGCAGCGACTGCCAACACAACCAATTCCCGGCACTTCCGCCTCCACTGTATCATACTCACCCCACCCAGCAGCGACTGCCAACACAACCAAAACCCGGCACCTCCGCCACCACTGTATCATTCCCACCCCACTCAGCAGCGACTGCCAACACAACCAATTCCCGGCACTTCCGCCACCACTGTTATATACTCACCCCACTTAGCACTGACTGCCAACACAACCAATTCCCGGCTCTTCCGCCACCACTGTATCATACTCACCCCACCCAGCAGCGACTGCCACCACAACCAATTCCCGGCCCTTCCGCCACCACTGTGGCGCCGCCGCCACCATTCACTTTAATTGCCCTGCCATACATCATAATTGATTTCCGCCTTGCCATATGTAATAATTGGCTTCCATCTGTGTACCCACACTTTAATTGCAGTGCCTCGTGTCTTGGAATCGTGTTTGCAAGTATATGACGTAATATCAGGGTTGTATATATAGTTCGATATTTTCTCATATTGCAGTCAGATCATGGATGAATTCAATAGTTTTACTTCTTATCCACCTCTCATAAAATTTGATGAGCTGGAATTAGATAGTTATAAACTGATCGAACTCAAACTAGTTGAGACCCGTTTCGGTCCATCAGTCAAGGCTGTTATAGAAATAAAAGATTCTCAGAGGACACTATTTCTTCTAAAAAGGTATTCAAAGCTATAGCAATATCAATTAGACGAAATCATTAAAGAAGAATGCTGCTTAATTTTCAAGGAACGCATCGGGAGTACAGCAACTTTAGAAATTCAACGTTTGTAAATATGCTCCCTTTGTGTGCACACTTTTTTCTCTTTGAGTCTAAAATTTAATAAATTTCATGTTGAAAAAAAAGTGTTTTTTTTTTATCTGTCATATCTTTCATCAACTAATATAATATATATTGAAATATGTGTCAAAAAAAAATATTTTTAAATATGCATTTTTAATGTCCAATCATTTTTATCTAACTTTGTCACTAAAGAATAAGAAGAAAACGTAGTTTCATATTTTAATAGGTCTAAAAAAAAAAAAAAACATTTATTTCAAATGTATGATGAATAAAAAAGTGTGTGGAAATCTGTCATATCTTTTACCTACTAATATAATATTTATAGAAATGTTTGTCAAAAAAAAAATTATTTTAAAAAAGTGTACATTTTTAAATAAGAAGTTTTAATAGGTTTTTCAAAAACCATCTTAGAACTGGTGTAAAACTCAGTTGTTGCCAACTTCCATGCAATTTAGAAAATAACCTGTAATTTTGCCACATGTCATGACCAGTGCTGTAGTCGTAAAATTAGCATAGGGTATACGCTTGAGAATATAAATTTTTGGTAAAAATAAACAAGGTTATTTTTAATTATATTTTTATTTGAAAAAAAGATGTAAAATATTACATACAACTTTTACATAAAAATGTCCCATAATGACTGCCGAGATGCATCTGTATTTTTTCTGGCACAAACTCTTGATCTAGTGTCAGTAGATGATCTATGATGTAAAAGCCATGATTGAACGTATTTTTTCGGCTGAAACATTTCGATTGGTGGTCCATTTGAATTTATGAACATTAAGTTCGAAACATTTGATATTAGCAAAGAAGTCCGCAAGTTTGTTATTATATCATTCATCAGGCTGAAACCTCGCTCACATTCAGCTGTTGAACAGGGCAATGTTGAAATTGCCCTGAAAAATGGTTGAAGTGTTTCGGAAACATTGTTTTTATCATCAACAAAATCTCTCAAGCCGTTAATGCATTTCATTTCATCTAAGTTAAACCTTCGACAAATAAGTCTCATTTCGACCTCTCCATATCGAACATTTTCTGCGTCAAAATTGTTTGGTTCTAGAGCTGAAATATCCTTAATTAATTGCTCATTATCTTCATTTGATTCTGTACACAACCTTAATTTTAACTTCTCTATTATACTTAGAAGAAATTTTTTTCTATCAATCGGAATAATTTTGGCATTGGGAACTAATGTTACGCTCCTAAAAACTAAGTTTTCTGCCGCTTCAAGAGCTAGCAAGCTTTTTTCTCCTGGTGATGTTTTGAAACTTTCTATGACTCTAATTGTTCTCTTTATTATATGTTTCGCCTTTTGTAAAGTAGTTGTTCTAGACTGCAGCTCTAAAGACAACATTGACATTTCCTGAAGCGTGTCGTACATTAAACCTAAATCTAATATAAATTCTGGACTCTCCAATCTTCTTAATAACCCTTGATATGTGGAATCGAGATTTGTTGATGATTTGAAATGATGGTGCAATGACTCGTATGACTCCCAGACGGTTTTTATTGTTCTAAAACTACTTGAAATCCATCTTACTCCTAAAATTCGACCCACTTTAGCAAATCTTGTTCCTAATTCATGGCAAGCTTCCTCCAGAGCACGTCAATTTTTGGGAGATTGGCTATATAATGAATACAGTTTGTCCATAAAAGCTTTAAAATGGTTGATTCCGCGGACTTCTTTGATAGTATCGCCAACAGAAAGCTCTAATCTATGGTTGAGGCAGTGCCATGCAAAAAGTTTTGGAAACTTTTGCTTAAGTCGAGTTACGACTCCCGAATGTCTTCCTACCATGACACTTGCCCCATCAGTCGCAATTGCTATCCAATTTTCTTTTAAATATTCTTCGTTCAACCCATGTTTATACAAAGTATTCAAAAGCTCTTTTTCAATATTATATGAGTCTTGGCATTGTAATTCACACAAATCAAAGAAAATATAATCAATACTTTCTCCTCCTAAATATGCTTTCAAGAAAATGACCAAAGTTGATTTATTACTTAAGGTTGTTGATTCATCAATTAGTATAGTAATTTTTTAATTTGTTGACAAAATCTTCGTGTAGAATAGTGTGAAATATATAAGTGATGTGAATTTAAGAAGAGGAATTAAGAACAATAGACTGACGGTGTTTTGTAAACATATAATTAATCTTTACTAAATTTAAATGTGTGTGATAAATAAATAATTAGAATTAAATAATAAATATATAAGTTGTAGTTTATAAAAGATAAACAACACAACATATTTGGCGACGAGGATTAAAAAAAGAAAATAATAATTAAATAAGCGTAACAGAAGATGGCAAATAATTTGACGTCTCCATTACCGTTGAACCTTAATGCTACAGATTTGTATTCCGAGTACAAACATTGGATGAATTCATATTTAATTTATGAATTAGCAAGCGGTGTTTCAACAAAGAAAGATGACGTTAAAAGGGCAACACTTTTGCATTGCCTTGGACCACAAGTCCAAAGAATTTTCTTTAATTTGCCAGAAGAAAAAGATACGTATGAAAAAGCAAAAGAAGCTTTAACTAAATATTTCACACCACAAAAAAATATTGTATCAGAACGATTTAAATTTAGGCAAAGAAAACAAAATACAGATGAAAATATTGATTCATATGTCATTGCCCTAAGAGAATTAGTCAAATCCTGTGAATTTGGAAATTTAGAAGAAGACATGATCAGAGATCAGATAATAGAAAAATGCTATAATAGGCAATTAAAAGAAAAGTTGTTGCAACAAGATAATTTGAATCTTCAAAGAACAATTGAGATATCAAGAATGTTTGAAACAGCCAAAGAAGAATTTAGAGTATTGACAAATGAAGATATGACCTCAATAAATAGAGTAAACTATAAAAATAATTTCCAAGCAGCTAATGAATCAACTGTTAAAGGATCAAAAGCTCATAATGTGTACCATCAAAAAGGAAGCACCTCCAAGGTAAGTGCACCTAATTTGGAAGAATGCTATAGATGTGGCTTAACTACACATCCTCCATATAAATGTGGAGCTAGAAATATGAAATGCACATTTTGTAACAAGATGGGTCATCTTAATAGAGTTTGTAGAAATAAAAATAAATATAAAAATATTGAAGGAAAGAAAAGAAATATTCAAAATATTTCTGAAAATAATGAAGACTCAGATGAATACACTTTCTTTTTAGGCTCTGATAACAAAGAAAGTATCTATATAGATGGAAAGGAAATAAAAATGACTATTGATACAGGTAGTGATACAACATTCATAGGACTTGAAAATTTGAAAAATATTTTTCCTAAATCTCAAATGCCAACTTTAAATGGTACAGAAAGGAAATTTTATGCCTATGGACAAACTTCACCTCTTCCATGTTGTGGATATTTCTTTGCAGATGTTTCATGGGGTGAAAGGTCTATAAAGGAACAGATTTTTGTGATTGAAGGTAAAGCAGAACCTATTTTAGGAAAGAAAGCAAGTTTCGAATTAGAAATTATAAAGCGTGGAACAAAAATAAGGAATATTCAACAGGAAGTTATTCCGAAGGATATATATAATTTGATACAAGAAAACATGAACCTTTTTCAAGGTCAAGGAAATGTGAAGGGTTATAGTCAAAAAATAACTCTAAAAGAAAATGTTACTCCTGTAGCTCAGAGATGCAGACATTTTCCATATAAAATGGTAGAAGCCATCAATCAAGAGCTAGACAAAATGATAGAAGATGGCATTATTGAGGAAGTCCATGAAGCTTCTGAATGGATCTCAAACATTGTGGCAGTTCCAAAAAAGGGTACTGAAGAAATCAGACTATGTGTTGATCTGAGAGAAGTGAATAAAGCCATAGTTAGAGAGAGATATCCTATACCAACAGTTGACAATATTTTGCAAGCATTGCAGGGAGCAAAATTTTTTGCTAAACTTGATGCGAAGAAAGGCTTTTGGCAAATTGAACTTGATGAAAAGTCCAGGCCATTGACCACCTTTATTACACCCAGAGGATGCTACAGATTTTGCAAAATTCCTTTTGGACTTTGCAGCGCACCTGAAGCTTTTCAAAAAGCTATGAACTCAATATTGTCTCATTTAGAAGGAGTGTTATGCTACATAGATGATGTGATTGTATATGCGCAATCTATAGAACAATTGGATCAAAGACTGAAAAAAGTATTTGAAAGATTTCAACAAGTTGGACTCAAACTAAACAAAAGTAAATGTAAATTTGCTCTAAATGAATTGGAAATATTAGGCCATATTGTTAGTAAAGATGGAATTAGACCTGATCCAAAGAAAATAGAAAGTGTTCTAAGTTTTTCAAAACCTGAAAATGTAGATTCTCTAAAATCATTTTTAGGTACATGCGGATTTTTAAGAAAATTCATTCCAGACTTTTCAAAGTTAGCCGAACCACTTAATAATTTGACAAGAAAGGACATAAAATGGAAGTGGAGCAAGAAAGAAGAGGACTCATTCAGAAAATTGAAAGAAGCTCTTACAAAAAATCCATGTTTAGCCTATTTTGACATGAATGCACCTACCGAAGTAATTGCTGATGCTAGTCCTGTAGGTTTAGGAGCTGTTTTACTACAAAGACAAAATGATGGAAGCAAAAAGCCAGTGGCCTATGCAAGTAGATCATTGACTAATGTTGAGAGAAGATACTCACAAATAGAGAAAGAAGCTCTTGGGTGTGTGTGGGCTGTTGAGCATTTCAATGACTATTTATGGGGAAATAAATTTGTACTTAAGACAGATCATAAACCATTGATTTATATGCTTAATCCCAAGAAGGCAACAGTCTTGCCACCAAGAATTGAAAGACTTAGTTGGAGACTTCAACCTTATGATTATGAAATAGAGTATCTTAAGGGCAAACGAAATATTGCAGATATATTTTCAAGAAAACCTTTAACAAATATTTCATGTGAAAATATTGTTGATGATTATGTGGAAAAAGTACTTTCCATATTTTCAGAAGAAATGAAGGCAATTTCCCTCAATGATATCAAGAAGCAAAGTGAAGCAGATCCATTTTTCAAAATTCTAACTAAAATAATTCAAACTGGAAATTGGCCATATCAAATTGATGATGATGAACTTAAAATTTTGCACAAATTTAAGGAAGAACTTTCAGTTTATGATAATCTCATTTTAAAAGGAAAGAGAATTGTTATACCAACAGATCTTAGAAGAAATATTTTAGACTTAGCTCATGAAACTCATCAAGGGATTGCTAGAACTAAACAAATTTTAAGAGAAAAATACTATTGGCCCAATATGGACAAAGATATAGAAAGACGTATAAAGAATTGTTACATTTGTGAAGTCAATCAACCTTTAAGGCATGACCAACCTTTAACAACCATACCAATACCACCTAGACCATGGTATAAAGTAGGAGTAGACTTAGTTGGACCTGTTGGATAACTGAATGCTACGACAGCTAGCGCCACACTGGACCTATCATCATCACAACTGTTTGTTTACCTTCTTCTCTATATTACAATAACTGTTCGCTACCATAACTTTGTCTTTTCTTGCTAAATGGATAATAAAGATTATTATCATATAATCCTCAACGTCCTCATGCCTTCCTACAAGCTGTAAGTACCTAAATCTTACAACAATTAGATTATGAGACTGAATATTGCATGAAATTCAACTAACGAGTTAAGACAAAGAAAAAAGGCTTAGCAAAAATGGCGTCACTCCCGAGCCACGATGTAACCCTAAATAAGCTCGACGGCTATAACTACTCACTATGGTCTTTCAAAATTGAAATGCTCTTGCAAAAGGAAGATCTTTGGGAAGTTGTCACCGAAAATATTCCAGATGAACCTAAAATCGAATGGAAAAAGAAAGACTCAAAAGCTAGAGCTATCATTAATCTAAGCATCGCCGACTCACAAATAGTGCATGTCAAAAACCAACTAACAGCCAAAGCTACCTGGGACACTCTTAAAAATATCTATGAAAGAAAAACACTCTCAGGAAAAATTTATTTGATAAGGAAACTATACAGCTTAAAACTCGAAGAAGACAAAGACATGCAACAGCACATCACTACCATGATGGAACTTGTTGACAAACTGCGAACCATTGGCGAAACACTAAAGGACTCTCACATCACGGCTATACTGCTTTGCTCGCTCCCAAAGAGCTACTCCAATCTCATCACGATGTTGGAATCAAGGCCTGATGACGAGCTAACGCTTGAATTCACCAAGAACAAACTCCTTGATGAACACACACGCGGAGTAGAAAGCTCGAAAGACGAAAGCACCGGATCAAAAGCCTTAAAAAGCCTCCACAGAGCTTCAAGCCAAAGAAGAGAAAAGGAGAAGAAATCCTGTTCTTTCTGCCACAAACCAAACCACTCCAAAGAAGAATGTTGGCACTATCAAAAGCGAAACAACAGCAACAAAGAGTACAAATATGAAAACTTCAGAAGAGGAAACGTACCAAAGTACACAAATCCGTCGAGTGTCACCCAAGAACAACCAACGATTCAGAGAACAACAAAAAGACCTAACCCAAAAGCTCTCAATTGCACTCAACGAGAAGCAAGTGTACACAACTGGTTCGTCGACTCTGGAGCCACATCTCATATGGCGTACGACGAAAGCTTCTTCACTGAACTTAACAGAGAACAAACGCATTATGTTGTGGTTGCTAATGGCAATAAGCTGCAGGTCAAAGGGATAGGACAAGGAGAAATCAAAGTCATCACACCCCAAGGAAAGACTGACACCTTACTTCTCACAAAAGTTCTCTACATCCCGGAACTAACAGACAACCTTCTGTCAGTGAGTGCGGCCACCTCCAACGGATGTAAAGTGACGTTCAACAGAGATTGGTGTACCATCGAAAGAGACAACACAGCCCTCGCGAACGGTATACTTGACAATGGAATGTACCGACTCCACCTGGATGACAACCCCCAAACTCGCACATTCAAAGCAAATGTTGCAAAACAAAACCACTGCAAGAACAAAAATTGCCTCATGCTCTGGCACGACAGACTAGGACACAGAAATATAGAATCAATTAAGAAGATTCGAAATGAGAACCTAGCAAGAGGACTAAGTCTAAATAACTGTTCGCACAGCACAGACTGCGTTCAGTGCATTCAAGGAAAACTCACCGAAACCCCATTTCCAAAGAAGACAGAGTACAGAGCAACTGAAACGCTTCAACTTGTCCACAGTGATGTCTGCGGTCCATTACCAACTAACTCTCTCAGCGGTAAGAGATATTTCATCACCTTCACTGATGACTACAGCAGATACACGAAGGTCTACCTCCTGAAAGGAAAAGACGATGTCTATGAAAAAATAAAAGACTACGTCATCTCAGCACACACGGAATTTGGAAAAAATATCCAAACCATACGGACAGACAACGGTCGTGAGTACGTAAACCGACAAGTCGAAGATTTCCTGAACCAAAGCGGAATCAAACATCAGCTAACAGTCCCCTACTCACCAGCCCAGAACGGAGTAGCCGAAAGGAAAAATCGATCACTAATGGAGATGACAAGATGCATGCTGTTTGACTCAGGACTCCCACAGTCTCTATGGGCGGAAGCGGTTACCACAGCTAATTACCTACACAACCGAATACCCTCGAAAGCTACAGACAAGACTCCATTTGAACTATGGACCAACAGGAAGCCCAGTCTGAAGCATCTAAAAAGATTCGGATGTAAAGCCTTCGCCTATATTCCCAAGATAAAAAGAAACAAGTTGGATAGCAAAGTTATCGAAGGGATCTTTCTTGGATACGATGATCGAAGCAAAGGATACAGAATCCTGCACGATACAGACAACATCACAATCAGCAGATCCGTAAAATTTCTAGAAAAAGAAAATGGGTTTCACCTCGCTTCCACAAAAACAACTTCACCACAAGTACTAAGTACAGATCTAACTTCCTCCAATTATATTGGAAATGCAGAGGAAAGTCAGGAACCAGGAACACGACCCGAAAACCTTGAGGACTCAGAAACCGAGGATTACCTTCAACCCGGTACAAGCACAGGAACACAAGTGGTCACACAAAGAAGATCCACGAGACCAACAAAGGGAATACCTCCCATAAGAAATGACTACATGCTGTACAAAACTGAAGCTCAAGACATTCCGACACCCACCAGCTACTCGGAAGCCCTACAATTACCAAAAATAGAAAGAGAAAAATGGCTACAAGCAATGAGCGAAGAACTAAATTCTCTTGAGAAGAACAATGTCTGGGAACTAACGCCTCTACCTAAGGACAAAAAGATTATAGGATGTAAATGGACCTATAAACAAAAACTCAATTCCAAAGGAGAAATAGAGCGGTACAAAGCCAGACTCGTAGCAAAAGGGTTCAATCAGAAATTTGGCCGAGACTACGAAGAAACCTTTGCACCAATTGTGAAGCATTCTACAATTAGAGCCTTCCTAGCTGCATCAGTCTACAAAGGGATGCAAGTGATCCACCTCGATGTGAAGACAGCGTTCCTACACGGCGACCTAGATAAAGAACTCTACATGGAACTCCCAGAAGGACTCCATACAAAACAAACAAACAAAGTCTGCAAACTAAAGAAGGCAATTTACGGTCTAAAACAAGCTGGAAGATCTTGGAACACAAAAATTGCAAGCACTCTAATTAAAAATAACTTCAAACAGAGCATTGTAGACCCATGCCTATTCACCAAGAATGAAGAAAACCATTCCATCTACTTGATTCTATATGTGGATGACATGCTCCTCGCAAGCGATTCCGAGATAATCATCCAAAACACTGTAAAAACTCTCGAAAAAGAATTCGAAATAAAGAATCTTGGAGACCCCACTCAATTCATTGGTATAGAAATCTCCAGGAACAGAGAAGGTGAACTCCTACTGAGCCAAAAGAGTAAAATCCAAGAATTAGTTGAAAGGTACAATCTTCAAGAAGCGAAACCTACTTTCACTCCCATGGAAAGCGGATACCCCGGTATATCTGATGAAAAACTTCTACCAAACAACGTCCAATACCAACAACTGATAGGCTCACTATTGTACCTAAGCGTAGTATCCAGACCAGATATCGCAGCTCCAGTCTGCATACTTAGCAGCAGAAACCAGAATCCTAGAAATTGTGACTGGAATGCAGCAAAAAGAATCGTAAGATATCTAAAAACTACTAAAGAACTCGAGCTACGCATATCTAACCAAAAACCTCCCACACTGGAAGCATACAGTGATGCCACATGGGCAAGCGACAACACCGACAGAAAATCACTAAGCGGAAACTTGCTCCTACTGGGATCAAACCCCATCTCATGGATGACTGGGAAACAAGGTTGCGTATCTCTCTCATCCACCGAAGCGGAACTAATCTCCGCAGCTGAAGCCTCACAAGAACTGTTATGGCTTCTCGACTTGCTAAAGGATCTCGAACTGGAACAGAAAGCTCCAATCTACTTCCACCAAGACAATCAATCATGTCTCAAGATATGTTCATCCGAAAAAGTGTCTTCTAGAACCAAGCACATCGCAACCAAGATCCATCACCTGAAGGATCTTCAGAAGAAGACAGTGATAAAAATGATCTACTGCCCAACTGGCGACATGAAGGCGGACATTCTGACCAAGCCGCTACCAAGGCCGACATTTGAGAAGTTACGCTACAACCTCCTGATGTCTCCACATTCATGCCGGGGATTTGTTGGATAACTGAATGCTACGACAGCTAGCGCCACACTGGACCTATCATCATCACAACTGTTTGTTTACCTTCTTCTCTATATTACAATAACTGTTCGCTACCATAACTTTGTCTTTTCTTGCTAAATGGATAATAAAGATTATTATCATATAATCCTCAACGTCCTCATGCCTTCCTACAAGCTGTAAGTACCTAAATCTTACAACAGGACCTATTGATTCAAAATATATTTTGACACTTATTGATTATTATTCATCGTTCCCGGAAGCGATTATAATAAATGATATTTCTTCGAAAACTATAATTTCAAAATTAAAAGAAATTTTTGCAAGATATGGATTTCCCATTGAAATAGTTTCAGATAATGGTCTTCAATTTGTAAGCAAAGATACTGAGCAATTTTTTATGAAATCAGGTATAAAACATATAAGAGTGTCACCATATTATCCTAAAAGTAATGGAAAAATTGAACGTTTCCACAGATATTTAAAAAAGCAACTTATTTCAGTTAAATTGCAAGGAAAGGATTGGAAAGAAGAACTTCAATGTGTTCTAATGGCATACAGGTCGACTCCACACCCTTCTACTGGGAAAACACCAGCATTATTGCTTTTTTCCAGGGAAATTAGAAATAAGCTCAATGATATAAATGACAATGATTCTCTTATGGATAAAGAAGTGATGGAGCATAATCAAGCCTATAAAGAAAGAATGAAGAAATATGCTGATAGCAAGAATAAGGCCTTGCCTCATGACTTCAAGAAAGGTAATATTGTTTATGTCGCAAACACTGAAATGAAAAGCAAGTTGACACCAAATTATGACAACCAAAGATTTATCATTCTAGAGACTATATCTCCACATTCATTCAAGTTAGTCAATACTGAGACAGGTAGCTTTATCATTAGGAATGCAAAGCATTTAAGACATGCCAATGTCTTACAAGATTTTAACAAAGGAATTGATTTGAATACCACTTTGATTAAGACTCCAGAAATTAGAATGGAACTTCCTAGTACTTCAAGGTATCTACCAGAACAAGAAGCAACCTTAGAAGATATTGTACCAGAAGAGCAGATTGCTATATCTGATATGGACTGTTTATACCCAAATGAATCACCTAATGAGAATGAAAACAAGACTGTCATCACTAGAAGTGGAAGACAAATACATGTTCCTTCTAGATTTAAGGACATGATTAGATACTAACTAAACAAGGGAGGAATATGTAGAATAGTGTGAAATATATAAGTGATGTGAATTTAAGAAGAGGAATTAAGAACAATAGACTGACGGTGTTTTGTAAACATATAATTAATCTT
This sequence comes from Cordylochernes scorpioides, assembly GCA_030710605.1. Classification (NCBI taxonomy): domain Eukaryota; kingdom Metazoa; phylum Arthropoda; class Arachnida; order Pseudoscorpiones; family Chernetidae; genus Cordylochernes; species Cordylochernes scorpioides. Next base: position 55,242,742 of record CP092881.1, read on the forward strand.
TACTAAATTTAAATGTGTGTGATAAATAAATAATTAGAATTAAATAATAAATATATAAGTTGTAGTTTATAAAAGATAAACAACACAACACTTCGCAACAAGCATTTTCCGCATTTCGCAGGCTATATGGTTTATTATTTGTGTAGCAGAATATCTGGAGTGAAGAGTCGATCCTAATTTAATGCCATTTAATGTTTGTAACGTGATATGATTTTCATAATCAGAATATGGTCTATTTGTTTAAGCGATATTATAAGCAGTTCTAAAAAGCTTAATATTTTCATTTTCTACTTCAATGTTCATATTGTTTGCATATTCTTCTAATTTTTTTTCTGTCTTTCTTAATATTCTCAGCTATTTTATGAGCTTCAGACTCACAATGCTTTTTAATTTTCATTTGAATGTTTGATAATTTGCTTGCCCGATCTTTTCCTGCTGCTTCTATTAGGTAGTTACTCCATTCTGGTGAAATATTAATTCTTTCACTTTTTGCAGCCCCTAAAGTTTTAACACTTGCGCAAATGTTACATCCGAGTCTACCTTTGGAAATTGAAAGCCATGGATACTTTTCCTTAAATTGAATATATTGGGAATCATTCCAAACTTCAAATTTGGAATCCTGGTCATTCATTTTCTCTGGTGAACTATTGATCAATATATCAGCTCTTTTTGAGATAGTACTTGCATTTGATGTACCAACAGTGTTTTTATTTCTTTTAACAGCTTCTTCTAGTTCATTCTTTTCTGCATCTTCTTCTACCTCCAAACTTCTTTTAGTACATAAATTTCCTGTCTTCAACCAGCGGTCCATAATTAAACAGAAGAGTTATTTTCGAAAGCTAGTATAAGTACAGAAAATTTAAATTTCACCTTTTTTAACATTAACAAAATTTAGATGCTTACTTAATCGATTTGTTTTGAATAAAATATTTATTTTATTTATTTTTTTAAAAAAACAAACACCAACTTTTCATCAACAATTAAAAACAATTTAAATAAGCTTTTAAGCCAGTATCAATAAACTTACTTGAAGAAGTTTTCAAAATTATATTTTTTTGAAAATCAATGTTATTTGTCAACAGCTTTTGCTAACTTCAAATAAACTAAAGAATATGCAAAATTAACGTCCATAATAACGTAGTTTAGCATGGTTACCATAGCAACTTTAGTTAAAGAAGAGTATTTGATAAAATTCAAATATATTTTCAATTATATAGAATTAGAAGAAAATCGTTTTAAATCGAAAACCAAATTGTTTATGTATTAGTTTACATCACTGCTGGATAAATACAGCATTGGTAATAAGAGAACATCTATCTTGAAGAAGTCGTTTTTACTTTTTTTTGTAAATGATTTTAACATCAAAAATATAACTTTATTTTTATTTAAACTTTAATTTTTTAACATATTTTCTATTAAGCAAACATAATAACTTTCAAATATTAGGAAAGTTTAAAGTTTTCATTTCATTGTGGTTTTAAACAAAATTACCATTTTCAAAAATTAAAGGTTTGGTTATATTTGTTTTCCGTTTTTCGTTAAAGGTGGCTTGTTTGATTATTAATTTGAATATAGTTGATATATTTTTCCCAAGAAATTTCTACTAAATGAATGAAATATTTTGTGTGAATTGTTAATTTGAAAATTTTTTGCAATTTTTAGTACAATTTTTATCATCATTTTTTTTTTTTTACTATTACAAAGAAAGAAAATAATAAATTTTTAATAAAAAATTTGAACAAAATCATAGGGTATACGCTATTTTTAAGTAAAACCACTAGGTATACGCTATCTAAATTTTAAAAGCATAGGGTATACGGCGTATACCCCCGTATACCCTCCACTACAGCACTGGTCATGACAAGGTATGAAAAACTGACCGCATTCCCAATTCACTTTAATTGCCCTGCCATACGT